>CM059256.1:40092021-40479521 GCA_030347555.1 Lablab purpureus
AAGTCGAGTCAAACGCATGTCAATTAAGACAAGTCAAGTTTATGTCGAACCAAGTCGAATTGGACCCACAACATATCATATTAAGATGTGCTCAACTCAAGCTGAGTCAAGTCAAACACACCTCGAGTCCATTTGAGCAGCGCCCACCTCAGTTCAAGATAAGTTAGGCTCATGTCGAGTCGAGTCAAACACACATCCATCAAGATTATTCGAGCCTACTTAAACTAAGATGAGTTGAGCCTACGTCTAGTTGAGTCGAGTTAGGCCTCGAGTCAAGTCATGCCTACCTCGGGTCCATGTCGAGTTGAGTTGGGCTCACGTACATCGAGAAGAGTCGAGCCTACTTCGGACTGAGTCTAGTTGAGCCCATGATAGGTCGGGTCAAGTCAAACCCACCTCAGATCAAGTCGAGCAATATCCACCTTAGGCCGAGATAAGTCAACCTAATGTTGAGTGAAGTTAATCCCACATGATTAGTTGAGTCAGAACCACTTTGACTCGGGATTACATCATGCCGAGTTAAATTAGGCCTACAATAGACCAAGTCAAGTCAAGCTAAGATGGGTCCTCCTCGGGCCAAGTCAAGCAACATCCAGTTCGAGCTGAGATGAGTCAGGCACATGTTGGCCTAGTCGAGTCAGCTCACGTAGGCCGATTTGATGAGTCGAGCTCACGTCTCCCAAGATGAGTTTATCATAGTTCAGGCTAAGTTAAGTTAGGCCCACATAGGGTCTAGTCAAGTCGAACCCACCTTGAACGGAGTCGAGTGGCCCCCACCTTGAACGGAGTCGAGTGGCCCCCACCTCGAGCTGGGACAAGTTGGGTTAATGTCGATTTGAGTCGGGCTTACATCTTTCGAATCGAGTCGGGCCCATGTTGATGGAATCTAGTGGGACCCTTATCAATGAAATGAGTTGGACCGAGTTGACTTGGGCCCAAGTCAAACTTGGTTGAGTTGGGTCCATGTGGATCAAGTTTTATCAGGTTGAGTCAACTTAGGCCTAAGTTAAACAAAGTCGAGTTAGACTCGTGTTAGGGTGATTCGTGTCAGGCCAACATCGATTTGAGTAAAGTCAGGTGTACTAAGTTAAGTCGAGTCGAACTCATATCAAGTTGAGTCCAAGTTTGGTTAGCCCACATCAAGCTGAGCCGAGTCAGGCTCGCATCAAGCTTAATAATAATAATAATAATATTTTAAGAACTTGTACAATTCTAAAAAGTATATAGAAATTAATTGAAGTCTTGTAGTGGGTAAACCTCCTTTGGTCTTGACTCTAACCCGCTTTATGTAGGGTTTTGTGGGTTGGGATTTTATCATTCCACATACTTGATGAGTCAATGAAAAAGGCCATTTTTTACGAATGGGTTAGGCATGGGCATGGTAAAATTGACACTCCTGTTAATCTAAAAGCATAAGTGTTTTGATGATGATGAATCTAAAGAAAAAGATGGACTCTAACTTGGAATCTTCATCCTCGGCTGACTCCTCATTCTCTCTAACGGAGTTACAGCAATCTCCAATCTCCTTCTTTCTGCAATCTCCTCTTCCGAATTGTTCCAGTTCCACTCGCTTCATAACCTGCACATCTTGACTCACTATGACTTTTTTGTTTATTGGGTCAAATAATTTGTAGGCCTTTGATTTCTCATCATACCTAATGAACACATATTTCTTGCTCCTATCATCCAGCTTTGTTCTTTGTTGAGCTGGAACATTTCCATAAGCCACATTGTCGAACACCTTAAGGTGTGAAACACTCAACTTCCTTCCACTCCACACTTTTTGAGGTGTCTTTCCTACTTAGTTTTACATGAGGACACTTGTTCTGCATATAAACTACACACTGCACACTTTCAGCCCAAAACTCCTTTGGCATGTTCATGTTTTTCTACATAGTTTGGACCATGTCAAGGATGGTCCTGTTCTTCCTCTCCACCACTCCACTTTGTTGAGGAGAGTATGGAGCTGTTAAAAAATCTCCTTATTCTGTGCTCCTAGCAATACTTCATGAACTCGACTGAAGTGTACTCTCCTCCTCGGTTAGAACACACCAACTTAATCATTCTTCTGTCTCCTTCTCAACCATCACTTTGAACTTCTTGAATACCTCGAACACCTCGAAGTTTTCTGTCAAGAAATAGACTCATGTTTTCCTAGAGAAATCATCTACAAAGGAAATAAAGTATCTTTTACCACTGAATGACTCAGGGGTAATCGATTCACATAGATCGATATGGATAAATCCGAATTGTTCACTTGTTCGGTACTCGGCAGTCCTAAAAAATGACGTCCTTGAATGTTTTTCAAGCACACATTCCTCGTGAAATCTTTCCCGAATTCCATTCTTGGTAGTCTGTGTACCCTCTCGTTCTTCGCAAGTTCGATCAGTCCACCAAAGTGTAAGTGACCAAACCGTAAGTGCCACATTATGACCTCATTCTTTACATACAGCTTCATGCACATTTCTTGGACAATCTTTAGATTCAGCTTGTACATCCTATTTTTCTTCATCTCTACTCGGGCAATCAAACGTCCGAGTTTATCCCTCAACTGTAGATCTCGGTTATGCATTAATACTGAGTACCCTTTCACCATCAGTTGTCCTACACTCAAAATGTTGCTCTTCAAATAGGGTACATAGTACACATCTCTGATTTCTCCAACACGGCCATCCTTCTGCAGGTATTGGATTGTACCTTGGCCTCTCACTGCTACCTTGGATGCATCTCCAAACAACACGTGCCTGACCTCCACTTTAGAGAGATTCTTGAAAAGGTTCTCATCTCTGCACATATGATTACTTACACCTGTGCCAATATACCATATCGAGTTGTCCGAAGAATTCGGGCTATCCTTGGTACCCGAGTTCAACATCAACTCGTCACACGAGCTCAGACTAAGCTCGGTACCCGATGTAATCATCAAAATTTCTTCTTCCTCCTTGTCCTCCTTATCTTCTGTGAGGAAATTGATTTCCCTCTTCTCAGGCTAGTAGCCCTTTGCAAAATGTCTGACTTTTCCGCAATTATAGCATTTGTCCGAGTAGCAATCTTTCGCAGAGTTGCCATACTCGTCACATTTGAAAAACTTGATGCTAGAGTTGTTTGACCAACCTCCTTTTCAGTTTCCTTGTCCTTAGCCATGCCAATTTTGTTGGTCAGTTTGCTCCTCGTCTCCTTCTACCACCTCTACCGCTTCTTCCTCGGCCTCAGCCACCTCGTCCTCTACCACCTTGGCTTTGAGTGTTCAGAGCATTGGACTCCTTCTTATCTTTGGCTAACGCCTTTGCTTGGAGTGTTTGAACCGAGATTATCGCCCTTCTTCTTCTTCCTCTGCTCATGTGCCACAAGTGACCCAGCAAGCTCTTCAACCGAGAGCATTGACAAGTCATTGGACTCCTCAATTGCGCATACAAAATTCTCAAAGTCGTCGGTTAACGACCTTAAGACTTTCTCCATTACTCAGCTAGCAGGCAGTGTTTCTCCATTTGTGCTTAGCTGATTCACCATGGTCTGAACTCGAGAAACGTACTCGATCACTTTTTCAGTCTCCTTCATCCTCATGTTTTCAAGCTCGCCTCTAAGAGTTTGAAGCCTAATCTGCTTTACATGATTGTCTCCTTTGTACACCTTCTCCAATATATCTCACGCTTCTTTTGAAGTTTCAGCTTTCACTATCTTCTCAAAGCTGGACTCGTCAACAGCTCGGTACATCAAGTACAAATCTGCCTTGTCCTTCACTCGTATTCCTCGTAGCTCGGCAATGTTGGTTCTAGACATCTCTTCATCTTCCTCTGGTTCCTCGTAGCCCCGGTCAACAATTTCTCAAATGTCCTAGGAACCAAAGAGCGCCTTCATCTGCCGACGCCAGTTATCATAGTTGACATCATTTATCAACTTAGGAATGGGTAGACTATTTGCAGGTTAGCCATCTCACACAACAAGCTCAGTAACTAGGGATACCGAAAGTCGGACACTCAGATTCTCTCAAAGCTCTTATTTCAATTTGTTGACAATAGGAATATCACTGAATAACAACTTATTTATTTCTTTCTGGTGTATCTTACAATATGAATACATCTTCTATTTCTTTTTGGATCTTTTCTCTCTAGGCATTCTCAATAAAAACAATATTTCCTAACAAATCGTAATCCCCCAATAAACACACAACCAATCATAATCTCCCTGATAAAAACAGAATCAATTTTAATAACGAAAATCTTCTAGATATTATTCTACATTTAAGTTTATCCAACATGAGGAATATCCCCTTAGTTGTTTTTTGGGTGGACTTAAGAAGGATACCCAAATGATGGTGTGCATGTTCCAGCCAAATACAATACGTAAGGTATTTTCTTTGGTAAGATTGTATAAGACTGCTCATTCCTCAAGTTCTACAATACCTATTGTTCCTAAATAGCATTGGAATCTAGACCATTGAGTCTAAAATGCCACATGGAAGGATTGTCCATGTCCATGACAAAGGTGTAGGTAAAATAAAACCATCATTGGAAGATGTCAACTGAGAGTAATAGTAAGATCTGGACATGCATCCTTGAGGACAAGGATGTTGTAAAGGGTATGGTATTGTTATGAAAATTTAAATTATCAGTTGAGAACTGTATGCACAGAAATTAGTTGGGCTTGTTAGTACTTTGGGATAGAAAAATATATCAAATTATACACTTTCTTGTATTCTCTTCTTCTCTCAATAAATGTATGAAATCTTGTTTTTAGGGTTCCTACATTTTTGTTTGTTTTTTGTGTTGTTAAGCACCTAGAATTCCATTCTTTCTTATCATGCTTCCCTTTACCTGTCCCATGCGAGGTCTTCTGGCAGATGAATGTCTCACGCAAGCAGCAGCAACTTCAACCATGCAAATCATTTCACTTTCAACGTACCTTTTTCCTAGCTTTGGATCTGTCAAAATCTCAAATTCCTCACTCTCAAGTGCATCATTTAGCAAAGGTCGAGCCTGAAAAATAAGATATAGCATCTTTAGTCTGAAAGGCTTTGCCTTCATGTAAAATTCTTTGAATCTTCAAGATTGGTTTGGGTGAAAAATGCTGACTTCTCCAAGCTTATATACTATAATCCTGTATCTGGCCTTTCTGTGCATGTATAATTTATTAATTCAATTCAAGCACAGAGGCTAGATTATGATCAATTGTTAACCGAAGTTTCTTTTCCTTAAGTGAAATTTAAATAGCAAAGTTAAATTCAGTTTCCTCCTTCCTCTTCTTTCTTCTTTGGTGTAGCAGAGTTGTACAATTTTACGGGAAAAGATTAGGATACAAAGACGTGGACCAGATTATGCATACTACAAACCTAAAACCTCTTGATACAACACTGACTATTCCCTCTAAAATAATTTCAACACTTTGTGATAAGGGCATAAAACCAGACATAATGGCAAGGTATTATGGTTGAGTCCACAATGAAAGTACCAGCTTAGCAAAAGATTACTCAAATAGCTTAAGAGAATATCTATGCTTACCCATTCAACTAGACTTTCTTCACCCACTGGTTGAGATACATCCACTGGCTTCCTTCCAGTAATGAGCTCCAAAAGCATGACTCCAAAAGAGTATACATCTGACTTCTCGGTGAATTTACCACTTGATACATATTCAGGCGCAACATATCTTCAAGAGGGGAAAGGAAAAAGGAAACACTGTTAGTATATTTAGTTTCATGTTAAAATAAGTCATGAATCCGTTATTCGTAGAAAATAGTAGACATGTTACCCACCCAAAAGTGCCCACCACACGTGTGGTTACATGTGAATTTGCATCAACTGCTAATCTGGCTAGACCAAAATCTGAGACCTATAGAACGAAAAAATATGAGTAACTAGCTTAGAACATGAGTGTAACAGATAATATCCAGCTTAGAATGAGAAGTGGAATGGCGCATACTCGAGCTTCGAAGTTGTATTCTAAAAGAATGTTTGCAGACTTGATATCCCTGTGAATAATCCGAGGATTGCCTGTGCAAAATATAACATTCATTAGCAGAAAAAACTATACTTGATAAAGTAACTCACAAGTTACCAATTCGTAGAATCTAGCTACACTAAAATAGAGGAAAAATTTCCCATTTTTTAAAGTCCATAACTTCAATAACTGTTTCTGGTAAAATAATTAAGAAGAAAGAAGAATAAATTATATTTCCCCAGCACCCATCTATCATACCTTGAATGAAAATTTACAGTCACATTTTTCAGCCAACTTCATACATAAATTCAAGTTCCCTAATTCAAGAGCTTACAACAACAACACAAAAACAAAGATATTAAGGATTGATAATTACAGTCTTCATGGAGATAAGCTATTCCTTTGGCTGCTCCAGCCGCAATTTTAACACGGTTTTTCCACTCCAGCACTGGCATACCTTCTCCTTAATTCATTCAAATTTACTTTCAGTAAGCAGAGATTAAATTTGATCAATATGAAAAACAGTAATCTCATCGATCTCTCTGAACCATAGCTTTACCATGAAGATGAAAATAAAGGGTACTGTTGGGAACATAGTCATAGACAAGTAGTCTTTTGTTCTCTGAAATGCAGTATCCTACTAAGGAAACCAAATGACGATGATGTATGCGGCTAATAATTTCCACTTCAGCTTTGAATTCTCTCTCTCCTTGACTTCCTGCAATTTGCAGTTGCTTAACTGCTACCTCTCTCCCATCTGGAAGTGATCCTTTATACACACAACCAAATCCTCCCTCACCCAAAAGATTTTGAGTTGAAAAATTGTTTGTTGCGTTCATTAGTTCTTCATATGCCATGAATGATCTTGAGTTGCTCATTCCTGATGGTGTATTACCGCCAGAAGCTATTTGCGCACGATGAGCTGAAGAACGGATCTTAATAAAGGACAAATCTGGACAATGTACGAAATTTAATTACTTTTATTTTGCAATAGGCCTAATTTTAGGTAATCAATTGAGAATGTTACATATATAAATTGCCTCAAGTCCTCTACAGTACTCATGCGTGGAAAGTAGTAAAAGAAGAATCCTAGTATGTTTCAAAAACAACAGATCTAGCAAATAATGAAAACAGGGACAAATGTATTAAAGAAACAAGAGTTTGTTTGTTACACCCTATTGGTTCTTTATGGGTGAGACAACTTTAAGCCAACGATAATACACAAATCTCTCCTTGACCCCTAACAACTAAAAATGTGGGTAATATTAACTCTTAAACAATGGACACATTGAAATTTAAGAAATTCTATATATGGTATGTGACAAATTCAAGGGTTTAAAGTATTGTTGTATTTTATCATTTGTTAAAAGAATTTCCACTAATGAAACTCTCGCTTTCTTGAAGTATCCAAACTCAGTATGATCCAAAAAATAGTTGTACCAAAAATTCTAAATTCCTTTTGGTATTGCTGCTTTCTTGACATTTGTTGTTCTTAGGAACTAGGGTAGATTTTTTGCATTGCTAACTATAACAGTTGGGTCCATGAGAAATTCCTGATGGACAAATTTGGGGAATTCCATTCATTGAAAAACAATAATGCCAGTATTTACAGGTTTACCTGACTCAGATGTTGAGCCAAGAGGGGATGGGAAGTCATAACCGCCACTCTTAGAAATCCTTTTCTTTTGCCTCCTCTGGCACCAGATAGCAATGCCAATGAAGCCAAACAATACAATTGCTGTCACTACACCAACAAAAGCCACTGCACTTGTTCCACCACTGCTTGCTGGGCCAGAATATCTTGCTGATGATGGAGGTGGTGGAGCCAATGCAAAAGTGTGTGATGAAGTAGAATGAGAATGTAAAGGACTAGTCCTAGAAGGTGGAGGAGGTGCACTACTTCTTACAGGTGTAGCAGATGCTTCCGGAGAAGGAGAATGACTCTGAGGAGGTGGCGGAGGAGAAGAAATTGATGCTGGTGGAAAACTTGACGATTGTGGTGATAGTGATAGTGGCGGTGACACTACAGGTGGTGGTGCCGGTGGAGTAGTAGCTGGAGGTAAGGACTGAGATGGTAACGGTGAGAGTGAAGGTGACAATAAAGGTGGTATAGGAGAAGATAATTGTGGTGGCAGTGCGGTGGTGAATGATGCCGGTGATGGTGATGGTGATGAAGATAGTGGAGTTGACATGGTAGCATGCAACTAAATACAACTAGAGTGCTGTGAATTTTTTGAGGTGTGGTATGTCAAGTAATGTAACATTTGCATAATCAGAAACCAAGGTTGGGATTGAGAAGTTTACACAGCATGTGCATGTTGGGGTCACATGATCAAGTTTAGACCTTAAGCGATGCCAAAGGAGGAAACTTAAGATGAAGAAAGTGGTAACTGTCAGTGTCACCAACCGAAACCAATGTCCCAACACCCCCAACTCAACCGCCAATGGCCAAACTGTGATGTTCCACACTGATCTTCTAACCTCTTATAGATAAACCAAGTTTACACACTTCAACTTTTCTGCATAAAAACGTGTTACAACAAAATGCAGATGCTAGCAAAGCATATGAACTTCATATAAACTTCTAAAACCTTCAGGGAAACTGTGCCACACTGTGACAGAACCTAAAATCATCACAAAACCTCACTTAAGAACGAAAGTGCTTGACCTAATACCTTACTTTCTAACCATTTTAAATATCTAATAATTTTTTCTACAAAAAGTTATTTAAATTTTTAATATTGTTTTAATTAACTTTACTATATGTTCATTAAGTTATCACGTAATCTATTTCGAAGAAAAAAATACGAATTAAGTTTCTTTTCTTACTTATACTCTTGTGATAAAAAATAAGTTACGAAATCAAAAAATAAATCTTAAAATATTTCAAAAATTATTTATGAGTGAAGAAATATAAATAAATATTGTCTTTAATTTTAATTCAAAGATTTATAATTTACTTTAAAGAAAAATTATTAAATATTGAAAATAAAAAATCAATTAAGTAAAATCCTAAAACTTATAAACACATTCTTTCTTTAAATATTTGTCCTTCATCTTCACATTATAAATCACATGGAGGAAGTTTCCTCCATTGTCATTTGTTGAAAGAATTGTTTTTGGGTACAATATTTTCATAATTAATTCACTAATGTCTCACATTACAATTATCCACTCTTTTAAAAAAATGATATTTTTATATCTTGAAATTGGTCACCATCAATTATGATCTACATCCGGTGTTATGTAACTCTCACGTAAGATAAGTTTCCTCGTACATGCCACTGAGGTGAGTAACACTCCATAAAACTGAAAAGTGAGTTTGAAGCAAGTAATATACTATACATTAGCAATATAATTTAAATTGTTTCATTGTTTTAACTCACTGAATTTAAGCATAGATATCCCTCACATATTCAATGTTTAGTTTAGAAATTCTCAAACTTCTTGGTGAGAACATTTTGACACCAATGGTGTGAAGTGAAGTAAAACACTTCTCCACATTCCTCTTTTATTTGCGAGAAAATTCGTAATTATCCGAAACCACATTATAAAAAAAAGCTAAAAAATGATGTCGTTTTTTCTACTCTATGAATGTACGTTAATATGTTTATGTTTAATATTGTTGTACCACTATGAATACGTTAAGACTATATCACTATCTTTCTAGAAGTTATATGGTGTCTCTTATTAATATTTTATAAATTTATATGCATATATTAACTTATATTTTAATTTTTGTTGTTTTTATTACTTTAAGCCTAATGAATAATTGTTTTATGAAGTAATGATTTTTATCTTATGTCATTATTTAATATATATATATATATATATGAAAAGGAGAAAATAAATTTTTTATAATAACTTTTATATTAATATTCCGCCACAATAACCTTATGGGAGATTGAAAACGAATTTTCTTGAGTTTAAAAAAAATACTAAAAACATACCATACTATTAACTATTTAATATGATGACAAATTAATGATGTTAAGGATTCCTACCAATACTTTTATATATTTGTTCCTTCAATTTGTTTAAAGATGTAGAATACAATTCAGAGTCGTAAAAATATATTTTAATTATTTTATTATAGTAAAGAAAAGTTATGAATTGTATTTATTGAACAAAATTATTCTAGTATAATTAGAATTATTATGTATTACAAGGCAATTTAAAGTCATAAAAAATATTTTTTAATTATTTTATTATAATCACGAAAGGTTATAAAATATATTTTATTAAAGAAATTATGCTGTAAAATTAAAATTATTTTTTATTTAAAAATTATAAAAATAAATATTTGTATGAATAGCAACATGTGTATATATTTTAATAACTTTCTAATTTTCACTTTTTGATAATAATAAATGTGTGATTGATGTACATCCTATACATACCTAGTTTTTTATATATAATCAAATATTGGCTTGATTTAAAAATATGGTGAAGAAACCTTGACAAATATAATGAAGAGTCATTAACTCTTGAAAATATGAGTTGACTAGTAAATATGATAAAAAATATCTAATAAAAAGTATGATGAAGAGTTGTTGACTTAAAAATATGGTGAAAAGTGATTAAATTAAAAATATAATGAAAGTTCATGATTAAAAATAATGAAAATTAGTCAACTTGAAAATACTATAAAGAGTCATTAACTCAAAAATACATTAAGATTTTTTCACACAAACCAATAAAAGTAGTAGTTTCTATAATTTATAATAAATTTTTAAATTTTTTTCAATAGTATCCTTAAAAAATTAAATGTAATTTATTGATTGACGAAAAAGTAGATGAAAAGATAAAAAATAATTGATTAATACAAACAGTTGGTAAAAAACAATTAATGCATAATTGAAATTTACAAACGAAAGATAATCCTCCCTCTGTTTCTAAATAAGAATAGTTTTAGAAAAGTAATTTTGTTTCTTTTTATCTGTCGCTTGTAGAGTTTAAGATTATATTAATTGTTTTTTACCAATTATATCCTTACTTTTGAAAATATCAATAACAATTAAATTCTTTCTTTTACGAGACTTTAAGTATACTGCTTATATCAACCAATTACTTAATAAAGTAATTTATTGTTTCCACCTTTTCATCTACCTTCTCTTTAATCAATAAAATGTATTTAATTTTCAAAAAAAAAAAGACCTTAGAGTGAAATTATAAAGGAAATAGAAAGAGAAGTTGGTACACAGAAAAATGAAGACAGAAGTTGATAAAGTTTGGAGAATCTGGAACAATGTTGAGATCAAAAGTAAAATGATCCTCTACACTAATATTCAAGTCTGGCAATTGTCTTGTTGAAATAATTTCAGCATCTTCACTCTCAATTCCTGAATTTGTCATTTGAACATTTAAATCTATATCACACATTGAGAATTTATCTCCAATAGTCATATTTGTAGAATGATAATTTTTTTAAAGTTTAGATTCAATATATATATATATATAGTGAAACTAAGAGTGATATGAAATTTTTTTATGGAAACAAAAATATTTTTCAAATTTTTAAATCAAAATTTCTAGTGGTGTAAAATTTTCAGATTAAAAGTTATAGAGGGAAACTTATTTTCATGGAGATTAGAAAAAAATGTTTCATATAGAGATACTGTATTGTTGAATTGAAAGTTTTTTTTTAAGTGGAGAGAGAATACATTGAGTACTCTTTATTATACTTTATTATAGAAAGAAAAAGAATACACTTTTTTAACCTTAATGACAAGGGTATTACTGAAAAAAAAATTAAAAATTTATTACAAATACTAAAAGTTATTGTTTTTATTGGTCTGTGTACCAAAACCTTGAAGAACTTTTATTTAGAAACAGAGGGAGTATAAAACAAAATTCTTCTCCTAAAACGGCACTTATTTAGAAACAGAAAAAGTATTAAAGAATCATTGACTAAAAAATAGATAAAAAGTCCTCAACTCAAAAATACAATAAAAAGTCATTAATTAAAAAATATGATAAAAAATCGTCAACTTGGTAATACCGTAAAAAAAACATAGACTAAATAATACAATGAAAAACCCTTAACACAAAATACAATAAAAAAATCATCAATTCAAAAAATTGTAAAAATTTGTTGACACAGAAAAATATGATGAAAAACTATTGACTCAGAAAAGTAGTAAAAAATTACTAACTTAAAAATAACCACTCTACTTAAAAGTAACTACTAGACTCGCAAGTAATTACTCCACTTGCTTGAAAATATTAGTGTTAATGATTTTTATCTATTATAATTTTTGAATTTATCTACACTTATATATAGGCAAAAGGCAAAAGCATGTTTAAGTATAAATAGTATTTATCATAGTGAGATTATAAATATAATCTTTTGTTATTAAAATAAGTTTAGATATTCAAACATTTATATAATATATTTTGAATTGGTTTTCTTTGTACATATTTATATTTATTTTTTAAATTATCAATTTATTAATTATTATATTAATAATATAAACAATATTATTAGTTTAAATTTATTAATAATAGTTTTAATTGTGTGCATGCGCTATTTCAATTATTGTTGAACATGTGAGCTTCTTTAATAATACTTCGAGCTATCTCTTTCCTTCATTGATTTGAAATAGGTAACTACACATAGATCTACATTGCCATTACATTTTTCAACTCTATATTCAACCATATTAATATATAAGCATTTAGATGTCTTTTATTTTTTTACTACATTATATACATTCCTATTCATGAAAAAAAATATAAAAATAATAATAAAATAATTCACTGAAAATTAAAAATATGCTTACTGCTTGAAAACTCTAACTAGATTTATCTACTATCAAAATTTTGAACTTAAATGAAGTCGTTTTTCTAATAATAGAAATTACTTCTCATTAAGATAAGTTCATTAAAATATTTTTATCATATATATATATATATATATGTTTTATTAAAATAAGACTTCATTTAGTTATTTTTATTTTGAATTCACTTTTATATAACTTGGTATTAAAGTGTGCAATGTGGTTGTTAATAATGTATGACATGTTAAAATTTATAATTATAATTTACGAATAAAGTATTAAACTATTAGAATGGTTATTTTTTTAATATTTGAGTCTTAAACTATTAGTTGTATTCAACAATATTGTTCAAACATTATTATAATAATTCTGTTAGATCATATTTTTCACTTTAATAATAAATTTATTAAAATTATATATATATATATATATATATATATATATTATTTTTTTGTTTTTTATAAACTTTGAAACACATTCTTTATCCAAATTTATCAGTAACATGTTCACTTAACAAACTTTTTCTAAAATTATAATTTTGATAAATTAAGAATAAATTAAGAAAGACCACCCATTGATATGGATAATTTTTGTCTAGTGGAGAAATTAATAAAACATCTTATTATATAGTTTAATAATATTTTATTTAAAATAAGACTCAAATAATTCTTTTGATTTTTTCATAAAAGTAACACATGTAAAGTAGGACATGTATATTTACTTTTATTTCTTATTTTAATAATTTTTTATATTTTTTTGATGTTTTTAATAATATTTTTTTATTTTAATCACCATTATATATATTTTTTGTTTTTGCATATGTTATCTAACAAATAAGTAACAACTGATAAAATTTTAAGTGAATTTTTTTCACAATAAAAATATTTTCTTAACCTACAAAGTATGATACCCCAGAATTCAATCCAATTTGCACTAGACACTCTTTTGTTACAATATTATATGACATGTTTATAAACTTCTTTGGAATAACTTTTTTGACTCTAGTTTCAATATGTGAATACATAAACATGTACCCATCAGATTATGGTAATAAACTAGGAAATTCATCAATTCTAAAATCTAATGATTAAGGACGAACAAAATCTTCTAGCAAGTCACATAGGTTAACCACATTGTAAAACTAAACTAGACATCATTATAGAGATTAAACGGTCAATGTTGGTGTTTTTGAATATTTATATGTTAATTTTCTATTTAGTTATCTTTCGAATGTAATAAATTTAATAAATTTGTGATTTATTATGAAAGTAATATTTATTGTGTTTTTTTTAAATTGTATTATTATTTTTAGATAATTTTATTTTTTAAATAAAAAAACTTATAAATATTATAAACTTCAACTTATATAAACTTATAAATACATAAACTATATAAACTTATAAACTACATGAATAATTTTCTGAAACATAATAATTAAATACTTTAATTTTTTCCATTCAAACAATGAATTTTTTCACAAATAATATATTTTAAAAAAATTACGAAAATGGACCCCTTTTTCAATTTATTTACACATTTGGACCTTTTAATGTGTACGATCATAATCCGATCTTCAGAAAGTCGAATTCTATTTTCCCATTTTGTTCCCTGTTATTTTTGCCCTGTCGAAATTTGGTTTGTTAGGAACCAAATTCTGAGGAATTTTTTTCTTTTCAATATTATAAAAGTATTATATATATATAAATATAATTAAATTTATTTATTATATTATATATAGTATATGTTATATTATATATATTTTTAAAAATATATATTATATATATTATGTTTTGGGTCTTACGAAATAATTATTTTTTGCATGTTTAACACCTATTTTAGACTTGATGAAAGTTTTCTTTCGAACATCACTCTCACATGTATTATAAGAAAAACCTACTTAAAATTCAGTTATTGGGAAACTGAATTTTAGGAAGAAAAATAATCAGGGATGCAAAAACACATGTAAGAATTCAACTTTTAGGAATCAAAATTTGACTTGCTACAATGATAAAGTCCAAATGTGTAAATAAAGTAGAGAGAGATTTATTTTCATAATTTAAAAAATACATTAATTTTGAAAAAAAAATGTCAAACAAGAAAATCACAAATTTTATCAGAAATCTAATAAAAATAATTGTAGTATGCACCTAATAGGCCTCGGACTGTGGAACAAATGAGTATCCCGAACCTACAACGAGGTATTGACGGCGATTCTCAAATATTGCAGAATAGAATGAGATACGATGAGATAGAATACAATAGAAACAAAAACAAGGGAAACAAGTTATCTACTCTTCTTAACGGTCAAAGCAAACCCTTTCCTTCATTTAGGATCAATGATTAGACCATGCAAACTAGAAATGCTTTTTCTTGTATAAAGGAGGGATTACCCGATCCATTTGTATATCGGTCATGCTATATATATTAATATTAATTCGAGCATCATTAGTGAGCGCCTGGTTTATGAAGATATTTTTACTTCTTTTCACATACGGAAATATGAAATTCAGACTCATATGACAAGCTATGGTTCTGAAAGAATCACTAATAAAATTCCACATCTAGAAGCCAATTTACTCCAAAATTTAAACAAAAACGAAATTGTGATTCTCGGGTCGTGGGTCAAAACGGGCGATGTTTTAGTAGGTAAATTAACACCTCAAATATTGTGAAACCTAACAATTAATAATTTTATTTATTTTTTTTTAAAAAAACAAAAGTATCTACTTTATCATATATTCAATGAAAAAAAATTTGCAACTTTAGATAACTTGGAGAAAGGATATTATTTTATAAAAAAATATCATTTACTGAAAAAATCAGCATTTAATGTTTTTTAATTATTTTATTATTTTTAACTAATTTTATTTTATAAATAATATTTAATATATTATAGTATTCAATTATTTATATAAATACTTAATTACATTAATTTACATATTTCAAAATTTATAACTAATATTTAATGTAAGTTAAAATAATGTTATAAACATTTACAATTTATTTTAAAAAAGTAACTTTAATTCTTTTTATATTTTCTTAATATAAAATATTTAAAATATAAATAATGTATAATGTATAAAAATACAAATATTGTATATATAAGATATAAATATATAATATAAATATATTAATAATTAAAAAAATAATTTTAATATTATAATACTTTTTAAAATAAAGTTAATATTTATTTATATTATTTAATTTTATATTTATTTTTATATGTAAATATATTATATATTTTATTATTAACTAAAAAAATAAAAATCTGCATGGAATTCGAATTCGAGAAGATAAAATTCTAGTAGGTTAATGTCTTTAATATTTTATTTTCATTTATTCCTTAAAATATTTATCCTTTATTTATATACATTAATAATATATATAGTAAAAATATAATAATTATATAGACTTTTAAAATAAATATAAATTTAACATAATAATTTAGATATTAAAAGTTTATATTATTTAATAACATTATTAAATTTATATTATTGAAATATGTTTTTTTAATTTTATTTATATTAAATAGATATAAGTATTAATGTTAATAGATTTTATCTATATTAAAAATATTATGTGTAAATTTTTGAATTTTGTTTACATATGATATGTGTATATAAAAATAATGTTTAGATTTTATCTATACTTAACTAGTAAAATGTGTGTAAGTATAGATACTTGTAATAGGTTATAAATATATATTATTTATTAAAATAATGTATATTCAATATTTATATAATATATTTTGAATTGAATATTTTTTTACATATTTGTATTTATTTATTAAATTATCAATTTATTAATTATTATATTAAATGCATAAATAATATTACCAGTTTAAATTTATTAATAATATTTTTAATTGTGGGCATGCACTATTTCGAAGATATGAGCTTCTTTAATAATACATTTCCTCATTGATTTCAAATAAATCTATATGATTTCTCGATCTAATTTTATTATTCAACCATATTAATATATAAGCATTTAGAGATCTTTTATTTTTAAACTCCATTGCATACATTCCTATTTATATAAAAAAAATATAAAAATAATAATGAAATAATTCAGTGAAAATTAAAAATATTTTTAATTTTTAAAATTTTGCTGCTTGAAAACTCTAACAAAAATGTTAGATTTTATCTAACACCACCTAATATATATGTAATAAGGTTTACTATCAAATTTTCAAATCAAATGAAGTCGTTCTTATTATAATACAAATTGTTTCTCGTTAAGATAAGTTAATAAAAAATATTTTTACTTAAATTACTTAATTTACATGTATTAAAATTTTGATAAATATTATGTATTAAAGTGCGACAATTTGGTTGTTCTTAATAATCTCTGACATGTTAAAATTTATAATTATAATTTACGTATAAAGTATTAAACTATTAGGATAATTTTTTTTTAATATTTGAGTTTTAAACTATTAGTTTTATTGAACAATATTGCTCAAATATTATAATCATTCTATTGATAATACTTTTCTTTAATAATAAAATTATTAAAATTATATATATATATATATATTATTTTTTATAAATTCTAAAACACATATTTTATTTAAATTTATCAGTAATATGTTCACTTAATAAACTTTTTTTTAAATTTTAATTCTGATAGTTAAGAATAAATTGAGAAAGACCGTCCATTAATACAGATAACTTTTTTCTAGTGGAGAAATTAATAGAAAAATTTATTATATAATTTAATAATATTTTATTTAAAATAAAACTTAAATAATTCTTTTGACTTTTTTATAAAACCTTTTTCTCTTTTGATTTTTGATATATATATATATATTGTTTTGACCTTACTTTTATTAACATTTACAAATTAGTTATTTGTTTGTTAAATACTACTTCAAGGTTCACATTCGACCCTACATTTACTTTTATTTTTGGTCTTAATAAATTTTTACATTTTTTTTTTCTTGGTGTCTTTTCTTATATTGATCACATGATATTTTTTTTATATATGTTATTTATTGTTTTCTTCTAAATAATAAGTAGTTAGCAACTTATTAGATTTTAAGTGTATTTAAAAAAAAACATAGAAACTCTTCCGGTAGAAAACTATAAATAACATTATATTTGATAAAAAATAAATAATTAAAATTTTGAAAATTCGAGACGAGAGAAAATGAATAGTCAGCACAAAGTCCCCTTCAGACTTGGGTAGCACGCAACACCTAATATCATGCAAGGCTTCCATATAAAATCCCCCCAAATCAGCATTCTCTTCTTACCATTTCTCATTCCTCCCCCTTTACTTTGAAGGAGCTTTCCATTTTTCATTTGGCAGGTTACTTTTTTTCTCTCTGCATTCTCATTCAATTGTTCTCTATACTTCGATTCATTTTCTGCAAGTCTTCTTCATCATATTTTGTATCAACTTATATGCATTTTTTTGAACTTTCTCTAATCTATACTACAAAGTTTTGATGCTGCTCAGTATGAATATTGTATGCTCCTTTTTCTGGTGTGGGAAAGTTATTACATCTTGTTAATCTGAGTGGTTTGGTTTGTTATTCTTTTTGTATCCATTTTTTTTTCTTGTATTTATTTTTTACTTGCGATAGTTCTGGGCTATTTTGTTTGTGTGTACGTGTTCAGCCTTTTCTTATATACTGTTTCAGGTTTCATGTTTCATATTTTAAGGAACCTAATATCTTATTTGTCATGTAATGGAGGATTTGATTGGATGAACTATGATGTATTGTGCTAAAAGTTCTGTTAGAGTTTAGTGCTTATCCCAGGATTTGAATGTGATATTTAATAATCTGTCCGTGATGGAACAACATTAGCTGAATTCGTTTTTCAGGTGAGAAACCTTAATGTCTCACAGCAGCTCTGATGAGGATACTGATATTAGTGAGTCTGAAATTACTGAGTATGAAGATAAAACATACAAAGAACTGAAAAATGGAGGAGTTGAGAATGTGAAAATCTCGAATGAGAATGGGACTTTCACTTGTCCATACTGTCCTAAAAAGAGGAAACAGGATTATTTGTACAAGGAGCTCCTTCAGCATGCTTCTGGGGTGGGTCAGACCAGTTCAAAGAAGAGAAAAGCAAGAGACAAGGCTAATCATTTGGCTTTAGTGAAGTATCTGGAAAAGGATCTCATGGATGTAGATGTTCCAGCAAAAGATTCAAAACCGACGGATGAGAGTGATCCTTCTGTTAATTCTGATGAGCAATTTGTGTGGCCTTGGATTGGAATTGTAGTTAATATTCCAACTCGGCGGACAGAAGATGGACGATGTGTTGGGGAAAGTGGTTCCAGATTGAGGGATGAGTACAGAAGCAGGGGTTTCAATCCCGTTCGAGTCAATGCTCTGTGGAATTACCGGGGTCACTCTGGAACTGCTCTTGTGGAATTTAGTAAAGACTGGCCAGGCTTACAAAATGCCTTGGCATTTGAAAGGGCATATGAATTAGATCATCATGGAAGAAAGGACTGGTTTGGTACTTCTGAGCAGAAGTTTGGCCTTTATGCTTGGGTTGCTCGAGCAGATGACTACCAAATGAACAATATCTATGGAGAACATCTGCAAACGATGGGTGATGTCAAAACCATATCTGAGCTTATAGAAGAAGAATCTCAAAGGCAGGATAAACTAGTCTCCAATTTGACTAATATTATTCAGGTCAAGAACCAGCACTTAAAAGAGATCGAAGTGAGATGCCATGAGACGACACACAAAATAAACTTTGTGATGATGGAAAAAGATAAACTCGTTCAAGCTTATAATGCTGGTATATATTTTTATTGAGCCTTGAGTCCTAATATGCTGATACTACTTGAACCATTGTAGTGGTTGGCACCATAGAATTTACCATTGCTATATTAATTTCTTAAGATTATTGGGCTGTAATATAATTTTATATTTTAACAATTGATTATTTTAAAATGCTGTTGATCTGTATGCTATGATTCCTTGTCTTCAGAGATAAAGCAAATACAGTCAAGTGCAATGGATAACCTCAAAAAGATTTCAATAGATCATGAAAAGCTTAAATTGCAACTAGAATCTCAGAAAAATGAGCTTGAGCTGCGGAAAATCGAATTGGAAAAGCGTGAGGCGCATAATGAAAGTGAAAGAAAAAGGCTGGCAGAAGAAATCAGGGAGGTATAGTTCTTTTTCCTAAGATTGAAGAAATAATATTTTTGTTTTAGGTAGATTGATTTTTGTGGTTGCTGTTTAGATTTTTCAGAGCTTTCAAGGAAGGACCTAGTTACCATGGTCAATCATTTTGCTGATTTTACTTATTTGGTTTAATGATTGTGAAATGATAGGTCGGAAAATTGTTTTATCATGAATTTGTGGATGATAAATTCTGGCAACACTGGGAACATAATGAAACTGTTTTCTATTTGAGGTTCATGCCGATGAAGGCCCTGAATCCAAAACATGTTAATCTCTGGATTGCTGGTGTGTTTACTTTTAAAGAATACTATTTAATGATTCAATCCTTGATGGCAGTTCGTAATTTGTGTGTTTGTGCGTCCGTGGTTTTGATCTACGAAGTGATCGTGTCCTTTGTTAAGTCACAGACACATGATATGACACTGTAGATTGGATGACCTTGATATCTAACAGTAATTGTCGAGTATTCGTAATAACTATTCAGTGGTCATGTGCCAAAGGCCATGGAATAATGAGATGGAATTTGGGCAAGCGAGAGAGAATGAGAGTGATCAATCTAGACTTGTACGCCATAGATATTCATGAAATGGGTTTTCTGTTTTTCCATTAATTTGTTTACTCCCATTAATGGTTTTCCTTAAGAACTGTGTAAATAAATTTTTTACATAACCTGTGTTTTTCTGTGCTTTGAAATCATCTAAAATATTATTGCGCTTAAGAAGCTCGTGGAAGACTTTGTTTACCACTGCTGGCATTTATTTGATTTGCAGAATGCCATGAAAAATATATCTCTTCATAAGGCTACTCTGGAGCACAAGAAAGCGGATGAAAATGTTATGAAATTGGCAGAAGATCAAAGGGTGTGTTTTACTTATTAGCTTTGTTAATAACCTTAGCATATATATGTGTCAGCACCAGAATGGGATAGTATTAATGCTATTTGACTACCTATTTATACAGAGACAAAAAGAAAATCTCCATGCTAAAATCCTTCACCTTCAAAAACAACTTGATATGAAACAAGAGCTGGAGTTGGAGATTCAGCGATTGAAGGGCTCATTAAATGTGTTGAAGCACATGGAAGATGATGAGGATGATGATGATGACAATGATGATGCAGAAATTCTGAAGAAGTTAGATTCTTTAGAAAAGGATTTAAGAGACAAGGAACAGTCACTTGAAGATTTAGATGAGTTGAACAAAACATTAATTATTAAAGAGCGAGTGACTAATAATGAGCTGCAGGAAGCTCGACAAGCACTGGTTGATGTAAGTATGTTTTTTAAAATATGTCTTCGTACTGATTCTTCAAACTAATTTGCAAGAGCATTTCAATGTGGTCCATTCTTGTACAATCTAAATTTACATTTTTGTAGAGCATTCCACGTTTTTCTATCTGGTTAGCCATGTTAACTTTTATGATTCATAGCAAGGTAGCAAAGTGATTTGAGTAAAAATTAAAATCTTAGCAGTTTATTTCGTCAAATAGACTCATAATACTTGAAATGCTTTTCACGATTCATTACTTCATTTTATTATGCAGACGAGACCTAACTAGCATTGTGTGGATATTATCTGTTTACATGTTTCATTACTTTTATCGTGAGTTTTTTTTTTCTGAAAATATTTTGCAATTCTTAAAGCTTTCTTGGTATTGCTTTTCAAGATTTAATAATAAACTTTTTTCTCACTGGCAGGGTTTTAAAAAACTATCATCTGGAGGAAATATTTGTTTGAAGAGAATGGGAGAACTTGATCCTAGACCATTCCTTGAAGCAATGAAGAAAAGGTATAATGAGGAGGAAGCTCAAGAGAGAGCTTTAGAACTGTGTTCCTTGTGGAAAGAGCATCTAAAGAACCCAGAGTGGCATCCATTCAAAGTTATCATGGCTGAAGGGAAAGAAAAGGTGCTTGTTAAACATGTAGATCTCCTGAAATTATCTTGAATCCTACGTGCTTCCTTGCATGTCACACTTGATCAGACTTGTTTCACTCTGTTATTTATCTTTATCTCTTAACGAGCCTATAAATATTTTGATGGTATTCGTACTCTAGATTAGAACTATTCATCTTTCTGAATCCGTAATTATTCAACCTAGTGTAGTGTTATTAACTTCAGGGTGTGTTTGGAAGTTGGGTTTTGGAGGGGAGGGTAACCTTTTTTTTTATATTATGTTCTTAAAAAAATTAATAGATTGGCATAAACTTGATGTCCTAATGTGGTATCTATTTTTATAAAATTACATAACGTTAAATTAAAAATAAAAATTGCTCTCGTCTGTTTTCCCCACTGAAAGTCAACTTCCAAATGCACCCTTTAGGTCTAATTTTTAAGTGAGTATAAGAAGTTCTGTGCTCTGATTAGAAGAGCCAATAGGAGAAAGAATGACCTGAGAAGTAAGAATAGAATTATAGAAGCCAAATTGTTGATTGTTTAAACTTTTAAACGACCTTTTACGTCATGCCACATGCTTAAACGGGCAAGGTCAGGCCTTTTGAAAAACCTAAAGGTCAATCCTTTATGAAAAAACTAAGCTAATAGGCAAAGCCTGTTTAAGGTAAAGCCTAGCCTAATCTGGCTCAGTTCCACTCTTGATTGCATTTTGTCCATGTAAATTTGTAAGCATTGAAGGCTTGTACAACTTTGCAAATAGGTTGAGGAAGAGTGGTGCTGGAAACCATGAGGAGAGTTACGGAGTTGGTTGTGAATAGGATCTACGTGAGAATATGGGAAGGGAGGAAATATTGGAAAACAGTGTAGTGTATTGTTAGTGTTTCTCTTAATCTCTTAACCTGAAAGAGTTTTAATTCTTCTTCAACCTGCTTCTAGGACAAATATCATTCTAGTTTAGCAGTTAGTTGTACACAAGGGATTTTAGTTCACTTCAAATGTTAATCAACAATTATAGAAAAATTTTCTCTAATTTATTGGACGAACTCTTACACTTTATAATCTAGCTTCATGCATTTTTCATTTCAGGAAATTATTAGAGAAGACGATGAAAAGCTGAATGAGTTGAAAAAGGAGTTGGGCGAAAGGGCATATAAAGCTGTGGTACAGGCACTGTTAGAGATAAATGAACATAATCCTAGTGGGCGATACATAACCTCAGTATTATGGAACTACAGAGAGGGAAGGAGAGCAACTCTGAAAGAAGGAGTACAACTTCTTTTGAATAAATGGAAGAAGAATGGAGTAAAGGTTGGTAATAGATAAACTATTTTAGGTTACTTCATGTGTTTTCAATCATATAGCTTTATCTAGATCTCGGAAAGAAAAAGGTTTTAAATAACCTATTGTTATGATGCTTAGTTACTTGTAACCAACAATCGTCTACAACGCCTTTGTACTTCACTTCTAAGTTTCGTATGTTTTCCTGCAATTGATTGGCAGACATTACGCTATAAAATATGTTTGGTTTATCATGATTGGAATAGGTTTACGCTCGTATTATTCTAATTTTAACGAAAATTTTTTATATTGATTAAATATAGGTAATATTTGATTTTTTAAATTAAATATTAAGACGAAGATGAAAATTGATATCCGTTATATCTATTTTTATATTGGTCTTAATGTTCTATATTTATTTATGTTTTAAATTATTAAAATATATTTAGATTATTAAGTAATTTATATTAATTTTTTTAGTTTTTAATTTTGTAATTTATTTTTATAATATATATTTGATATTTTTTTATATTTTTGTAATATTTGATTTTTATTTAATTATTTATAAGATTAAATATGTTTTTAGTCTTTGAACTATTTGTCAAAATTGTGTTTCGTCTTTGGAAAAAACTTTGGACTTGTTTCGTCTTTATATTTTATAAACTCATGTAAATGATCCTTAATGATGTGTTGAAATTCATTTTTATCTCTTTATTTTTTCTTCTTCATAGTTTTTTATTTATCTCCTAAGTTTCTTTTACTTTTTTTTTTCTCATTTTCATTTTTTTAAAGATGTGATGTTTTTATTTGTCATTGAAAATCATTTACACTAGTTTATAAGTATAAGGACGAAATAAGTTCAAAATTTGTCTTAAAGACAAAATACAATTTTAACAAAATGCTTTAGGAACTAGAGACATATTTAACCTTTATTTATATAATGATAATCTAATTTAATATTTATCTAATTATAATTTTTTTATTAATATTTGTTATAGAAAAAAATATGTGTACCATTTTGATTTTGAATAATTTATAATATCATATTTTTTATTGTGATTTTTTTAAATAATTATTTAATTAATATTTAAAATAACAAAAAGTAATTATATTTATTATTCCAATAATACTTATATTTATTATTCCAATAATACTAACCTGTAACAAGCAGAAAAGATGAAAAAAAAATTTATATTTATTAAATAGAGATGAAATTTTACTCTAAATAAAAAATAAAAAAAGTAAAACTTATCTCATGCCTAGATAAAAAAAAACAAGCGACATATATAAAAATCTGTGACTGTTATTATTTGAAGATGATTAATTCCATCAGCGTTGGCCAGCTGATCAACATTTGAAATAAAACTATTGGGATGATGACTTTTAAGTCACTAATTCGATTTTTGAAGCATGTACTTTAATAGGCATTCTTTTTTATTTGCATTTTATACATGATTAAATTTGCATTCAGTCAACCATTATTTTGATTACCTTTTACCTGGTGTAAATATATTCTCTCTCTGTATATATATATATATATATATATATATATATAGGAATAGGTACGCATGTATGTGTTTTTATATTATTTATGTCTAAATAAGTTAATTATTTAATAAATTATTTTAATTTAGTTATCTAATAAATTAAATATTTTGGTTTAAATTAGATATCTAATTAAAATTATATTTTATTGATTATGTAAGTTAAAACACGTGTTACAAAATATATGTATTAAGTTTTTTTTACTAGTATTGATAATATATTGCAGGATATTATTTTAAAAAATAAGTTGAAGAGCAAAACAAATCTCAAAATATATTTGGTCATGTCCACTAATAACAAAGATAAATATTTAATTCAAATTTACCTTTAGTCTCAATAGTTTAAAAAATATGCAATTTTGATCTCCATAAAATTTTAATTACTTATTTGACCTTCCATTTTTCACAATTTTATTCCAATATTCTTATATAATCTAATTACTTTCTGGAAGTGCTACATATATGTTAGTGATAATATTACCAATTAACTTTAACAAATGATACTCTAACGAATATGTTAACATTTTCTATTAATTGAATTATATATTATAATGAAACAAACTAAACTTACTTGTTCATCAACATGATATGTTTAATATGAAAGAAAAAAAAATTGTATTTAGAAGTTTGCAACTATATAAAATGAACTCAAATCTTTACTTAGATGCTATAATAACTTTAATTATATTGACAAAATTTTATTAAATTTGTTTAAACAAAAACAAAATTAACCGTAACTATGTATTTAATCTTTGAAATTTGGAATAAAATCGATTTTGGTCCCTCAAATTTTAACAAATATTTTTTTAGTCTTTAAATTCAACACAAAATTTGAATGACTAGAATGATTTTTCAAAACTAGATTTAGTACATAATCCGTAACTTTTAAGAAACTAACCATTTCTCTTTTCAACTTGAAAGAACTAAAATGATCTTTTTTTCTTTATTTAAGAGATTAAAATTGAATTTAACACAAAATTTAGGATTAAAAGATAACAAAGCCTTTTTTTAGTTCTTAATCTTTAGCTTTCTTATTTTTATTTTAATTATTTAGAGTTTTTCGTTTTATATTTTTCATTGCGCTTTAAAACATTGTATACAAATATACCTCCCAACCTAATTCCATCTTTCATGAAATGATTTATTCTAAAGATTAGAGAATTTTTTTGTTAACTTTCTTAATTAAATCGAAAAAAAAACGTTTTACGTACTATTTAGACATTTAAATAATGAAATAATGAATTTAAAGAATGATTTTAAAAAAATATAATATTTCATTTTATTAGTTAAGATTAAATTAAATTAAATAAATAAATAAAAACTAAGAATGTTAATTGCTTCGAGTTATCTAACAATCCAGTCGACTCAATTCAATCCAATTAAATTGAGTTGAGTTGCGTAATAAGTTCTGTATATGTCATCTAATATCCAACTTAAACTAATTCTCTTATCTAATCAAAATTAAAAATTAATTTTACTAATTTTTTTTTTCAAAAATTCAAAAACTTAAAAAAGAAATCTTATGTCCCTCTCATCTTCTACGTTGTGCCACTCCCAAATGATAAAACAATTGGATGATCTTATAAGAAATTTTTTTGTTGAATATGCCATGAAACATCCTATTTCTCTTGCTAGTAATACTTGCCTTCAAACAATGACTTTAATGTTACAAGTCATGCAAATAATGATAATGATGATGATAAGGAGGAGGAGGAGGAGGAGGAGGATTGAAATGGTCAATTTAGAATGAAAATGAATAAAAAAAATGTGATGAACAAAAGAATGAGTTAGACAATATTTAGAAGATGATGTTAAAGACGATAGTATCATATTTTCTTTTCAGGACTAGAGATATATTGGTCATTCCAATATCTACGGTATTATCTCAGTTTGCTTTTAGTATAGAAGGTCATGTACTTGATTCATTTGTAGTTCCTTAAACCTCCACAATAGTTGAAGCTTTGATTTGTGTTCAAAATTGGCTTAAAAGTCATAACCAATGTTTTAATAATTTGCAAGATGAATTACATCAAACATAAAAGATTGAATTGAGAATGGAAATTACTACTGTTTATATACTTTTCTTTTGTTTTTGGTTACTATATGAGTAAGAAAGAATTAATATTTCGTTCTTTTTAAATTGATAGAGTTACCGGATTTGACATTAAATATTGTTGTTCTTGAAACTACTACTATTAAGACATCTTCTTAAGGTAAAAATTATGTTGATTTGAAATTCTGCATGTGCTGTTGACAAAATAGATCTTACTAATAGTTAATTATATTTTATTTTTATTTTGTAGTGTTTAAGGGTTTCACAACACTTCCTACATCAAAGACTTTGAATAGTTTATATTTTGGATTATAATTCCATTAATTATGACTTTATTAGTTTGGACAAATTGATGTTGTGTTTCTTTTCTTTTATATTTTAAATTAATTTAAATAAATTGTATTGGTTTATAGTTTGAAGCCTTAAATTAATTTTCTATCTATTATATTTTACTATATATTAATATAAACTTTGATCCCATTGAGTTAATACAACTCTAACCCATTAAATAACAAATTAGATTAATTTTAACATAAAAAAATATAAAAACTTAATTATATCTTATTAAATAGGATAATGGATTTATTCAAATCTTATCCAACCCAAACCCTTAGTACAATTTTAAAAGTAAAAAATTTATATAAACTCAAAGTTAAGAATAATAATATCCTTATTTATCAATTCTTGTACGTACATAAAGGTTGTAAAATTAAAATTCAGTTTGAATTTAAAGTGAAATTAATTAAGCTTCACTAATAATAATAAAAAAAAAGTATTTCAACTTAAAAAGATATAATATTTAAAGTCTTAATTATACTTTAAGTTCATAAATTTTAGGATTAATCAAATTAAATACGAGTTTAATATTTCAAATAAAAAAAATATTATAATTCCTAAATATTTAATTTTAGGGACAAAATTATTCTTTTAAAATTATTTTTAATTTGTCAAATTTAACATTTATACGTTAAAATTATATTTTTAAAATTTTAAAAAATAAACTATTTTTAATTCAAAGATGATTCATTCCAAAAATTTTCAAACTAAAAATATATTTATACCTATGTTAGAAATCATCCCCATAAAATAATATATTTATAACTTTTTCTACTTTTTTTCACCTAAACAAAATCTATACACATTTTATCTTAATTCCCACCAAATATTTTTATCATTTCTTATATTTATATTTTTTTAACAGTAGAATATAACTTCATTCAAACCATTCCAGCTTCCATCTATAGGAAAATATGTCTATTCTTTGAACTAACTGAAATATATGCTAAACATAGAAGAAGAAAAAAATAATTAAAAAAAAGCTGACACAAAGCAACTTGGTAACAAGTTAAACAACAGAACACTCATCATTGTTCTGAATCATGACAATGATAATCAATTGAGTCACACTGCTGCCAAACTTGTGTCCATGACCTGAATGAGCTTGTTGGCTATAGCGCTTGCATAAACACAAGAACCGTCACACATCTGCATTACCACAAAAACAATCATATATACTACTTTTAACACAAAAACTCACACATGTATAGTTAATAGTCATTTGTCACAAACCTTGGTATTGAACAGATAACTGCAGAAATCGCCAATGTGGCCACCAGCAACATGTTGGAGATCGAGGTTGAGTTGATCAAGAACCTGTGAGACATGCACCAAGCAATCCATCTTCTTCCTTTGAACAAGCTTGATTGTTACCTCATTGTCAACAATGCGCACATCAACCTCTGTGTCTTTGGATTTCCTTTGTATCCAAGAACTTCTTAAGCTTTCATTGTAGGAACCATCATCTGGGTCGAGATTGGAGTCACCTTGCCCTTCATTTTCAACCTTTTGCCTCATCATCACTACTACCCTTTGTTTCTCGTGCCTTTTCTTCTCCACCAGTAATTTTAGTTCGTCCACTGTCCTCTTCAGCTCTCTGATATAGTTAATAGCATCTCCCACCACGGATGCTCTATCACTCTTTGGTTTGGTTTCCAAAACAAAAGGAGCACAAAATCAATCACTGAGTTGTACTTTCTTTATATTCAAAGACAATAACTTTAATACATGTTGGGTTTAAAAATAAGATTTCTTCCTAGTTTACAATTTTTTAACATTTAAAACAACCTTTCTTAGAAAAAAGAAACATGTTTTTCGAACAATTAAAGAGTTACTGTGAAATAGAAAAAGTAGAAAAAAACTGTATAATTTCACAGAATCTCAACAGTATAATTTACTCAAAATGTTACCTTGGAGGGGTTTGGGATGAGTTCTTTCAAAGCATCAAATTTACTACTCAAATCCACTCTCCTTTGTCTCTCAGTGGTGGTACTGGTAAACTGCTTGGTCCTTTTGCCCCCTCTCTTTTTCCCAACATCTTGAGTGAACTCCACAACCCCATTTCCAAAATCTTGGTAGGCAATTCCACTGCCTTCTATGGCACCCCCTCCTCCAAAGGCAAAATCATTTCTGATAGCTGGGGGAGGTGCTTGCAGGTTGAGATGCAAGAAAGGGTCATAGGAAACAGAGGAGACGTTTGTGCTGTCTGCTGTTCCCATTGGGCCAGAGGGTTTCGGAAGATTGCTGCTTTGGTTTTCAAAGGTCATTGGCAAGTGGAGAAGGTTGAGGAGATCTGGTGTTGGTGTGGAGTAAGGAAATTGGTGATCATGGTGACCCCTCTCAAGTGTGGAGGAGTGAGGGGGGAAAGAATAAAGCTCCTCACATGAACCATGGTTGTTCACCACTTGCACAAACTGGGGGTTCAAGTTATTGTCTTGATTGTATGAGTTCTGTTGGGGGTGTGCAATGATTTCCATAGCAACAGCAGAAGCATCTTCTCCACTGGAATATGTGTAGGCTAAGTTTTCCATCCCAAAGGTGTTGTGGGGCTGTATGCTAGTCACAGACATAACTGCCTCTGATTTTGAAACCATCTGGGAAAAACAGTCTTCTGCCACCATCCCATTGGGATCAAAGCAACTACTTTCTTCGTACATGTTTGGACCACACAGTGATTGATCTATGCCTCTATAAAGTAAAGGAAAATATTTTATGCAAACGAATTAATATGGCTTAGAAAACAAAAGGGCACCCTACCCTGTCGATAAATAACTGATCTTTAATCTTCCAAAGTTGAACAAAACATGATGAAATTTTTCTTGACACAAAATAAATAAGAGTGGTTGTGTGGGGGACGTGTAATTCTCTTGGTGGTTTTGAGGTTATACAGATTGTGAAGGCTTTTTCAAGTGTACTGAGCAGATGCCATACATGGAATGGTGTGAGTGTGCCAAATGACCAAAATGGGTCTCATTCTGTTACTTGTTCTGCAGATTCCCGTCATGTGGACCCCACCAAGTGATCACCTCAGTATTGTTTCAGATGCAGACCGCACCAGCGTGCTATTCTACTCCCCATTGCAAAGATGCTTCAGCTTTTTTATTTTGCTAATATCAAATTTATTATTTGATGGAATATATGATATTAATATTGCCATATTAAAAAAAAACACCTTCCTAGCCAATGCCTTATGCATGAGGTACCTACAAGAAAGCAAGAATGTGACACTGTTTTGCCAATCTGCATAATTTGACCATGTGATTATGTTCACCGGTATATGGATCATTTAACATTTAGTTTGCATGATTGAGAACAATGGTGAATGTAGATCCACCAGGATGAACTTAACCTGCCACTGTGTTAGTTGCACAATTGTAGGAGAAATTTGGAATTTTTCTTGAGTTTAAGTGTACACTGAGTCCTCTTTAACTAGTCATTTTTTAATCAGTCTCATTTAATCAGATAGCAGATTTAAGGTTGGTTGGATTAAGTTATTACATCGAATACAACTTCATTAAACCGGTCTTAAACCGTATTAAATGGGTTTGTCTAGAAAGAATTTCAGCTTATCGGATTAAAGGGACAGTAACATTCATCAGGATCCAAAAAGAGTTTGTTTCTCTGCAACACAATCACTGCATAATGTGCATATAGGTTGTTGCATGTTGGTCTTGAATCTTGTAGAAGTAGGGTTAGGTTCACTAGTAGACAGTTTCTACTATGCATGTTGCTCTCACATCTTGTACACTTAGAGACTCTTGTTCGCATTTGCTCACATATGTGCTACGGAAGTATGAAAATTGCATGAGTCAAGAATAGAATGCTTAGATGTGGGTTTCAACTTGCATAATTAAGTCCATTTGGAATGATTTACATTTAGGATTGATGAATCTAAACTTCTATGTAATTTTATTTATATATTTATCAAAGGATATGTGACATTTCTTTTTCCTACTATCTACAAACAAAGGTTCTATCGCGAATTTCCATCATAACAATACCCTCCGCTACAACAAAAATCTTCAATAGTGTCGGCGAAAATCTCATACACAAGAAAAAAAGTAAACGCTACTTTGTTATTAGTATCAACATTGTGTCAATATAGCATGCAACGTTAAAAGACAGAAAGCTACATGGCTAACGTCGAGAAGGCTAAGGGGATGCTAATAGCGTCGGTGAAAGTAACACAAATGCCGAAGGTTGTATGAAATTTAAAATTCAGAAAAGTAGTGTAGTTGTAGTCGACGATAAGCTTTTGAAAATATATAAATTAAAAAAAGATATATCATCGGTCGCTAAAATTCACAAAATTTAAAAATAAAAAAAGACGTTATGCTTTTAAAAATAAATAAATTAAATGGGTTTATGCTATAGTTTTTTAAAATAAATAAATTAAATATGGTAGCGTTGGGCAGACCGATGCTTAAGCATCTTCCAATTAAAAAAATAAAATTTAAACAAAAAAATTAAAAAACAAAAAGAATAAACATTAAAAAAATAAAATAAAAAAAACCAAAAAAAATAAAGATTAAAAAATTAAAATTTAAACAAAATTTATGAATAAAGACTAAAAAACCCTAAAAATAAACATTAAAAATAAATTTAAACAAAAAATTTATGAATGTAATTAAATGAAGGAGATAAGTGTAAGGAGATGAGTGTGGTTGAAGGAGAAAAGTATGGATGAAAGAGATGAGTATGAATGAAAGAGATGAATGTGAGAAGATGAATGTTGATGATGAAAATGGATGTGAGAAACTGAGTGTAGATGAATGAGATAAGTATGAATGAAAAAAATGAGTGTAAGGTGATTTATATAGAAAAGTGAGAGAAATTTTATGATTTGTTCCGTAAAATTTAGGCCTTTGGATTAAAGACAATTCACGGTTAATATTGTTTATGATGGAGATACACAAATTGATGTAAATAATATTTGATTGGTGAAATGTGGGCCTTTAAATTAAAATAATTTATGGTTCATATTCAAACTCGAATGGAGGCATAAATAAAGTTAGCATCAGCTTACATTATATTAGCATTGACGTCGATGCTACTTTAAATAAGTATAATTATTAAAAATAAATAAGATTAGCGTCTTTTAGAATGACCCTAATTTTATTTATTTTTTAATATTTATTTCAGTTAGCGTCGACATAGCAAATACTAACTTAAATAAATATTTAAAATATATTATATTAACGTCAGTCTAGTCGACACTACTTTAAATAAATATAATTATTAAAAATAAATAAGATTATAGTCTATTAGATCAACGCTAATTTTACATTACTTTAAATAAATATAATTATTAAAAATAAATAAGATTAGAGTCTATTAGATCAATACTAATTTTATTTATTTTTAATATTTATTTGAGTTATTATCGGTTTAAGAATACTAATTTAATACTAACATAAATATTTATTTAAAAAAAAGTTAACGTTGACTTAATCAACTCTAAGTCGACTTAGAGTTGATTAAGTCGACTCTAAATTATTTTTAAATTATTTTATATTTTTTAATTTTTTTAAATATAAATTACTGTCTAATATTTAAAAGTTAATTTGGTATTTTCTTATACTCTTCGTAACATTTCCCTATCTTGAAATTGCAACTCTTGCTTATCTATGCGACAATACGATAATGTTTAAAAACAATGAAATAATGATGAGCAAGGATATTGCTTTTCATGAAGGAGATAATAAAAGAGTTAATAAGAAGAAGACAAAAGAGTATTTAGAAATGTGTTGTTGATGCCGCAAATGAGGTCAAAGAAATTTAACATCCCACGCTAACAAATTTAGTCCTGCCTAATGTTGTGCTACGTGATCATAATGTAAAAGGGTCACACATATTTAAACATTAGAAATGTTAGTTATATATGAATATTAGGTGAAATGGTTAAAAATAATGAATATTAAATATAAATTAGAAATTTAATTATTTAATTATTTATTTTATAAAAATGTTATCTTTCTAGAATTTATTCTTTTTGGATCCTTTCTAAAGTTTTTAAGAGATTTTTTGTTTTATATTTTACTATCATTTTGAAGAGTACTAAGGTTTAGTCAAGAGTAACATATTAGATTTTTTATCGTAAGTTTTTTTTTTGGGTCTTTGTTTTTGGCTTATGCATGCATGAGTTAGGAATAGCAATTGCATCTACAATCTAATCGAATACTTGAAAGTAGGTTTAAACTTCCCTAGTCTTTCTCTTCCAAGTGTTTAATTTGAAGAACATATAGAATTTCGATGTAAGGAAAGTTAACATGAGTTTATAATTGGTTTGATTGAAATTTTAAGGAAATAAATATTTGCTAGAAATGTTTGTAGGAAATAAATATATGTGTTAGAAATGTTTGTAGAATTTTAAGAACCCTAGGTTTGATAGATGTGGATGATTTGACATATGTTTTAAATGAATTAATATGCATATGATTGATATTACCCTTTTATTTATAGTTTATATTGATTGAAAATCTTTGATTTATTACATTTACTTAAACCCTTGAATGTTTGTGTTATTAATACATTGTGCAAGTTGATAATGAGATGTTGGGTTTGTATTGATTAAGTCGATTTATACATGTGGAGTATGGATGTTTGGATGGATATCTAGGATGTTTAAACTCTTGTTTTAGTGGTTGATGATTTTAGTACAAAATTTTTTATTGTTAAATTATGATAATTCTTGATTTTTATATTAATAGTTTGAAGCTAACTGAATCCATATTGATAATATTTTAATTTATATAAAAAGGTAAATATTTAGAATTAAAAAATTGTCTTAGTTAATTATATATCAAATTATGTTTGTGATTATTAGATATACTACTTAAGCAACAATATAACTATTTTAGCAAAGCTCAAACAATGACAATAATATTGATAAAGAATATTATCGCTAAAGTGTCCAACTAATTGTTCAAGTGACTATTTGTTTAAGTAATGTTTAAACATTATTGTTTAAGTGATGTTGCTCAGCACTTAAGCTATGACATATGGTTTGAGTGAGAGAAAAATCATATCAATTCTCTTTCCTCAAGTAGCTTGGTCACTCAAGCGATCATTTGGGTGTTTGAGCAAGCAAATAAGTCATGTAAATTCTCTCTTCTCAAGAGGTATTTTTTTAAGCACTGAAATTTCACTCAAATGTTGGATTTTTCCGCTCAAATGATATTTTGTAGCTTTGAGCAATAGAGAGATCATATCAATTTTCTTTCTTTTAGAAGGAAGCTCAAGTGTTATATTGGATGCTTAAGCAACATTCGCTCTTCTTTAAAGTGTGTTTTGTTAAATTAAGTGAATTATTTAAAAAAAAACACATTACATGATTGGTATAATGAATATAAATGTATTTCAATTGAGTTGAGTCAAAATTAAAGAAAGATATATGTTGTTTATTCTAGTTGAGAACGACAAATAATTGGGATGATAATTTAAATGTGCCTTTGAACCTTTTTTGAGGTGGGGATGACAATGATGATATAGTTTATTGAACATTTTTTAGACAAGAGATGAGTATGTTGATATTATTTCCTTACCTTGTGTTTGGATGCAGAATTTCAACAATTCCAACAAATTGAAATATTAGATATTTGAATTACTTAGAACTTACTTCATTTTTTTAAATGGTTTATTTGGATAATGTAATTAAAATATCTTACATTTCAATTTTTTGTTTGGATAGAAAAAATTAATTAATTTATTAAGATAAAATTTAACTTTAATTTTTTTTAAATATAAAATTCTAAAATTAAACCTTACAAAAAGTATCAGTCACTTCGGGGCAGGTCTAACCCGACTCGTCCGAAGCAGGCTCAATTTCACTTAGCCCAAGACATGTTGAACTTCATTCAACCCCGATAGGATTGGCTCGACTCGGTCTCGATGAGCCTGACTCGACTCGGCCCCAACGGTCCCAACTTGACTTGACCTATGGCAGGTCCTACCCGACTCAACTAGGCTTAGAACGGGTCTGACTCAACTTGACCCGGGTTGGCCTAAATCGACTCGGCCCAAATTGGGCTTAACTTGACTCAGTCTTGAGTGGTCCCAACTCGATTCGACCTTAGGCGAGCACGACTCGACTTGGCACGTGGTGGGCCTGCTTGATAAGACATGTGATAGGCCCTACTCAACTCATCCACAAGAGGCCTAGTTTGAATCAGCTCAAGTTGAGTCAAGGGCGGGTCCGACTCGACTTGCTTTGGAGTAGGCTCGACTCGGCTCGTCAAGGGTGGGCCTAGCTTGACTCGACACTTTATGGACTCGACTTGACTCATAATGGACCTAGTTCCACTCGGCCTTAATCTGGCCCTGCTCGACTCAGCCTGACCCTCTCGACTCGGGTCGGGGGAGGGCTCTTTTGACTTAGGTTGGGACAGGAGCAAGTCCCACTCAACTCGACTTGGGGTGGTCCTGACTCAACTTGGTTTGTGGTGGCTCAGACTCGACTCGACCCGGGGTGGGCTTAACATGGCTCGACCCAATTTGGACCCTACTCGACTCAGGTCGAGGAGGGCCTATTGGACTCAGGTCGGGTTAGGGGTGGGCCCGACTCAACTTGTCCCTAGGTGTGCACTTGACTCAGCTCGGGGCTATCCCGACTTGACTCGACCTGGGATGACCTAGTTTGATAGTGGAATTCCAATTTCCTTCTTTTTTTAGCATATTTCAAATTCTATTGTTTTAGTTATTTGAAATACCTTTTCAAAATTCCTAAATTTCAATTTTATTTTAATTTCTTTATCCAAACAAGTCATTTTACTCCAAATCATTTCAAATTCCTCAAATAAATGAATTATCCTCTTGAATTGCTTTATCCAAACAAGTCATTTTACTCCAAATCATTTCAAATTCCTCAAATAAATGAATTATCCTCTTGAATTGCCTTATCCAAAACACACCATGTAAATAATTATATGAATCCTTGATAACCTTTGTGAATGCAAGGATAGTTATGTAAATATTTTTAAGAGAATATGGAATGACATTGAGTATGCGTAATCTCTGTATATTATAAATTAATTTACAATAAATTACCCTTATCCGTTATTTTATCATGTAATAAATGTTATGATAATACTCCATCTGTTTTCAAATAAGAGTCTTTTATAAAAGTAATTTTATTTCTTTTTATCTGTCATTTGTAGAGTTTAAGATTACATTAATTGTGTTTTACTAATTATACCCTTACTTTTGAAAATATCAATAACAATTAAATTATTTCTTTTATGAGACTTTAAGTGGTCTACTGCTTATATCAACCAATTACTTAAGAAATAATTTATTATTTTCACCTTTTCATTAACATTCTTCTTAATCAATAATTTAATTTTAAGAGAGAAGACGTTAGAGTGAAATTATAAAGAAAATGGAAAAAGAAGTTGGTACTTACATAGAAAAAAAAAGACAGAATTTGACAATTATATTATAGAGAGACTTGAAGACTCCTTTGATAACTCGTAGTTGAAGATTCTCTTAACGTTGAAGAGTGATTCAATATAATATATTGAGTGAAACTAAGAGTGATATCAAAATTTTTTGTAGAAACAAAAATATTCTTCAAATTTTTTAAATCAAAATTTCTTGTGAAAATTTTAATATTAAAAGTTATAGAGGGAAACTTATTTTCAAGGAGATGAGAAAAAAGTATAATTCGAACCCAGAATCTTAGAGTTGAAAACTGATACTTCAAACACTAAGCTGCAATGATTTTCATTTAAAACTTTACAGAGACGCATATATATAAATACATATACATACATACATACATACACGCGCGCACACACATATATATGCATACATATGTGTATATATAAATAAATAATAAATATATAATTATATATATAAATAGATATAAATATACAAATATATAAATATATAATTTATTGACAAATTATTTTATCAATGGATTTTATTTCGCACAATCTAGTCCAACTTTACTGACGGATAGTAATTCGTCGATAAATTATCGACATATTAAAATTACTTCTGTAGAAATTTTCTTCTCCTTCTATTCTACAGGTTTCGTAAAAACAATGGCTCTCATGCCACTAATGGAAATTTTAGAGTTTTTAGAAATATATTTTAAAGATATATGAGATATAAGAGATATATTATATAGAGAGTTGTATTTTATTTTATTCATGTACTCTGTATAGAGAAAAAATATAACAAAATATCAAATATTAATAATATCACAATCTTAATTTCCTAATCTAAATAATAATTAAATATATTTTTTATCCTAATGAAAAAAATATTCTAAAATAAAATCAAAATTTTTTTAAAAAACAAATTTAAATAAAAAAGATATTAAACAAATATTTTCAACTATTTCATCACGAAGTTCAACTATCAATCATTTTCGATGAAGTAGTGTCCTGGATTTGGCAATGATTAGAAGAACATATTAGTTTGCAGTCAAGGGATTCAATAATTCGCTGCAGAGATACGAGATTAATGTGATTTTTGGTATCTATAGAACATTATTATACATACAAAAAGAATCAGCTAGTTGAACGGTTCCAACATAATTCGCAATAACGTGAAACCCATCATGTAACTTCACATGTATAGGATTTATTTCATGAAAAGTAGTAAAATGAGATATGGAGTAAGTGCTCATGCGTCAAGAATCCAAGAATTTTCAGTTTTCTTATCTTCCTCAGTTTTTTTTAAGGAGAGATTCACCAATGAAACTATTGACCTTGTGTACGGATGTAGCTTTTGATTCTTGGATCATCTTTCGAATTTGCTGCATTATTTGATCCCGTGTAAACTGAAAATACCTTCTTTATTCTGTTGATTTTTGTGGCCACTATCATCAATTTTTGAAATTGATTTTGTTATCTGCAATACCGCTATTAATAGTTTGGTCATTCTTTTGCTTATAGCATGGTGGATAACCATGTTTAGAATAATACTCATCCGTGTATGGTTCATCTGAAGATAGTAACTGCATTGCTTTCCATAACTCTGATTTCTGCATCTTCCTCTTTCTTAAGGTTTTCTCGAGTGGAGCTTTCCTGTAAAAAGAAAATGCATGAACCATCCACAGAGAATGAGAGCCTAACAGCAAAAAGAAAAAAGACAAAGAAGGAAGAGAGAAAAAAACACATAAAAAAGGATATGTGATTGGTTCTGGTATTATCTAAAAAATAGAGAGAACAACTTATTAAATAGGCATTACAAAGGGTATAACAGAAAAAACAGAAACAACAGAAAACTCAATTGAGCTCACTGAGAAACCATGGAAAAAACCTAGTCCACCAAATCACCTCTGGAAAATATTTTGATACACGCAATTATATTTTACAAAATCTAACATATTTTGAGTAATACATAAATAATTGTAGACAACTAGTAAAATTATATGAAAAATATGGAGTGTCATCGTATGCATGAGTATTAAAGTTAACGTTTGATAATATGATGAATTTGTTAATAATTTTCTTATTTTCAAGACTAATTTTAAAATTTGTTTTTCTAAAGACAAAATTATTAGTGAGACGTTGATTCATCTTATAAAAGTTAAGTAGATCAATAATCAAATAGATGAAGCTGGCTTTTTAAAGATTGTTGAACCATAGGTAGAGTTGAACCATGTTTTGTAATATTTATAGTGAAATTAGTTCGCTTTCGAAAGATTCGTTCTTTTTACATGTGAAAAATTTCACTCTGCATTTTATAAAGAACAATAAATTAATCAAATTATCCTTAAATTTAATTAAAGTAAATACACCTCTCTCCTCCTCTCTTCTTCTTCCGCATTTTCTCTTCTTCTGTTTTCTTTTGTTCTTTTGGATCTCTTCTCCTCTTTTACACTATTTCTTCTTCTTCTTCTTTTTTTTCTTCTTCCCTTGTCATTCGTGCTTTTTCTTGTATTCCAACAACTGCAGGCAACCAGAGACGACTGTACTGGCACCCGCACGAGTAAGCTCCTTCGTTTTCGCTCATTTTCAGTTTGAGAGAGTGACTTCTGGCTTTTACAGACCGGAAGTCAATTTTGGATGCGGAATACAAATTGACTTCTGGTCTATCCAAGCCGAAAGCCAAAAATATTGAACTACTTCCGGCTTGTACAAACCAGAAATCGAAATCACTTTTTTTTTACTTTCAGGTTGTAGAAACCGGAAGTCAAAAAATGACTTCCGGGTTATAGAAACTGAAAGTCAAAATGTGACTTCTGGTTTCTACAACCTGGAAGTATTTTTTGATTTCTGGATTGTAGAAACCGGAAGTCAAAAAGTAACTTCCAGATTATAGAAACCGAAAGTCAATAACAAGAGTAACGTTGAAATTTTAATTTTTTAGACGGTGCAAGAAGAGAATTTGGGGGTGCAGGAATCACCCCTTCGGAATTGTAACATGTATTACGGTTCAATTGTGGGCATGGAATTTGCTTTGGACCTACCCAAGCCCAATTCACCCCACATTATACAATTGTTTTAAAACAAAAGTCATGCATAAAAATTTAATTAAATTCTAAGTAAGTGGTAAATTTAGGTATTTTTAATTAATTTTTGTTAAAAAATTGTTCTATTAAATTTAAAATATATTTTATTTTTATCTAAATATTTTGTCGTTTGAATTTATTGCAATGAGATAGGTCATTATATTTCTGCCTTTTTTATTGATTAATTTCGTTTCTGTTCTCTTTAATCTCTTCCAACTTGTAAGTATTAACGCTTAAAAGAAATAAAGGAGTTAGTTGATCAATAAATAAAAAGAGATTAAAAAGAAAACGAATCAATTCAATTTATAGGTATTAGAGATAAGAAGACCACCTCATCCCAGTAACTGTAAAAATCAAATTACAAGTTATTCAAACAAAAAATAAATATTTTTAAACATTCAATTAAAAATATTTATAAATTACTTAAAACTTAATTAACCCCTTGTATATATATTTATGTGTCGCCAAACAAGTGAGACGACAGAATACATTTAAATTTATAATTATTTAGATTAACAAAATCAATCTTATTTTAATCCAAATAAATAGAGTTTTAAAAAGCGAAAGAAAGAAAACACACTAGACAGAGAAGGGATGAGAAAAACTAGGGTTTGACAACAGCAACGTAAGGTTGCACCGCAGAACCTATCCACAAACTTCCATCATGTTCTTCCACTTCACTGACAGAGTTAAGCTGTTGTCCATATTCTCCGTCCATCACCTCCACCACATTCCCCTGTGCATCGAATTTAATGGCCACAGGATCTGTTGTCCATGGAACTGTGGTTTCAATTTCCCTTTCATTTTCCAAGCCATTGATCCTTCCCCTTCCACTGTTAAGCGCCACCCAAAACTCCCCTTTTGCGTTCCTCTTTATGTTATCTGGGGAACGAGGAACCTGCGCAAAGGTTTCTACGTGGTTGGTGCCGCTCAGCGGAATTTTCAAAATCTTAAGCGTGGTTGATTCCGCCACTAGAATGAAGGAGTTGTCCTTGCTTAGCGCCACACCATTGGGGAATGCCAAACCTTTCACCAACACATAAACTCTTTGGGTACTGGGCACGTATTTCAGCAACCTTCCAGTTCTGTCCCCGCTCAGAATTATCGACACGTACACCCTTTACGTTCACAAAAACACAACACTCATCACTTACAAAGCATTAAAATTTAAGAATCGAGATGGTGCATGGCTTAGGAATCACCTTCTCTGGAATAGGATGCTGCTGTCTGTGAAATAAACTTCACCAGTTTTGGTGTGGATGTCCAAGGCATTTGTGAACCTGAATGGAACCCCTTCTGCAGAAGTGGCTAACTGCTTAGCCACACCGCCACCTGGTCCAACCATCAGAAGCCCAAAGTATGCATCCGCAATGTAGAGATCACAAGTTACAGTGTTGAATTTCAGACCCAAGGGTCTTCCACACATTGATTCCATGCTTTCGTCTGTCAACCCATCGCATACCTTCTTGTCCCTTCATAATCGCATAATACGTAAAATAACAGTAAGTGTTTGATCTTTATAATGTAAGCCTCTTTTTTTTCTTTTAGTTCCTCTAATTTTGGTGGTGTTTGGGGATAGAAATCGTGTCTCATGTTACTATCTTCTACCAATAAAGTTTTCACGCAGAATTGAAATAGAAGCCCCAGCACTCCACCAACTTAACATGACTGATATTTTTTTACATATTTCCTCTCCTTAATCTCTAGTTTTTTAAATCGAAAACTTCAAAATAAAAATATATTTCATATTCACTCCTCAATTATTTTATTACTTTTTATATTTTCATTGTCTTAAACTTTTAAAATATTAAAAACATAAATTTGATTTTAATATTAAATTAATATAAAAATTTAATTAAATTATTTTACAGTAAATATTGCTATGTAATTTTTAAAATAATAATAATAAATTAAAAAAGTAAATTTTAAAAAATTTCTTCAAATTTTTAAATTAAAATTTTTCATCTCAATAATAAAATACTTTTTCATATCAATAACTACACCTAAATTTTAATTATAAATTATTAATTTTATAATAATATATATTAATAATAAAATAATTTTTCATCTCAACAAAATACAAGTAAATTTTGATTATGAGTTATTAATCTTTATTTATTATAAATGACAGTGAATTATAATTATGAATAAATTATTTTTAATTTTAATTAAAATAATATTAATAAAAAATATTTGAATTTAAGAAGTTAAAAATATATAAAATATAATAAAAAAATAAATTAAGAAAAATTTCGTGAATTATTTATTTTTTTAAAATTTATATTTTTAATTTATTGTTATTATTTTAAAAGTTGCATAATAATATTTATTATTAAATTTTTATATTAATTTGATTTTAAAGTTAAACATATGTTTTTATTTTAATTCATGAGAAATTTATCACAAAAAGATGAAAATCATGCTGAAAAATTACTAGACCAAAGAGAAATGAATATAAGATACACTTTTAACTTGAATTCTTTGATTTAAAAAAAAGATTAATAAAAGAAAATATGTAGACAATGTTATAATATTTAAAATATATTAAAATAGAAAAGATTAAATATTAAACAGATAACATCAAATGCAAACATATAAAATAATAAAAAAATATTTGTATTAAAATGTTGACCTATGTGTCAAAAATTAAATGGTGGTAAAGAAAAAAAAGTAAAAATATGAAATATGTAATTTCTAGCTTTAGTTGACTATCCTTTCTGCCCTATAATTTTTTGCTTTTCTATTTTAGTCTGTACAATAAATTTTACAGTCAAATCTAACACTACCACCAAATGCATCTCATTATATGTCATTCTAGTATGTTTTGTTTAAGCCACCAAATTCTAAGAGTAAGATCAACTTTTACATAAAAAATAAAATTATTTTTAAAAAATTAATTTTATTTTATTACATTATTTTAACAATGTATATATATATAATAATAATATTATAATTCACATTTTTAATACTTACAAATTAAATTTTAATTATTAATTATAATAAAGTAATTTAATATATAGAAATATTTTTTCTAATTAGAAATATTAATTAATCAATTATATTTTTTTTAAATTATATAATTTAATATATTTTTAAACTATATATATTAAAAATATATATATATATATATAGTTTAATATATATATTAATTTGAATAATTATAACAGATTTTATCTCGTCTTCTTTTCTAAAAGTAATGATATGTTGACAATTTCTCAAATTTATACGATTGTTTATAATATTATTTTATTCAAAAGTTTAATTTATATTTTAATTAAATATAATATTTTATTATTGTTTATAGTTGTAGTGGTTATAAGAGGGGAAAAAAAAGTAATTGTCAAAAATATATTTTTCTATTTTTAACTAGTCAACGATAAATTAGACCAAAACGATCTGGTGCGTTTCGCTCACCCAAAAAATTGTCAATGTAATACTTTTAAAATATATTTTCCAGAAAAGATAGAAAGAGCCTTGTGGCCACTTATAGTTTTCTATATTAAACAATATGTGAATGAAATTCTAGCTTTATCCAAAAAAAAAATTAACACACTTTTTCTAAATGAAAATATTAGTAAAAATTTATTAAAAATTATAAAATCAGAAGAGAGAATTATTAATTAAGCCATAAGATATAAATATTCTTGAAGATTTTTAACAAATTTCAAATATTAAAAAAATGCATATCTAAAATAAGTAAGTTCAGACTTCAATGTATAAGCCTTTATTTGTGATTGACTATCATTAATTAGTGAGTCATCGCATGAAATAAATGTTTTTTTTTCTTTAAAAGATTGTTTAATGTTTTAGTCTATCATGACCTGGTTTTGTCCCCATTCAACCAATTAAATAGTATACTAAACAAAAGGTAAACAAAAATAACAAATTATAGTATTTTTTTTTATTTAAATAAAAAACTTTGGACCACACACCATCTTTTCATTATTTATGGGAATGAAAACAATAAGACACACTAACATGTTAACTTCAGGTATCTCAACTCAACACACCTCATTTCAAAAACTTGCATTCAAATAAGTTTATATTTATTAGTTACCACATGGAGTATGAATAAACCCTAGACTTTTCATAAGTATTTAAAAAATAAGAAAAATATATATGTATATATATATATATATATATATATTTTATAATTTCTCCAACATTATATTTGTATAAGTTTATTTTAATTCATGAAATGTTTATTTCATTTTTTATTTTTTTTCCTAAAAGTATAGAAAATTTTATTGAAACAATCATGGTTTTATTAATTAATGTATTTCCTCCTTCCTTTTTGTTTTATTCCATTTTACTGTCATGTTATAATAACAATAAACATTAAATGTTTTTCTATTCTATTCCTAATTATTATTATTTTTTGTGAAGTGAGAAAGCATAAAAAGAAATATAGATAAAATAATTATCTAATTGATATGTGAAAATATTAAGAATTGTATAATATGTTTTATGAAATCACAAATATTAATTATATTTTTAATTTTTGAGAAAAAAATATTAAATATTAAACAAAATGAGATAAAAGAGTAATAACTAATTTTCATACTACTCTCTAGATAACTCTTAGATGGACAGAAGATCCTTATAACTAAGCAGTATTAACAAAATAATGAAATTATTGATAAAATATAACACTTAACTAATAGAAGTTATCACATTTGATTCATTTTAGAACTCTTAATTTTCTTTAATATGGTTGTTTGACGAATAATTAATATAATGTGCACTTTCTTTTAAATAAAGAAAGTAAATGCATTATCTAAGGAGTAGAACTTGTATATATCCTCAATACTCTTACTATAATTAATTATAATTATCATTATTATCACGTGTATTGCTATTTTATATTTTTTACTATTATCATCAATATTGATGATGTTACCCACCATAATTCTTATTACTAAGGTTATATCCACCATTGTTACTCTAACTATTTTCATTACTTTCACTATCATAGTAACTATTATTCCTATTGCTGTTTATCATATTTTTATTATATTATATTCTTATCTATTCTTATATTTTATCTTATCATATTTTTATCAATAAAATTATTATATGCTTTGTTTAAGGTTTGAGAAAGTATATGTAAAATTATTTATTTGCTAAACTATTTACTGGTATTGTTTCATTATATCTTAGAATATCTATATACCAGTGGCTAAACATATTACATTTATATCATTATATAAAAAAGGTCATGTTTAAAAATATAGGCTTTATAAAACTCTTCCATGTAACTAAACATATTACATTTATATCACTATATAATGAAAAGTCAAACATAAATTTAAAATATAAATTTTATAAAAATTTTACATTAAAATATATTAAAATAATAGTAAAAATAAGACCCATAATTTTATATTTGAGTTAAAAAATAAAAAATTAATTATTTATATTTATAATTATGACGTAAAAGAATTAGGATATATTTAATACACTAAGTTGTTTACCAGTTTAGGAAATACAAAATATATGTTATATAATTAAATATTTTTTTTGAAAATTACTTAAAAACATAAATTATTTAAACTAATTTTTAAAGATTAAGATAAGTATTCTCGTTAAATATATTATGGGTGAATTGAAATATAAATAATATATTATTAAATAAAATTTTATAAAAAATTTACATTAAAAATAAATATTATATTTTAAAAGTAATGTAACATAATAAAATTTAAAAAATAAATTAAAATCTCTTATGATCATTAACACAAAAGTTTAATAAATTGACATAAATAAGTATTATAATGTGGAGTGACCTTCTTTGAGTTAGAAAATAAAAAATTAATTATAATATTAATTATAATGTGGAGTGACCTTCTTTTAGTATATTTGAGTTAGAAAATAAAAAATTATTTATTTATATTAAATATAATTATAATATAAAAGAATTAGGATATTTAGTTGTTTATGTGATATTATTTTAATAATAAATTATTTAAAATAATTCTTAATATGAAAAGTATTTTCATTAAATATATTATGAGTAAATTTATAAATAATATATTATTAAATAAAATTTTATAAAAATTTTATATTAACAAATAAATATTATATTTTAAAAATTATATAACACAATAAGATTTAGAAGAATAAATTAAAGTCTCTTATGATCCATAGATATCATTAATAAGTTGACATAAAAATTTAATAAATTGACATAAACAAGTATTAATGTGGAGTGACATTCTTTAAGGATTAATTATTATTTTTAATATTTGAATTGAAGTAATGGAGTGAAAAAAAAAGGAGAGAGTGAATTCATTTATGAGTGGGGTTAAGAGAGGGTGAGAATAATTAAATGGACAGATGGTGAGGCTGAAGTTGGCATGTCCATTCCTAATAAATGACCTTTTGTATAATTGTCTTAAACTGAAAGCGATGGATAACTATCAACACCACAAACCAAAACCCTAAACACAGCCTGGCTTCCACATCAACTTGCCCCTTCCTAGACAAACATCAATATCTCTTTCCTATCAACTTCCACAACATCACAAAACACCTCAACACAATCTTCATTTTTAAATGCTGCATCTTCTTCTATTCAATCAAAAACTTAATATCTATACTCATAAACTTATTTCTTTAACTTTAACATTTTCAATTCGAATTAATATCATTATCTCTTAACTCAACATTTATACTCCCATTAAATATTATACCATAAAAATCTATTTTTAACTTTAATTCTATTTATGAATAAGTGTCATTTTAGAAGTTTTATTTCTTTTTATATATATTTTATAAAATTTAATGTTGCATTAATTATTTTTTATTAATTATATTCTTAAATTTATAAATTACTCTCCTTATTTTTAAATAAGTGTCAGTTTTAAAAATATGTTGTTTCTATAATAATAATAATAATTTATTTATAATTTATAACATGACAACTTTATTTCATCGAACTTACAGTTGTTGTCTCTTGATACGTGTTGTATAATATCTTTATTTCAAAAAATTAATAAAAATTAACATTTTTAAGTTAACAAATTCAATATGATTTTCCAAACCCCTTTTATCCTATTTTTGACTAATACTCAACTCTAACAATTTTCTTAATTATCTGGGTCAGCCAGTGACCATCCAATGTTCTGTTGAACAGTTATTTTTTTGAGGGCATGTTCATTAAGAAAATATATTGAAAGAGAGAAGGGAATAATACAAATTAATGAGTTAACAGTTTGATAAAATTGGTTAGTGGAATTGTGTGAAGAAAAAGTTTAGTTGTGGTCCAAATCAAGAAAAATGAAGTGAATGTGGTAGAACCTTAAAAAAGAAAAGAAAGAAATGATAAAGTAGTATGAAGTAAGATAAATGAGTCTGAAGTGAAGCCTGGTGCTGTGGTTTGAAGATAGCAGCACCCTCATTGGTCTCAGGTTGGAGACAAGACAGTTTCTTCACTCTCTCAACCAACAAGTTCAGGTTATGAGTTTGACACATTATTCTTAAGGCGGGGACCGGTCCTAAGGAATAATAATATATTGTTGACAACACACGGCACAACACAGTATTTGTTTGGTTTTGTTTTTGGTTGATTAATATTATTGTTGAAGTCTAGGGTTGATGAGAATGTATGCAGATTACAGCACTGATGATATAGATATATGTATATATATATACCTGTGTGGAGAGGTAACAGCAAAGTCAATCCAGGCTTTGTTTGTGTCATGCCACTTGAGAATTCTACCATCAGAAACTCCCACATATGGTCCTTTGCCATGGCAATCGAAGGCTGCACTTTCAGAACCAAAAACTGAAGGAGGGAGATCAAGCTGGGAATAGGATCTGAGGCCATCTAGAATGGCAGCAGCTTCAGAAGAAAGAAAATGTAGCAGGTGGAATAGGAATAGGAATAGAAATAAGGTTAGAGAAGATAGGTTCATTGTAAATGTGAGAAAAATGTTTGCACATTAATAATTAATTGGAGCTTTGTGTGTATATCAGAATGAAGGCATATATATAGTGTCGTACCTGGACTTCCAGGAACATTATGTCAGGTCTAAATCAACATTAACTATAGGCAGTTAATGGTTGGCGCCATTTGACTTTGTCCTCTCTCTTTCCGTCTCTAAAATTCAATATACACTACATGAAATCCTGAATATAGCTGTTATAGTCCCTAGAAACTATTCTCGGTTTTTAACGGATACTAGTAACGTTAGTAAATGAAATTCTACGCCGACACTATGAAAGGAAAGAAATTTAGAGTCAATCATAATATCGGCATTTATGTCAGTTAAACTGATGTTATTAGCTTTTTTTTAATTGCTTCGACGCTACTCCATTAGTTTTCATGTTTTTAGTATTAGTTATTGTGTAAACACAATACCGACATTAATAATAAGTTAGTGTCTGCTTCTTTTTAGTTATGTCGATTTTTTGTCGATCCTATATCTCTTTTTTCTTATATATATATATGTTTACTTTTTCTTTTATTTCTTCTAACAGAAAAAACTTTAAGAGGATCAAATTAGAATGTTCAAATCAAGTTACATAATATATATGAATCATAAATAACTAATTAAGATTCAACTGATAATTCAATTTCAAATACTGAACTGTAAAAGAAACAGGGAATGGTTGAAGATGCTTATATATCATTTGGTGTCCCAAGTTGGACCATGTGACATCATCTTCAATCATTTTGGTTTGTTGTTTTAGACATGTCTTTCATTCATAACATCGTGGCTGGCCTTCATTTTGTGCTTGCTTAGGTTCTTATGGAAATACTTAGATCTAACTCCAGATTTTATCAGCAATCACAGGTAATGAAGATAAAAGACTACACATCACAATCTTTTCTTTTTATAGTTCACAATTAATATATACAAAATTATTATAGATGCATGTTCCTTTGATTATGATCAACATTTAAAATACTCAACCAACCATTTATTTATTGCATGAGTTTCATATTAGATTTAACATTCTACATTCAAAAAAATATGTGATCGGCAAAATAAACTTATTATTTGTGGCACACAACTCGCATAAAGTGTTTGGGACCCTCTAACACTCTAGCTAAATAATTAGATAATAAATAATTGTAACAACTATTTATTATTTATTATTATATAATATGTAAATATATTTCATATTACATAAAATTTCAGTATTCTTTAAATAAATATCAGGCTTTCCATCTATTATCACGATTTAGGATTCTTAAAAAAAATTATCCTAATGATCATAAAATTATACTTTCAATCTTCTTTCCATCGATTATTATACCAAAAATCGAAACTCATAAATTTAATCTTCTATTATCGATTTCTATACCTATATATATATATTTAATCTTCCATCGATTATACGCTGTAATAATCTATTAAGTTTTTTAAGAATAGATTAAATTGAACTTAAAAATAATTTTAGATTTTTGAACTCTTTAAAATAATTAATTAAATTCAGAATAATTGATTAAATAATTTTTTGGACAAGTTTAAACGATTAAACATATGCATAATTGATTATAATTCAAAGTGAAAATATTTTTAAAAATGCTATATGGAATAATCAATTAGACTAAGTAATAATTTGTTAAAGTTTTTGTTTTTCACTCTGAACTAGGTTTTCAACGAGTTGAATGATTTTTTTGTCTATAAATATAAACAAGGTCAAAGCTATAAAACACAACACTTAGCTTTACAATTTACTTTGTTCATAGCCTTCTTTTGACCTAATTTTTCTCAAGACGTTTTCCTAAAATTATCCAAGGTTGTTCTATTGAGAGAAAGTGTTGTTTTCTTGGATTTATGCTTTGATCATCCTTCACAGTCTAAGTGATATTGTTTCTCTTATTCTTTGTGAATTTTGTTTACATCTGTGTTGGTGTGTTTTATCCTTTCTAGGTTTTGCAAAGGAGGTGTTCATCCCTTGTGGTTTATCAATGGAGGTGTTTCATCCCTTATGCCTTTTCAAGGGATGTGTTTCATCCTTTGTGGATTTTGCGAAGGAGGTGTTTTTCATTATCTTTTTCAGATGTTTCACTTGATGTTAGTGGTTGTAATATCTTGTTAAGAATAGTAGATTGTGATCACATCCGGTTTGAGGTGATTGAACACTAGACGTAAGATTTGCGATAATCTGAATCAGTATAAATGTTGTGTGTGGTAATGTCTTTCCCTACTCTTGTTATTTTGTTTTTACGAATTATTTTATCATACATTACATATTTCTACTGCACCATAATTCAAGGGAAAATTTTGAATTCATAAACTTCAAAAATTAAATATATTTTTTCCAAAATTCAAATTCAATTTTAATTGTGAAAAATCTTTCAAAAAGATTATTTTTTTATTTGAAACCAATTCACCCCCTCTTAATTTTGTCTTATCTCTTTTTTTTCTTACACACCACACATTCTCGATACATAGATACATACTATACATATATATATATATATATATATATATATATATGTATAATATCCAGATTAATCTATTTAAGAAAATTAAGTAGAAAATTTTAATTATAGTGACTAGTTGGATAAATGCATTTTATCATGGTCGTTAGTGTGCTACAAGATCATTGTATCTTGAATAATATATACTCATTTAAATCTCTAAAGTCCAACCTCCAACTAAACAATTTCTACTCGAATTTACTTCTTAAAAATATATTTTATATGTATATGCATATATGTGTGTGTGAAATTAAGTTTTAGAAAAAGAAAACGTTGTATATAGTGACCAGGAGGTAAGGAAAACAATTTATGATGAGATTAGGAACACATCATTGAAACATAATAAAATAAATTTAAATCATGAATATGGTAAGTATCTCCTTCCCTAACCTTTGGAAAATTTTGGGAAATTGAAGAATAATTTTTCTGTAGTATTTTTTTCACTCTTTCATAATTTCTCTCTTTCTCTTGTGATCAATTAGGTTCCTTCTTTTTCTATTTATAGTAGTTTTTCCAATGATTACTATTAGAATAAAAATTACTTTTTAGGTTATTTGATAAATTTTTATTGATTTTTAGGTAAGATATAATACAAATCTATTAAATGCATTTAATGTAAGTTTATCCCTTGAGTTCTGATGTGAGAGATTCATTTACTCATACATTGAATAAATTTCTCAATGTAATATATGTATGTATATGGTTCCTCATTCTTAACTCATTCCTTAAACCCTTCAATGGATCCCTCCTTTTTTTTCACCTACTTATGTCTCGATTGTGGTTTAATAATTTTTCTTTTGAATATTTGGTGATCTTCAAACGAATTTTTTATCACATAATCAATCAAGATGGTAGCTAAATTCTTGGACAAATCAAGTGTTTCCAATCAAAGTCCCAGTAGAGTTTAAATAAATATTCTTGATTTTGTTTTCCATTGAAATTTTCTCCTTTTCTTCTTTGTATTTATTTAATCATACTTCAATATACAATACCCACAAATTTATCTATGATCTTTCTTCATGGAGAATTCAATCCTTCTTCCTTATATTTGTTTCCAATATTTATATATGCATATACATATATATATATATATATATATATATATAATAAATTGATTAACCTAACAAAATATTTTATACATAAAATACTGCAAATTTTTTAATAGAACTATTGTATATAACTTGGATTATTACAATCTACCTACAATATTATCCTTAGTTTATGCGCTGTTCAAATCGAATCTTCACATAAAATATATTACACTAGGGATAACTTTCAGTTTTCGAATATCTTTATAAAAGTTACTACTTACCTCACTACTATTATTCTATATAATCTGATAAGTAGACTTAATAGTAAATTTTCCTAACTCATCACCCATCCACACTCATCTTTCTTGCGACTAATTATTTGGTTTAACATCCCTTATTTCTAACATGAGTGCATTTACTTGAGGGAGTTCCCATTGAAACTATTCTCTCCTCCAAATCATATTTCAGGTCCAAGAGTTATTTTCTCTTACTCCCATTCTGTTCACCAAGACTCTTTTAGAGTTCAAATTTAGATATATTCTCAGGTACTTATCCATTATAGGACTCTTTCCAACTCAACTATCTTTCAATAAAAGTATGTTTATTCCACTCCCTAATTTTCTCTTTACCTTTGATTCAAACCAATTTTGGTTATTACATGTTCCAATAACCTTTTTGATGTCCTTCCACCATAATGCCATAATGATTCATAGTTTGCTTGAACTCCAAGATTTTCTTTCCTCCACTCCCCATGCTTTGATTTTAAGATTTCTCTCCACAAACAATTATTTTCCACCATATATCTCCATTTCCATTTCGTGATCAATCCAATGTTAAAATATTGGATATCCTTTATGCCTAATCCTCCACCTTCTTTTGGTTTGCATACTTTATTCTCATTCACCCATGAAATTTTCTTACCCTCTTTACCCTAATCCCAAAAGAATTGTCTTTGTATTTTAATGATTTTCTTTATCATCAATTTGGTGCTTTGAAGAATGATAAGAAAAAATTTGGGAGAGAGTTGATTAATTTGGCTTACTCATCTTGCAAATTAACTTTTTTCTAATTTTAAGGATTACTTTGTCTCACATCCCCACCTTTCTTGGGTCACTCCTTATTGGTATTCCTAAATATGTAAAAAGTAACAATATTTGCACAATTTTGGATTGTAACAAATCTATCTAGTTGGCAGTTCACAACTCCAACTTCCCCTAAATTACTTTTAAAAAAATTCACTTTTAATCCAATAACAACCTCAAAACATCTAAGGATATACTTTATTACAATGATATTTTGAGTATTGTTTTCACATAAAAACAAGGTATCACTAGCATACTATAAAATATTTATCTTTATTTGTCTCCTACCAATCTTAACCTATTCTAACAAATCAAATTTCTTAGCTCTTCTAACCAATCTAGCTAGTCCTTCTACCACTAGCAGAAAAAGGAAGAGTGCAGGTAGATGTCCTTATCTAAGTCTTCTAAATAGTATAAACTTAACTACCAAAATTTATATATAACATATTATTAGTTAACTATATATGACAATTTTAATATATATATATATATATATATATATATATATTAACTATAACCTTAACGTCGGGTATATGACAATATCTTAAAAATCTTAAATGTAACTTTTATTTATATATAAAATCAGTAAGATATATAATTTTAAAATATTAAAAATATAATATACACTTTATATATATATATATATATATATATATATATATATATTTGTATATTAAATTATTAAGCAAACATAAATATAATATTAATAAAAAAGACAAAGTTAGAGATATCTTACATAAAAAAGATATATATATAAAATAAAATAATTAAAATTATAGATATCTCTTTCTCTTGTCTGATATTTAAGAAGTGAATTTTTTTCTTTACTCGTACCACTGCAATCACACTTAGATTGCTCTCTTTCTATGTTTAACTCACATCTTCCTGTTTATCCTAAAATTATTTACAATTATTACTTTCTTTTCAAATGAACCTTTAATTTGATAGTTTTGGTTCAATTGGAATTGTTAGTTCACTTTCTATAAGAATTTTTTTTAATATAAACTAATTTAAAGATAAAAAATAATTAGTTATTATAGTAATTAAATTAAAAATTATTTATATAAACTAAAAATTATTGGTATCTAAAATAATTTTATTATAATAGAAACTATATTTTTTTGGTTATTTGACTTAAAAAAATATGAAATTGATATTTATATAATGGTGACTAAATTGGTTTGTAAATTAGAATTTAAATTTACTTCTAACATTAGCTATCAAGATTTTAGTCATTTATTAAATTAAACTCTATATTAGTCTTTAATTCAATTAGTAATCAATTTCATCATTTTATAAGTAATTAATTAGTCTTTAATTCAATTAGTAATCAATTTCATCATTTTATAAGTAATTAATATGATGGATAAAAATTAATTTTTTTTAATATAAAAAACCTACAAGGATAAGAAGAAAAGAAAAGTACTACAGCACATGTGGGTAAATTAATCACTTTTTTTAACCTCTTTTTTTATGTTATTAATTATTTTTACCATAATAATTTTATTGATTCAATAATTATAATATTAAAAGAATTATAAAAGTATTTAAACTTATTAAAAAATAATATAATTTATCACATCAAATTTAAAAATATTGTATTCTAAATTTTAGAATCTCTTAATAAAATCTCATCTAAACAACTAAAATACTAATAAAAAGTTGTACTAGTTGATATAGCAATTTTCTCAGCTGATTTGAATCAGTGAAACTCTAACACACTTACATATAGAACCAAAGAGAAGATAGAAAGTATTTACATTAAAAGAGAAAGTTACTCCAAATCAAATTCTGATATAATGAAAATAATCAAGATTCACTTACCTTTTAGGTAGCTAAATCTATTCTATAAAAGAATAAAAATAACTGAAAAAGTTTAGCTTAGAATTTTAATACTTATCATCCTAAATTTATTTCTTCTAAACTATAAAAAAAAATTCTTAGATTTGTTTGGTAAAGGTGAAAAATATAAGTTAAATAAAAACATATTGGTGCACTCAAAATAAATAAATAAATTTATTTAATTAAGAAAATATAGAGAAGATACGAGTACAAATACTCTACTTAAAATATTTAAATTCTAAAACATGGGTCTTTTGCTTTTGTTATCAAATTCTATTTAATCATTAACTCCGTGAAGAATTTTTTAGTCTAGAAATAATTAAAGTTAAATTTAAATTATATACATATAGGGGCGAAGCTTAATAGGAACCTGTGGAAACCACGACTCCCTAAACATTTTTATTATGTATATAAATTTATTATATGGACCTACACAATTTAATAAAACAAATTTTATAATTAATAAATTCTTTTAAGAAGTATATTTTTTAAAGTTTTCATATAAATGTATTGATAACAACTATTTACATCTACTTTCTTGTTTTTAACTATAGATTGTTAGTATTCTTCTTCTTTATGATAAAGATATAATCAGTTGCTTTCTTTTCTACAGTTTCTCCTCTACATTATTTATCTTCTATTCTATAAAATTTCTTCCATTCCAGGTATCTATTATAATTTTTTTTATTTAATATAATTTATTTTCTATGCTTTTATGTGACTATTGTAAATAGATTAGATTTTAGATTATATTTTTAGGAGGTCTGTAGATTAGATTGTAAATTATCATTTATTATAATTTTATATATTTTGAATTTAAATAAATATTTTTTAATAGGTACAATATTCATGGTTAAGAACAAAACAATTGATGTTTTTTTTAAGAGGAAGATTATTGATAAAAATGAAAATAATATTTCGTCAACTTCAAATGAGCAAATAGTTACATTGGATGAACAACCTTTAAAGATTCCAAAAATTATAGATAGTGAAAATTACCTCTCGTAAAGATAAACATCCAAGGAGATTTCAACTACAACACTTTATTCTTGATGTTGTTACTTTAAAAACTTATCAACTATGTCTAAATTATGTGAAGTTTTGACGAAAACGGAAAAGATAAATACATTTTACTTGATTGATCAAGTAATTCGTTTAATACTAATTCTTCCAAATTCTATTGCAACTTCAAAAAGATCACTTTTAACAATGCAGATAATCAAAACAAAGTTATATTATTTAAATATTAAATTTATTTAATACATAGTGGCCTCCACCTAAACATTTAGTCAAGATGTACCACTTTATTTATATATATATATAAATTATTTTATTGATAATTTTAGAAAAGTTACTTAAGAAAAGGAAAACCAAAGGAGAGGGATGACTAAGGTATGGTTATAACACCCAAACTTTTAGCAGTGACTAAGGACTACAAGTGAGTTCGACAAAAGGTGTGTTGAGGTTTTTTAACTCACGAATTCTGCTCATAACAAGATCGTAAGTATGAAATTATGTTAGTTATTAAAACGATAATATTAAAAAAAACAAATGAGTTAAAATGAATATATAATAGGTAGAAACATTATAAAAGTGTGATATGCAACCATGGTTAGTGATTTGTGTTTTCCAACACGTGATTGGGAATGCATAATGTATTAATATAAAAGTGTCAGAAAAACTATGTTTTGGAGGGAAAGGCTATTCTGTGATTGATTCTTCACCACGTATTCATATCCGTATACTTTTTCCACAATTAATACAGTAAAGTAATTTAATAAAGTTATTGAAGATTCGAATTTTATTTTTTATTATTTTAGAAATGAAATAAATATTAAAAATTATTGATGGTATTAAATAATGCTTACCATACTATGATAGGAAAAATATCTGCATACTTTTGTGGTGGCGGTAATGGTCCAAAGTCTATTTGGAGCATTGTAATGACTAGAAAAATATATTAGGTGGGATGAAGTGCTTTGTTATTTAAGGATGATTTTTTATTCTGGTGACAGTTAGAAGGTTCCTGGAAAATGATGTCCTTTTATGTGGAAATTAATGCTTTTATTTTTAGAGTTGTTTATTTGCCCTTTTTGAACCCATAAGCACCGTTTTTTTCCACTCACAGCAAAAACGGATTGGATTTAATTGCTTAACTGGGTGGGGACCATCATTGTTACTGGAATGGTTATAGACATTTAGATTTAGGTATTATTTTAGAAAGAGTTTATTGGTACTTCACCTTTTGCTACCAAGGTCTAACAACTATGAATTTTGACCAGAACACCTTTTACACTCACTCCATTTAGGTATTTTTTACTAGTGAATTTTTTCAGTTATTCCATGGAAAAGTAATTTACTTCATACTAATTTACATTTCATTTAAAAAAGAATAAATAAACTTTCTTTTTATAAGAAATTGATATATATATATATATATATATGTATATAAAGGATTTACTTTCTTTTTAGTTTATTTCTAGTAAAATTTTCCTCTTCAAATATCATATGCTATTGCATAACAGAAAATCATCATAATTTAAAAAACAAAATGTAAACATACAAAATATATAGTAAGTCAGTTGTGGGAAAACATAATTACACAAGAAAGAAAAAAAAGGTTGAATTGCATATCTAAAATTTTGATAATTTTTTATAAATTTGTACTTAATTATGTTCAATCACATACAAGTTTAAGTTTGAGAAGTGATATGTCAAATAAAATTTTTTATAAACTTAGTTTTAGAAAAGCATTCCTTCTTTTAGTTCAATTCTTATAACATGCAATGTCACTAAAATGAAGAGAAAGAATGATTTACGTTGGAATTTTATATTGATTCATATATAAAGGAAGACTACGTTCAGTTCTGGACTAACTAGTCAACCACTAAGCAAACTGACACTGCGAAAATACAAGACGAATATTCTTTGAACCTCAGACACTCTTGGATAAAAACAAACTACTCAAGTATTCTTTATAACTCAACTACTCCTAGCTAACAAACCTGAGTACTGTTTGGATAACAACAACTCCTAACAAAACACCTCGGAGTATAGTCTGAAATAACAACCACTCCTAGCTAAATACTGTAGAATATATCTGGAATAACAATCACTTCTAACTAAGATTGAGTATTATTTGGAACATAGTCACTCTTAACTAAAAGATAAATATTTTTCTAAAAAGATGTGACTTAAGAGATTACAATTTTGGCTTTATAAAAAGAGGTAGCGTCTTGCGATGTTTACAAGGTTTCAATCACTCTACTAGATAATAAAACAAATACAACAATGTTAAAACAAGACTTTTAGTGCACAAAAGGGAGAAAGAATTTTAGTAGCGTTTTTTCACTTTAAATAAGCGTTCTTATTTTTCTTCTCGAAGGAGGGCTTTATGTAGCACAAACAATAAATAGTTATTGCAAATCATTTTCCAGATATTGAGTTGTTTAAGTTCAAAAAGGATGTAAGTGCATTAAATGAATTCCATGCATCATTAAATGTTGATCTCCTCTTCAAACTGATAGCCGACAACACTTATAGGCCTAGGTCGAACAACATTGTACTCAAACACAAGTAAAGTAGAAGACTATACATGCTAGATAGTTTTTCAAAGTAGACATAAGTGTGAGTCAGGAAGTTGTTGATGCTAAGCATCTTTAACTTGTTCTCCAAGATATCTTTGATGTTGATAAGGATCTTGAAGATCATCTTGGTTGTCGAAAGATATAAACATTTCCTGCAACATAGAATAAGCATCTAGAATGACTTCATCAAGTACAATGTTAGCCTGAGACTATGTGCTTACCATCCAAGCATAAAAGAGCTTATTAGACGTTTTAAAACAACACCAAGTGTTATATTGTCTATCAAACGGAACGCTTGTGTTTCACATGATTTGTTGCATACAAAACCTTTTGTCTTACAATGGAAATATAATCATGTTTGTGCTTTGTTGTTTGAACAACATTTAACCAACACAAGCAGGGTCTGATGGATTTTACTCTAATAGTAGTATTTAAAAATATCATACATACATATATTAAAGCCATATACGTATATTTCCATGATTCATACAATACATTCATTTCTTCTCATGAATACACATTCAATTCATTCATTAAATATATATCATAATCAAATTTTTAACTCTCATCCCATTGGTTACATCTTATATATAAATAATTTACATTAATATCACAGACATTTGACTCTACTTTCGAGAGATACATGTGTTGAATTAGACTTAGAGATTTTCAAATGTCACGCTAACTTTACTAAGTTGTCTTGACATCAAAACTATATAATAGGAACTCATCCACTCACGTGGCAAGGTCAATCCATATGACCTATTAGACACATTTTCTTAACATTTCAAACTAAGTTATAAGAACCTTTTTCAAGGTGATTGGGCACTCAATGTAGGATTGGATATAATCCAGTATAAATTGTTGTGTGTGGTAATCTCTTTCCCCACTCTTGTTATTTTGTGTCTACGAATTAATTTATCATACATTGCAAAAATTTTGCTACATCACAAATTAAAAAAAAATGAATTTTTATACGTTTAAATTAAATATTTGTTTTGCAAAATTCAAATTCACCTTTAATTTGGAAAAATCTTTTCAAAAGGGAAATTTTTTATTTTAAACCAATTCACTCCCTTCTTGGATTTGTCCTCCCTCTCTTTTTGCTAATACTCAGATCTCCAAGGTACTTCCCTCTTATCACAATCTTGATTACACACTTTTTCCTTTTTGTGATTTGTTCAAACAGTGTATTTACATTTCAGAAAATATAATTTTTAATTTCGCCGAATTAAATAATTTCTAAGGCATATATATGATCATTTTTTGTAATAATTAGTACTCTAATTTAATTAATATTTGAAACTGTAAGGGATGAGTACGAGTACAGGTATCATTATACTTTTACATAATGGGGATGATGATGTGATAAAAATTTCATATCCACTAGCTATAGAAATAAGGATAGGTGTGGATTTCTACTTTGGGAATAAGGATTAGAATAGTGAAACCTTCACACACCTAACCCTATTGTCATCCTATATGTAACCACTTGGACACTTGAACGAAAGAGAACTTATATCATTCCTCTCTCTTCAAGTGGTATATTTTTTAAGCATTGAAATGTGAAATGTTGTCCAAGTGTTGGATTTGTTTCACTCAAGCAACATTTCACACTTTAAGTGGAGTTGCTTAATTGAGGAAAAAAAACATATCAAATTTCTCTCATCTTAAAGGAATGTTGCAAATGTCATGTTAACAAACATTCTTTTACATTTTTAAAGTTAAATGAATTATTTAATAAAAAAATATATTATATGATTTATACGATGAATTTAAATGTATTTGGATTCAGCTTGATTGTAAAAAGTATTTTACACTCATTTATTTTATTTTCTTCTTTTTCCTGTATATTTAAACTGAATTTAAGTTGTTGCAACACATCCTTAAAAATAAATTACATTTAAGTCTAATAAAAATACACTTTACATATTACTTTCTTAGTTGTATATTTATTTATAATACATGCTTTAAATATATAAAAATAATAAAATAAAATCATCATGAAAATTCTACATGTTTCCTCTAGCTCTAATTTTGTAGAATTATTTATTCTTATGTCAAAACAAGATCATACAAAAATCATAAAACACAAGTTTCAAATAATTTTGAATTTTTTTTAAAATTAATGAAGAATTAACTTCGAATAAGTGAATGCTATAAATAAAAAATTTTCAATATTATTTAATCTTCCTTAACTATGCAATAAAAATTCAATTCAAATATGAGTTGTAGGAGATAATGGAAAGAAAATTACAACCAGAATTATACTACCCTCACAAGAGAACTACATCTATTTGCTTAATCACCCCAGTTAACTTAATAAACTAATTTCAAGTTTTTACATGAACCTTAAAATAAAAACAAGAAATACAACACACAAAATCTTGAACCCTACAAGATCTCGTACAACCTCTTGTGAAATCAAATAAAAGAAAAACTCTCTTCAAAACCCTAGTCAAGAAACCAAATACAAATTCAAAGAAAGAAATTTGTAACAAAATCACTTGGACAATGAAGAACAAAGATTAACTCCCTCTAGAAGCAATGCTAGGTGATTTTTCAACAAGAGTGAGATGGAACACTTGAATCTTGATCTTTAGAAAATATTTGAAAAGGAGCTAAAAGAAGAGTTTCATATTTCTAAAAATTGCTTTTGAAAAAGTTATTTCAATTTCTCTTAGATTTCAAAAAATAGAAACCAATTTTGCTAATCTAATAAATTTTTTCAATTTCTTCTTAGATTTCAAAAAATAGAAACCAATTTTGCTAATCTAATAAAATCAACAGGTTGAAATATATTTTAATAAATTGAAATAATATAAAATTATTGTTAAAATAATTTCAATAGGTTAATTTTTTGTTTTAATTGATTGAAATCACTTAAGTCATTTCTTTAGTTATTTTAATTAATCGATTCGAGTTTTACTCCATTGAAACAGAGGATAATTCATTTCTCATGAAAGTTTCAAAATTTTAACTTATTAAAATTTTGTTTTAATTGATTGAAATGTTTAAGTTTGTATTCTTACAAAGCTATGAAAATTTCAACTTATTAAAATAAAATTTTAAATGGTTGAAATTGAAATCACTTAGGATTTATTAAAATTAATTCGATTAGTTTGAAAATAGTTTTTAAAACATGAAATATCAAGATGAAGTATCATATAATTCAAACACAACCAAGACCTAAGAATTCACAAAGACAAGATTAAGCTCATGTTCTTTATCATTTCTTCAAATATTCTTCTTTATGACTTCTTATTCGCAATATAAAAGACATCCTCAAAGAGATTGGAGACATCAAATCAACTAAGGCAAGATCAATAATAATAAGTTAACCTCCATTATTTGAACCTGTCATGATTTTGATGAGAAATATTTGTATTGATTGGGTATAGGGATGACACACTATGAGACAGGTGCGAGGTTTCACCATCCTCGTCTGTATACCCAACATGATTTAATTTTTGTTTCATCTTCATCTACATCCATAACGGATATACTCGTACTTACACCCACTTTTTTATTGTTCCAAATATTAATAAAATGATATTTTAAAAAATAATAAAAATCAAAACAAGGAAAATATGACATTATCAAGGATTCAATGTCAAAAGAATGCACATTTTATTTTATTAAATGTCAACTATCAAGAAATAAATTATAATTATAAATAAATCGTAAATCAAAGAATGAAATAACAATTGAATAAAGGTCAATAATTATATAAAAGAGTAGAAATGATTTAAATTTGTGTCCTAGAAACTATTCGATTCAATGAAATTGAATATTGCATTTCCTGAAATGTAATACATCATTTGAACAATATCGCACAATGAAAAAATGTATAATCAAGGTTATTGTGAGAAGGAAAATACCTTGGAGATTTGAGTAAAATTTTAGATGTAAAATGAGTTAAACTATTGAGAGAAAAAAAAATGTAGTGAAAGAAAGGTTTTTCAAATTGTTCTTACCGAGACGAAGGAGAATACCTATAAAGATACTCCAACACACAAGTAAGCTTGGGGTACAATATATGCTCTTTTTAGTAATGTTAGAAAAACATCCTAAATACCTTTTAGAATTACCTGTTTATAGCAATCATATGGGCTTTCCTTGTGCATGAATTTGGATTAATTAGGTCCATTTGTTTCTTGATTGTTTTATGCTTAATTAGGTGTTTTAGGGATAAGTAAGGTTATTAATGTCGTTCTCTGATGTACTCAAGTTGAGGTGGTCTCGGTCTCGAGTAGTATACAAATGAAATGAAACTAAAGGTCAAAGCGATAAGAGAAGATAAGCTTTCTATGTTATCCGATAAACTAGGGTACGAAATTGAACATTTGAAATTGAGAGTCAAACATTTTCATGTGAAAAAAATAAAAAATAAATAAAAATATTAAAAAGGAATAGAAGTAATAAAATGTGTGTCTTAGAAACTATTTAATTGAATGAAATTGAGGTTTTGTTTCTTGAAAAGAAACACACCACTTGAACAAAATTACACAAAGGAAAAAAATGTGAAATTAAGAGTGTGATACGAGGAAAAATACCTTGAGAATTTGAGTGAATTTTGTGGATTTTGAACAAATTGAACATTTGAGAGAGAATATGAAGAATTGTGTAGCGAAAAAAAAACATTGTTACGAAACTAAAGACAAAAGATAATAGTGAATATAAGTTTTTTAGGTTACCTAATAAATTATGAGTTTTTATTAATTTAAAACAAGGACGAGTATGAGGTTGTGGATGGATATTGGGAAAAGTATGGAGACATAGTGAAGATGTACATACTCATTCCTATCCCCGTATCCAGATTAAAAAATTGGGTTCATACTTAGTCAATGTGGAGATTCTAAGTCACAATTGAGACGGAGTCAGATAATACTCACAAGGTCATATTTATTTGTCATCCCTAATAAGGTATGGATATGAGTAATACAAAATTTAATTGTGTAAGAGGACAAGGATTGATATGTACATACGAGTCTCTGTCCTCGTATTCATATTCGTTTTAAATTATTAAAACATCCTTATTTTATTAGGCAACTTTAAAAACTAATTTTTACTATTATCTGTGGTCCTTTGTTTCTTTTCTTTTGAATGTTCTCTTGTTATATTTTTTTATTCTTTCTCAATTGTCAAACTCAATTAATATCCACCAAGTTTACTCAAATATCTAGTTTTCCTTTTATTACAAGTTCAACAACATTTTTTCTTCTTTTGTGTGGTTTTGTTCAAATGTCGTATTACATTCTAGAAAACATAAACCTCCCCAAGTTTATCAAATTAAAGAGTTTATCAAGCACACATTTGATAATTTTTATTTATTTTTAATATTTTTATATGTTGTTTATTTTTTATCACACTAAAATCTTCGATTATCAATTTCGAGTACTCAATAATGTTAAACTCTTAGTTTATTAGGTGATATAAAAAATTTATCTCGGTTTTTTTTTTTTCTTAATTTTATTCCATTTTAATAGATTTTTTTTGTTAAACACTTTTTCATTTTCCCTTTAACTATTCAACTCGTTCACACTAAGTTCACTCAAGTATCTGTACTTTCTATAATCTCAAATCAAAATGTCAAGTGATCCTTAATTATCAATCTAAAAAATATATAATAAATCCAAATCTTTAAAAAAAATCAATGAATAGAGCACAACAAAAACACTATAATAAAAAAGACACTATAATCAAATAGAATAAATCAATGACACAATTTGAACAAAATAAAAAGAACATTTTTTGCATTAATAAATTTTTCGAACTACAAAAGACTAAGTACCTTGCTTTTTTATTTCAACCAACTCACTTAAAGATTGAAAGCTAAGATTGTATTTAATCTCATGTTTAAACTGACTAATGTAACAGTTAACATCAAAGCAACCTTTTGAAGTTCCACTTAGTGGTACATCCGAGTCTAGTTACTCTTCCCCTTGTGAAACTTGCCCGAGTAAAAATCTCCATTGCTATAAAAAAATTTACTCCTTCCCTCACTATCTTCGCTGCTTTCCTCCCCGCCCCGATCAACTTTCTAATGAGCCACTCCATCGATCTCACTGGCACTGCCTTCGAAAACTCCAACCGTTTCACATTCTCCCCAACAAATGTTTTTCTACTAAAAAGGATCTTTGAATTAACCCTTTGTTCTTAGAAACTGTTATGGACGTGGTTCAAAATATATGAAAGATTCGGTAAAGACGAAAAATTGGAAGTATGAATGAATGAAAAGATTTAAAGAACGAAAAAGATAAAAGAATCGAAAATGACTTAGAGATCAACATCGAAGAACAAGAAAAAGTTTATGTATGATGATACATCGAAACAATTCCAAATCGATTTGATAAAAGAAAGACACGTGGAAAATAAGAGGAACGGAAGACAAAAAAGGATTAGACATACGAGTGAAAAAACCAAAAACTTACGAGAGCAAAAATGGCGAAACACTGCATGCTTCTAACACGTTTTTGCAAAGTGTTACCTTGGTAATGAATGAAATTCGCCCTTCTATTTTTACCTTTTTCTTTACATTTCGTCTTTATTTAATGGGTTAGAGATTACTTTCTTTCACAGTTATCATTTACGTTTCTTGTTGGTGTAATATAAAAAATTCATTAAAAAAAATTAAAAATGATTACATTACTAGCTTAAAAAGAATTTATAAATTGTATTTGTGAGTAGATGATAAATCAAAATGTCTTTTCAATTATTAACTGAGTTCAATTTGTAAAAATCAATTTTCATCGAAAACAAAAACAGAGTAGAAAACCACAACCACGAATATCATTGACAGTAAAACATTCTCTGAGAACTTGTGGACACTCGAGACTGTAATAAGGCTCAGGCTTAGGATTTCTTGATTGGGGAAAAAAATCTATGTCAAATTACATAAGACGAATTTTACATTAGAACCATAGAATGTCCATCACAAAAAGTTTATAAATCGTAAAAAATATCACCAAAATTTTCTTGTTACATTTTTTAACATAATGTATAATAAACTTATTTTCTACTCGTGAATTATTTGACTTTTAATAGAACTAAAACTATTATTTGGTAGTTATTTTATGAAAATTGATATTAAATGAATGTCTTTTAAATATTAAATTCTTTGTAATATTATGTGTTTTTTTATGTTTTTATTTTTATAAAAAATTAATTAATTAATATTTAAGATAATATAAAAATAAATACGTATAACCCACTATTAAACATAAATTTTATAACTAAAAGAAATAAAAATAATAATAGGTATAAATCTTTACTGTGAGTATTCGTAATTATCCCTAATTGACATATTTATCTTTAAATAATAATCATTCACACAATATTTACTTCTCTGTTGTCCAACAACTTGTGATGGAGAATACATAATACAATGTATTAACATTATATAGCGTCTTTACTCATCGTTTCAGAAAATGTTTTGGAGGGAAAAGCTATTTCGTGATTGATTGATTCTTCACCATGTGATCATATCGGTGTACTTTTACCATTCTTAATACTGTAACGTAATTTAATGAACTTATTTATGATTCTAATTTTATTTTTATTATTTTAAAAATTAAATAAATATTTAAAATTATTAATGACATTAAATAATAGATTAATTAATTATTTATTTATTAAAAAAATTCTTTTATTAAATATTTAAAATATTTATATTTTATAATTTGAGTTCTTGTTATTTGATTTTTATTATTAATTTGGGTGGTGTAATAGTTATTTAATATTGTTTGTTATTTGTTTTTAAATAAAAAATAAAAAATATCTTAATTAAGTTTTAAATTTTTTAAAATTTAAGTATTTTAAATTAAATTTTTTAAAAATTGTGTTACATTAACTGTTTAAAATATTTTTATTTTTGAATTAAATATATGTTAAATTACATAACATTTTTACAATTTCAAACACAATCATAAATTTAGACAACAATAAAATAAAGTTAAAAAATATTAATTATTTTCAAATAAATTATATTACTTTACATTTTTATATGGTTGATTTAATTTTTGTTTTAGTATTTAGTTTAAAAAAGTAAAATAATATATTTTTTATAAAAATAATTAAATTTTAGAGTCTTATTTTTTATTTTTATTGTTGTTTAAATTTATGATATTATACTTAAAATTGTAAAATCAACAATCATATAATCTTAGTTTACAATAAAAATTAAATTGAAAAATAAAAAAATTAAATACTCAATAAAAAACTTTTAACGAAGATAATTAAAAATATCTCAATGTAGTTAGATTAATATCCATAAAACTTAATAGAATATTTTTTATATACTTTTTATATAAAGATTCATAAGTAAAGACAATACATCATACACTATAATTAACTATAAAATTAAATAACAAAATTTAATTAAAAGATGTAGATATTATAAATACTCACTGAAAATTATTCAAATTTGTGAAGAGTTAAAACTAAATTAAATATAAATTATGTTTATTATATTGTGATAGAAAAAAAAATTAAATATATTTTTAATTCTTAAATTATTTGTCAAAATTATGTTTAGTATCTAAGATAAATTTTAAAATTATTTTATTTTTATGTTTTATAAATTTGTATAAATAATTAATATTTAAATTTTTTTTTTCACAGTTAAAATGATGTCTTTTTGATCCCATAAGCACGTTTTTGTCACACCCACCAAATTAATCGCTTAACTAACGGGACCCTTGATTCAGACTGAAATGGTATTATTTAGAAGGAGTTTATTGGTACTTCACTTTTTGTTACCATTGTGAATTTTGAGGGGGACACATCTTATACTCAATTTAGGGTTTTTTTTATTTCATTTTTTATTATAGATTGGCCTATATTTAAATCTTACACATGGTGGATATATGTCAAGTCAATTCATGCAACTATGATGAATAAAAAACCATGTTTTGTTTGCAATTTGGGATATATATAGTGAAAATAAATAAATAAAAAAACTCTGTGGTCGGTTTCATGAATGTGATTGCTGTTGGGTGATGATTGAATTTAAGAGGAATTCGACTTTAAACTTTTACATTGAATAAAAATAAATATAAATAATATATAAATAAAAAAATTCACAAATTATTATTTCAAAATTTAAAATTAGAAAAAATATCTCAATATACTTTTAAATTAGAAAGAGAAAGTAGTAACTAAACACATTTATTTCCAGTTTCCTAGTACTATGACAATGAAATTTTTTCTAAAATATTTTAGGAAAAGTGTGTTTATTAGTTAGATTATATGATAATTTTATTGGTTAAATTTAAATATTTTTACTCCCTTTTTGTTTTTGTTTATGAAATTTAAAATAATTTTTTTATTCCTGGTAATTTGAAAAATACTTATTTTAATCTTTTTTCTTTAACTATGGTTAAAGACTTTGTCTATGAATGATTATTGCAAATTGTTTATATGGCAACTTATTTTCAATTTTACATTCGTATCATCGATAATGTTTATTTTCTTTTCAAAATAATTATTTTGATAAATATTTTAAATTATAAAAATTAAAAATATTAATTTTAGATTTAAGGAAAGGAACGTAACTAAAATTTAAGAGACTAAAATTATATTTAATTTATAATACTTTTTCAAAAAAAAATCAAAACCATATTTTACCACAAGACTATGTGTGTGTGGATATATTTAATATGATAATATTACTATTTGCATGAAAGAAATAGTGATTAAGAATTTTTTTTTTAATTTATCAAAATATCATAATATATTTCCATGACCATTTTCTTGAACAGAAAAATCATTCGATAATTTGGCGACACAAAAGTTGTTGTATGATTAATTTGGTTGATTTTAAACAACTTGAAGATGATAGTACCCCAAAATATAGATAAAGGTTTCGGATATTGATATAGTTGATGATGCAATAAAGGCAAGAAAAATGGTAAATGAACTAGAAAATAAAATGTGATAAGAGTTACAAAATAAGAAAGTTAATACTAAGGCAAAGATGGTGCAATGACTTGTTGGGTAGTGAGGCTTTATGAAGACGAAAGTTTCGCATGCAATCATCAAGAGTTCAAGCATGGCATCGAATTCGGAATTTGTAACTTGTAGAGTCATGGAAAAGGAGTTCTCACTAAAACCAAACATTGTCTATTGTATTGTAACCTAATATTTAAAGTCTCCCCAATTCAATGACATGGATTTATAAAACAAATAAATAGATTTATCGTGTGAATTTAGAAAAGATATTCTATTATAGATATTAAAGATTTAATAAGTTCGAGTACTGTGATAATCAATAAAAAGTATTTTATTTTAGATTAAATTAAACTTGTTCATAACCTATCAAAACAATAAGTGTTAGATTTTTAGTTGAATTTAACCTAATAATACAAGGTACAAGATAGTATGTAAATATTGTAGGTAAAAATAACTTAGCCCGTGAGTTGAGTATGGAAAAATCAGTTGACTCGTGCACTCTCGTATAGAGTCAGTCATCAAAAGACTGAAAAACTATGGAGAAATTAGACAGGTCATCATATAACCAAAAGGTAAGAAGACAACCTCACTTTTGCAAAAGTAATCTACACACATAAAGTCACCAAATGGTCATAAGATATGACGAAAAGCCTCAAGTTTGCACAAATAACATAATGAGCCACACACCACACACATTTGAACAATAACAATAAACTCACAAGTTAACCAATTAAATAGAAAAAGTACGAAAATTCATCGTAGGATTTTTTAAGTAATACAAGGTAAAGATTAAAGAGAAATCAGTTACTTTGTTTTATAATTACACAACTTTGTCGTTCATAACTTTTTTTGCCAATATCATCAATAATTTTGCCATCCACAATTGATTTAAAGGGATCATAAGAGTCAAGAGAAGGATGGAGCGGACAAAATTGCTTCAAAGCACCATTGAAGCCATCTACAAAACATCAAACAATCTCATCACGAGCTTCCTCAAGCACATCTTCCATCCCAGCTTTTTTCGATTTCCAAGAGTTCACGATGACCGACCAAGTCTCCTTCTCTAGTTTATGTGCATTCCTGATTTTCTCAAAATCCTCTAAGGTGCACATCAACTTTGTAACATGTTCCTCCTTCTCTTTATTGGCCTCAGCCAAAAGCTCTTTCAAGTGATCATTCTCAGTTTGAGTAGCGTTAAGGGATTGGATTTGTTCAACATCTTTCCGATCCCACGACGAGGTGCAGTCTTTCGCCTATACAACAAAGTTTAAGGTATGAGATAAGCAGTTATCTATGTTCTAGTAGATTTTCGACCATGTCATAGTCACATGAGGCTTTGGAGCATACTGGAGAATAACCGCATTATCAATTACACATTGTTGATCAGAAATCGAGTTGTAACTGTCGATATGTTTTCCAGTTAAGTCAACGGTGGGGTTATTTTCTCTGTGCAAACGCGTTTCCTCTAAAAGTCCAATGCAGTCTTCTCGGTATCTTCCACTTCCACAAGTGAATCTACCTTAGTTTGCATTTTCTTCATCCAAGATGTCATCTCTTGCTTTGACAGGGCCATTGCGTTTTTTGCACAAAGAATAAAACCTTTAGCAAGAGATAAAGTTTGAATTCATCAAGGAAGAAGAAGGGCTACAATACCAATAAAAACTTTCAAGTTTAGGGCGTGATATTCTAGTTTAAGGAGAGCTGAGGTGTCAAAATTAGTATTGAGTCGCTCAAGCTTCTCGCAACAAATTGTCTTATACTCATTAAGAGGGTTAGGCATGAGGATGAGAAGTCCAGTACAAAGGGAAATCAACTAGTATGGAGAAATCATCGCTCAGAGTGCAAACTTTTAGAAATTTCCCTTTGAAGGATTTGTACGAAGATTGAAATAGGGATAAAATTACCCACCCATTGACACCACTAACTGAAGACCACGAGATTCGACTCGACAACCTAAACTCAAAGAAAAAGAAAAACATGTTGGATGAATGGACAAAGCCAAAATGGGTACATAAAATTGGGAAGGCTCTAACGGAGGCCCAATTGTGAGGGTGAAGTTAGCTAGGGACAATGTTCATTTCATTAAGAATTTCATTCTTGAAAGGAAGTGGAAAACGTAACCTAGCTTAACAAAAAATGTACCATATAAATAACAAAAGGAGCTACCAGAAGCATCGAAGTCACTAAAAACAGGTTCATTAATCGAAGTCACTAAAAACAGGTTCATTAGGGAAACAAGGGGTGACAGTGACATTACTTTCCTTGCTGGAGTGGCTCAAAGCTTAGGTGTGACAAAAAAACAAACTCTTTTTGTGATAGAATACACAGAAACTTTGTTAAGAACATTGAGTTTGGCCTAGTGATATCGACTACAATGGTCCATGGATGATGATTAACGAACGGTGACAACTAAAATTATGTGAAGCAACAAAACATACAGAGGGAATCCAATATGTGCAAGGTCAATGAAAAATGGAAAAACAAATTGAAGAAGCAAAAGGAGAGCATGATGTACCTGAGAAGGAAAGGAGTGAGCATAAGTAAAACTAGAGAGCTTGACAAAGTGTTTAACCACAAAGGAGAGGGAAGTTCAAATGACAATCAATGGGGGAAGGACATGTATAAATGATAGGTTTGATTTGACGTGCCAATGAGTGCATTGGTAGGTAAAAATTTGACCTAATCTCTAGTTTTATCGCTCACGTTATCACTTAAGACTAAGGGATTGTGTATTTGTAGGTAAAATTCTAACTTGACTTCTAGTCTTATCACTGACGTTGTCGCTCAAGACTGAGGTTGTGTATTTCTAGGTAAAATTTTGACCTAATTTCTAGTTTTATCGCTCACAATATTGCTCAGCACTTAGGGATTGCATATTGGTAGGAAGAATTTTGACCTAAATGCATAATTCTCGCTAGGATCTCGAGTCTCCTCAATCACATCTCATCATTAAAACTCATATAATTATAGAAATATTTTATATTTGTTAAGAAAATAAAGTACAAATTAAATGAATAATCTCAAATCTTAATAATTTAACTAAATTGCAGGAAATAACTGATAATGTTATGGGAAATTAAAATCTTTAAATCAGTGAAATATAAATCATGTCTATAAATATGATTAATTATAAATAGGGTCAACTAGATCAATTTCAAGATAAACAATTCTAATGCTTTAATTTAAAGGTTGTCATTTCTTTAGACTAAAATACTAATAAAATGTTCATTAATATTATAATCACGAGTAATGTTAGATATAAAGAAAATATTCTATTAAGACAATCAAAATAATTATATTCAAATCATAAATTTAAAACCTAGACTTTTTTCTGCATATGCTAACATAATAATAAAAATAAGATATAGGATCTTAAAATCGTGGGTTATAAAATAAAAAATTATTTTATTAGATATGTATCTTGTATAAAAAAAATTTAGATTAAAACATAAATAATATATCATTAAATAAGATTTTGTAAAAGTCTTTCATTAAAAAAATAAAATATTAAAAATGTTACACAAAAGTAAATTAAGATAGTATAATGAAAATAATTTTATTAAGAATGTCTGCTTCCAATCCTAAGAAAGAAACTTCCATGGTAAAACAAAATAGAAAAAAAAGTAAGTTACAAGTAATCCATATTTCTACCATCATAAGAGTTACTAATTCTTTCATTAAAAAAATATAGTTGATAATTAATGCTTTAAAATATAATTATAAATTCTGTAAAATAAAAGAAGAAAAATATAATTGTGAATTATTTAAGCTAGATACCAATAAAAGTATGACTGTGTAAGACCATTTTAGAATACATTACATATTACTATTTTTTATGAGTATTAATTGAACAATTGAAATATTTGAAAGATAAATTGAAAAATATAGTATTTTAAGCTTGAAAGGATTTTAAGTTCTATTAGGTATTGTAATATTGAAGATCTTAAAAAAATCATAACTACTTCTAAAAGAACATAAGAAAAAAAAATGAAATCTAACTTCCGTAAGTTAAAATTAAATTGTTCATAAATTAAAATCAAATTTTTAAAAAGTTAATATAAATGCTTTTTACAAATTAGTTTTATAAATAATCTAATTAAAAATCTAGTTTATACGGTAACATGGCGAAAATATATGTTACAATATAAATATATATATATAAATATATATATATTATAAAAAACAAATCAAATCAATTTTAATTATTTGTTAATTGTGTGATGTTTCCCAGATTGGAATTCAGATCACATGTTTGTGTTATCTCATGTCTTGTACTTAACACGAAACTATTAATTATAGGATAGGATATGAATTATGTTGAAAATAAGAAAACCTATTTTGAAAAATTACTTATAATTTTAAAATTAATTTATTTTTTAAATTAAAAAAATTAAAAAATTGTAAAATATAATAGAAAATGAGTTATACAAAATTACTTTTGTTATTGAGGTATACGTTTTTCTCAAAATTATAAAAATATATAATATTTTAAAATTATAATATTATTACATAATTATAAAAAATATCCAATTTTAATGTTTTAAATAACAATATACCAATTTACATATAAAAAATATTATAAATAAATAAGAAAAATATGTTCCATACAGAATTTATATATACTTATTGTAATTTACTCCAATAGAACACTCTGCACAATCAAACAAACAAGGATAAAAGAGATAAAGTGAGGGAAAAAAATATAAATGATGATAAGAAAAAATATATTAGAAAAAAATAAAGAAATTAAGAAGAAGATGTGATGAATTGATGGGATGTTTTATTTATTTCTTAATAACAAGTAGTTGCAAGCATTGAATTGTATCATTTTTTTAAAGTGAATTTCATAATTAATGCAATCCAATCTCTAATTATGTCAATAGCTACATTATAGTAGGAAGAAAGTCTTCATTAAATTTACATTGAAATTCTGACTTGGTCAATTGTTCCCTCTTCTTAAAAGTAGTGGAATCAAATGAATTTATATTTTAATTAAAAAATTAAATTGATTTGAACTTAACATATTTATAGAATAGATTTAAATATAAATTAAAATACTCAAATCAACTTCCACTTCTTATTAGTTATTATGCAAATGTGTTTTAATATTTTTTAGATTCCCTTATAAACAAAATGTATTAAGAAAATATAATCTAGATCATCATTCACCCACATTTTAATCCACAAATTAAGCAAGTAAAGAAAGTGAAAGAGACATAAATTATTAATTTAAGTTGCAATCAAAATTAAGCCTTCTTAATTTAGATAAACCTATTATCATTTATAATTAGATTGTGTAGTATACTTTTATTCTCTTTATCTAATTATTAATTGCTTTTCACATATTTAAAATATCTTTCAAATTTTTATTTTTAAACATCTTAGATGATAAAATAGTAAAAAGTTATACGGGGACAGTGATTATAGTAAAACTTGAGAGTAGATATCATTATTTTTTTAAGAGAAGCATTTTTTTTAAATTAATCTTTAAAATTTAAAATTATTGATTTTGTTTAATTTGAAATGAATGCATTTTTAGTTGGTATTTATAAAATAAATTATCCCAACTTTTTAAAATTGAGATTAAATTTTAATTTTAAATATTAGTTTTAAGACATAAATTTTATTTATTTTTAAATTCTAAATAACTTATAAATTAAATATAAATGTTATATTACGTATACAGAATTACTTTATACGGGATCGTGACATAAATATTAATAATTTAAATTAGTAAATGATCAACAGGAAAATTAAAATTATTTTTTATGTATATAATTTTTTTAACGCAAGTATTTTTCAAAAATTTATTTTAAAGAAAACTTTTTATTAAGAAAATATTGATTTGTGAGTTAACAGTTTTTCATAGAGACATTTTAATTTTATAAATATTTTATGTGAGTTTTTTTTTTTTTGCCCTGATCCATATTCTTTAAGGTCAAGAACTGTAAGTTAGGCCGAATTAATAGATTTATCATCTTTTAAAGTTTGTGTCAAAATATATTTTAAATTTATTTCTTTTAGTTAAAACCAACAAAATAGAATATTTAATACTTAATAATATACTTTATATTATATAAATAGAATGGAAAAACTAGGGAGTTACAATTGTATTATGTTGCAATTAGGAGTGAGAGAATCACTGCATTTCCTTAGTTGGTTGGTCTTGTTAAACACTGTCAACTGAAATGGAAAACATTAGGTACTGTTGGCACCAAAATTGTTTCTTGACAATAGGACTTGAATCAATAGATGACAACTAACCTATAGTTCAGAAAAAAAAAACTATTTTACCCTTTAATGCACATAATAGTGTGTGTATTTGAACTCAATCGTATTGAAGTAAAGTGAGAATGTGAACCCTATAAGCCATCTCGACGTGACTGATTATAGTCTCCCCAACAACTTCAAAGCATGTATGTGTCATGGTGGATTTGCATTCAATCGTTTCGTACACACAATTTACCCTCTTATCTATATATCATTTATATATAATTAAATTGATTTTGGTGACATTTATTATATTTCTGTCATTATTTTGTTTCAAATCTGTAATTAATTTGATTATGACTGAACTTGGTGCTCTTTTCGTTCCAAATGATTTTCTTGGAAGAATTTGTGTAGTCCTTTCCATTTTTGTGTGTGCAACAGCTTAGAGTAGAACACATTATAGGACCGACAACCAAGAAAATCACCTCCTCAACGTTGAACAAACACAGAATAAAGTGCTCAGAATGGCACCTACTAAGGATGAGACACAACATGGCTGTCTCGACCAAGGGGGAGTCGATGACAACATCAAATGTTTTGGGACTGCAGGCAATTGATAAAAAGGAATATCAAATGATGTTCCACCTTAATATCGTCATCAGGGTTGTCAGTGTCAAGTGCTTCCATCACAAGTAAGCTAAGCCGATTCTCTCTTCTCTCAACAATTTGTTCTTTAATGTCATGTCCTCTTCCTTCTGCACAACAAGGCCAAGACTTTGTTCTAACTTGAGAATCTTAGCTCACATGACCCTCTTCTTTTTTCACTAATCATTGACCATGGAAGAGTTGGAGATTGGGAAATGCCATAGTAGTGAATTGAGGATGGAGGATAAAGGGGAATTGACCTGTGATGTTTACCCATATTAGACTTCGAAGATGAGTTTGTAGACAGATTTGACACTAACTTTAAGACCTTGACGTAATATTTTATTGACAAATTAAATTCAATCTTTTGGCTCATTTCACCCTTCCCTGACAATCATAAATGAGAAAAATAAAGCATTTAAACATTTGTATTATCAGAATCAACTGGCAAAATAATTTATAACAGGCTTTTATTTTTTATTAAATAGTGAATTAAAGCTGAATTCCACGAATCAACATAACCCTGAACAAGTCCAGAACCACAACAACGACTAAAACCAATAATTTTCTTCTCCAATAAATGAAAACCAAGAGGATAACATCTGTGCAGAAAACATTAATGGATACAATAATTATAATTTGAACGAGGGACAAATAATCAGAAAAGTCAAAATGTCTTAACCAAATGTCAGGCAGTAGGACCTAAACTTCAGGATGCGCAGTATAGACCAATAGTTGAGAAGAATCAAAATTCTCTCCATCTGTTGCCCTTTTATACCAGGTCCGAAGTCTGTACTCCAATCCGTATAGATACAATCCTCTCAATTTGAATAAGGTTTGAAAATATTAGCATTGTGGCCAATGGCACAGAAAACGGTTGAAGCTAACCATATCATCTGCAAGAAATAAAACCAAACAGCATCTCCCTTAATTTAAGGAAAGTAAGTCGTACCCAACCCTTAAAAAAATAATGCACATCGTGTTTCATTTTTTTATTGCTCTGTGTCTCACCTAACAAATCTTTCTAATAAAATAAAATATGGACAGTTTAACATAATAAACATATTTACCACAAAAAATACATTCATCATGTTATGGTGTAATGTCATCATTTGAAAAATTCACCTTTTCCTAAAGATTACATTATGCTTTTGCTTCCCTACTCAATCTTCGTGTTCATCTTCATCTGAATCTGCATAAAGAAAGTGTGCAGTAGTTTGCAAGATAAACAGTTAAAGATATTTTCTGTTAAGCAATACACAAATAAAAAATGACAGACTAAAACTAAATCAATTTCTAATTGATTGAACAAAAAGAAAGTCATTTCAGATTCTGTGATAAGTGCATCAAAGTGATTAGGTCACAAAGATGTCTAGTCATATTCTTTTTGTCAACTTTCGTTTTGGTAACCTCTTCTTCAGTTAATAATAACTTCAGTGTCCACATGGAATTAGAAGAAAAAGACTATAAACTAAGCGAAAGTAGACTCAATAACATTTCTAATCCAGATTCCAGATTCAGTTCATGATAACTTCAAGCTAGAACCAACGTCTACAATCATAATACATTTTTATAGTTCTTTTTCTCTTCTATTTAAATACAGATACTAGGCACGGGGAACAAATTTTTCACAAGGTTGCTCAGCTAGTGAAAAGTTTACATACTGCATATAACACATCTTCAACTTACCAGATCGAACATCTTCACTAACTTTCCCCCTTGCTTGGATTTGTTTCACAAGCATCCGAAATATCAACACCCACCAATAAATATGCATAACAAGCAAGCAGTACAGAAGACTATTGAACAGATAATAATATATTGGACCATCCACTCGGTGCTTTTCCTTATCCAAGGTGAGCAGAACTTCATAACTGAAAAAGAGAGAAAAGCAATTGAACAGAGGATCGCAATGACATGAATAAAAGACAGCTGTATTACTCCTCAAACTGAATTACTAAACTTTTTATGAAGATAAACAAATTTCTTTTATAGTCCTTACAATAAAGATTTACCTAAAAACCCCGAGGACAAATTTTATTAACAAGACAGCGAAAAACTTATCAATGGAAAAGCTAACTGTTTTCAGATCCATTCTACGTAAAGTCCATTAGAACACTGAAAACTAATGACCCAAATAACAAACAAGAAAAAATGAAAATGGATGGAATAAAACAGAAGGGCATGAAATACATTTTCAGAACAAAGATCATTTAAAATCTATATATCCCTAACACTATCTTTTTGCCAATAAAAGTACCCACATTATATAGAAACTGAAGTAATTTACATTGAAATTTGAAAATGCTAAAGGGACTTCTGAGTGGGGGAGTTAAAAACAACAGTGTAGTGATCCAGAGGTAAATCTAATGCAGCAAGATATGACATTTTGTTCTTCTAATTTACTATTATAGCTCTAACATCACCCAACCAGATTTCGCCACATTCTAAAACAGTCCAAATAATACTTTTCAAAAATGTTATAGAACTGAACCAGGGTAAGATTACAAAAGAGAGAATGTAACAGAGGAAAAATATGTGTTTTCACTGGTAATGAGAGAATTAGAAGAAAATACATCCAGGTAATTCAAGGAACCTGATCCCTCCCCACTCATTGTCTAAAACCTTTCCTGACTCACTCTTTACACCTTTGGCCTTTACAAAGTTTATATATCCTCACTACAGCATGCCCAAATCAGAAACTAAGTCCCACTCACTAACCCTCAGCAATTAGTTACCTATTTCTTTTTATTTCTTCTCTTAAAAATCTGAGTGATAGAGTGACATATTCTATCAATACCCCCGTGAAAATAAGTGGCAACTTGTCCTTACGGTGGAAGTGAGGAAAGGCCCCGTCAACCTCCCAAGAGTTTTCATGTTCTGGAAAATTCAGCCACTCAATGAGAACCTTCTTTTGTCCAGTGGCATTTAATCTGGAAAATCTGCAGTTCATGGTCTTCAGGCAACATAAATGTAAAGGTTAAGGCCCTTGTGTGGGGCCAACAACTTTCTTCAACAGCGTAAGATGGAAAACAGGGTGAATTTTACTATGGGCTGGAAACTCTAATCTGTATGCAAATGCCCTACTTAAAACCGTTTAAAGTCCATAAAATCTCAGGCTCCACTTTTCATTGGGTCTTTTAGCCAACAATCTAATCTTAAACGGTTGTAACTTCAAATATCCCCAGCCGCTTTCCTCAAAAATCACATCTTATGTGACAATTGGCATAGTGTCTCATCTCATCTGCTATTTATCAACTTTCTCAATTTTGGAAAGGATTGTTGTCCCTTTCAACAACAGAAGGCCCTGCCAAATAAAACTCAGAAAAGAGACATCTTGGTTGATGCATTATAATTGATACTGAACCAAAACAGAGCCCAAGCTAGATGCAGCTTCCATTGTCATGGTTTTATACCTGTCAAGTAGCACAAATGTATTGACTGACCACTTTGGTTAGCGCATCCATTTGTATATGGCAAGCAACTCATCTGAAGTTGGGTTTCTGTCTGTTTTACTAGTTCCTTCCAAAAGCTCCTCATAAAAAGTTTCTTTGTCAATTACAATGATCGAGGGAAAATCATGCAAACAAACTCTCTTAAATGAACAGTTTTGCAATGTCCTTAGCTGAAACAGGTGTGTAAGCTCAAATAAATCGACAAATTCACTTAGCCTATCCACCAAATACAACAGTGTCCTTGTCATGAGTCATAGGTAATCCACCCATAAAATCCAGAGATGTCAAATAGGTAGGGTTGCAACAGCCTTGTGTAGGTGACAATGTGCTTGATTTATTTTGTAGGTGAACTTCACAAGATGTTACATAACTTCTTATATCTGACCTTGTGCCTCCCATAAACACAGTCCCCGCCACTCTTTATAAGTTCTAAAAATTCTGAAATGCCCCCCACTGCAACTCATCTACCAATCAAATCACTCCACTGCCCATGCTAATGAGGGAAGCAAAAGATGCAAAATAAGAAAGATGTCTGCAACTGAATTATACTTATGCAGTCTATCTAGTATTTCAAAATCATAATCAATCAACTTAGTGGCCTTTATAACTTTAGCCTTGCTCGTTACTCTCTATTCAGTAAGAAACTTCAAACTTCTCTGATCTATCTGATGTAAAATGCCCACCAAAAGGATAGTGTCTTTACTTCACAGCCAACACAATAACCATCAATTCTCCCTCATAAATTGATTTATGTTGCTTTTTTTCAGATAAGATTTGGTTCCAAATGATAATAGTCTCGCGTAACTGAATTGCACCCAATCTAGTCCCTAAAGAGTTAGTTTCCAAACCAAATTGTTTGAAGAAATCCAGGACTGCCAATAAAGGAAAAGTATTAAAAACAGCCTTGAATTGCCCAACGGCTAGTTATGCCTCTCTATCCCCATGGAAATGATCTTTTTTCAGAGAGAAGTTAAAGTTAGTACCCCCCCCCCCCTTACCATACTCTTTGATGAATTTCCTGTAATACCGAATAAGATCAAGAAATTCCCTTAACCCCTTAATATCCTTAGGAAAAGGTAACAATCATGCAGCCTGACTGAGGTACTCCAAGCTAGCTTGCCCAGAGATGCACTTCTTTTGGCTAACCTTTAAATCAAGTTGCATTAGTACCGGTAGGAGCAACTTTAAGTGCTTCATCATTGTACACTATATATGGGGATATCATGAAAAAAGAATACAAGGACAGATTTTCTCAAAAGAGACTTCAACACTTCATTCATTAAGGGATTGAAAACTAGAAAGAGCAGTTATCAAGCTAAAAAGTGTGGCAAGAAACTTACGGAGTCCATAATGAGTGCAGAACAAAGTTTTTTCAATGTCCTGACCTCACATTCATATTTGATGGTAACTCGATTTCAAGACCAATATGGAGAAAATTGTAGCTCCTCCCAATTGAACCCAACAACTCTTCAATCACTGGAATTGAAAGATTGTTCGGCTGAGTAATCTTGTTTGAAGCTTGATAGTCAACATAAAACTCTACCCTCGACATTCTTCACCATAGTAATAGACCTAGTAAAGAAACTTACACTTCGTCTAATGATGTATGCCATCAACATCTCACTAACCAGTTTTTGAATCATTTGACTTTTGGTAATAGGGCTATTTATATAGCCTTATATTTGGAATTTGAGACTCTAGTGTCAGGATTAATGCATGATCATGTCACCTATATGGAGGTAGACTGAGGGGCCTGAAAGATATACATTCCTAAATCACCTTGTACAGATGTTACAAACTGAATCTCTCTTGAAGGTTAATCAGCAATATGATTAAGATCCTAAATGATTCCTTCTCCTTGATCCTGTAAGGCTCCCTTCACGAGCTTTTTGGATGCTAAGGCTTCGATTAATTCATGTTCTGCAATAAACACCTTGGTCTAACCATCCATCTTCAACTTCAAAGTCAAATCATATAAATTAGCTTTGATCTCTCACATTCAGCCAACCATTCTAACCTAGTGGTGATGTTTGCTCCTCGTAAACCAAATATGAAGTTTTACTGAATAACAAAATCCTACATCTTCAGCTTGACCCTTCAGCACATTCTGACATACCTTACTTTAAAACCGTCACCTGCACCTCAGAATAAGAAAGGTGTCTATCACCTATCAGTTTGCTTCCCTTTAAACTGCCCCAAAACTTTAAAGACTTACATGTAGTGAACCCACCAATACTATGGCAAAAGCTAAGTTTACAATTGATCTTCTATCTATATCTTTCATCTCTTGGTTTTCTTCCCCTTCTTCACTCTCCTTCAACATTAAAATTGAGGTTCTAAATTGCAGACCACAACACCTGTTGTGGCAGCAATATTGCTGTTGCAGAGCTACCCACAACAGCATCAGGTCACATTGCAGTGTAAATTTAAATCACATGAATTGTCACAGTGCATCCACAATAGAGCGGCAAAGGCACTGCAACACAACTTCAAAACCATTCTATACCACTTTTTTGTCAAACAACAAAAGTTCCAAACCTCAATCTTCTATTCTAAATGTTGATGGTCAAATAGTACCATTGTGTGGAATGTTACAGGGGCAAGGGAGGCATCTGATGGTGGTAAACAATGAAAATCTTAAAAAATGAATAAAATAATATACAATCTCATAGATAAAGGGCATATTGATCATTAGAATGATTATAAAATAAAAATCTGTGTTTCATTCAATCATATAATATCATGCTGCAATGGCCAGATCTGCATTGCAGCAGCCACAAAGCCCACAACTGCAATTACCATAACTGTAATTTAGAACCATGATTAAATCATTGGGTTGCTCGTTTTTACAAATATGGCTAGGTCCATATTTCTTGTAGTAATGAAAACTCTTCCCCTTTCTGACCTTGCACTTCAGCACAAGTCAACCTCTGGAAATTGCTTTTGTTTCTTGTAGTGCTTCCCCCTTTGAAGATTAATAACTATGAGTTTTGGGAAGTCAAATTCCTCTTTTCAGTCCTTTAAATTGGGGATTCCATTCTCTGCATGTTCTTGTGCATGCAAAGCTACAAGCAAATTATTCACCCTTTCCTCAAGATTGCTTCCAAGAATGTTACTACATGTACATCTGGCCATTGCTATATTATTATCCTCAGTGGTGTCTGCTCTGTATTCATCGACTGCAAAAGACTCTTCTCCATACAAAATTTTAGTTCTTGATCTTCTCCCTTTCCATTGGAAATTCACATCAATATTACTCATCTAGCCCTTTCACTACTCCTGCTAGCCTAACAAATTGGGTGATGAATTTAGCCATTGGCTGTTCATGTCTCAAGTTAAGAAGAGATTCAAAAGGATCACTCATCAAGACTTGTAGGAACTTCTCAATCAAGGCAGTCTTTCACTCTTCCCAAGATTGATTACGTTTCAAGTTTACCACTGTTGAAACCATAACTGCGCATCTCCTTCAAGAACAACCATCACTGCCTCCAAGTTGTCTTCACTTATTCCCCTTAATAAAAAATACTTTTCCACTTTTCCTATTCATCCAAATGCATCTTTTCCTTCAAAGATGGAAATGTCAAGCTTCCTAGATTTGTCCCCTTTCCCAAATTCGGTTTTCTCAGTCCATCCCCTATCCCCATCTCACCCGTTGGGTCTCATGTTCATGAAACTTTTTCAGACATTGCAGACACCAACCTCTCCACCATCTATTGCAGAATCCATGATGAATCTTGCTTCAGATATTGCATCTACTCATTCTAGGAACTCACTCCAGCTCATTGCCACTTTTTCCAGAGCCTCCACTTAGGACTCAATCCATGTACTCACCATTAAATGCTCTACTACTCCCCAAGCACAACTCCTGGATTCAAAGGACTGATACCAATTGGGAATTACAGAGAAAATAACACCGGTTAATTGAAAAAATCCGGTGTCTCCACTCAACATCTAAAACTTGGCCACCTCTTTACACCTTTAGCCTGTATAAATCCTGACTACAACCTTACCAAGTCAGCAATTAACTCCTAACTTTCATCTAACTGGTATCTTTATTTCTTTTTTTATAAACCTGAGCAGAAGAACATGTTTATCAGAGATTAAGGTCAATCTCCGGAGAATCTAAACATTAACCAAAAAACCGATTTGGAATCTCCTTAAAAGTGTACATAAAATTGTTCTCTTTGCATTCTTGGTTGATACTGCAATTGATTACAGGTTTAGCCTAATTAATTTTGTATTACAAGATAACATGCATGCTTTGACACAGATGGGTACTGCAACTGCTCCACAAATGTATCAGGCACTGAATCATTGTCGTTCCCCAATACATAATCCAAACCACTCAAGCATATAAGCACTAAATTTGTAATAAAGGAACCAGTCTGGAGGAAAAGTTAACTGTTAATCTCTAATCCAGAAAAATCAAAGTGACAAAAAGAAGGAAAACCGAATGGATGAAAATTAAAAAACACAAAACAAGTCCTTTTGTTTTGTTAAGAATGCATGGAGAAAAGTGTATATTTTGATATAAGATGAAAACTTTTGAATTTGAAGAGCAACAGGGGGCCATCATCCTTTAGAGTGTATTTCATTAACTCTTTTTACTTTTAATAAATATATGTAGGGACATCATTTTGTTATTCACCTAGATTTTAGGAAGACACACAATAGGCAGGTGAGGACCACAACATATAACAGAGAGAAGGGAAAGAATGTAAATTGGAAACCAAAATAACAAACCTTGTACTCCAAAGAATCCAGAATGGGTAGTAAATGAGGCGCAATATGATCCAGGATAAAACAAATAGAATAAAAGCAAAGCTAGCCATTGTTTCAGCACCACTGTATTTGGACATTTTCCCTATCTCCAGAAACACATCGCTGGCATCATGAAGTGCTAACACAACTGATCCAACACGAGCAAACCTGAATATGTTAATTAAACATTGAAGAGAATCACAATCAAATTTCCAAGAGAAATACACTAAAATAAAATAGAACAGGTGTGGGAATTGGTTAATTCCCTCTCTGTGTCTCTCTCGTGTATGTGTGAGAGAGTCAATAAAAAGGCAGTTTAAAATTTTGAAATATTATTTTACCGTTGGTTTTCCCTTAAGACCCAGTAAGTCGATAAAATTGATTGGTCAAAGTAAATGTATGAAACAGATAAAAAAAATTACATCTTCTGATAAGGAGCTTGAATTGAAGTCAATTCAGAGAACTCAAGCAAACAAAGTTATTAAATTGGAGGTAAAAAAAAAAGCTTGAATGAAAAGATACCTAAAAATGTAAGACAACACAATGAGAATTACAGTAGCAACATGGTGACTCATGGACACCCCAAAGTCGGAGCGCCTGGTTTCCCAAAATATTAAAGCAAAAATGGAGTATGAGTAAAACCCAGCAGCATACATATACACGGCCTTCAATTTCAACCTGAAATGGTAAAAGTCACAAACAAATAAAGGAAAGAAAACAATGATTCAACATTGGAATAAGTGGAGACGATGTGAAGAAATAAACAAACAAGCAAACAATCTTACTTGGTCTTTTGATCTGGCCAGACCTGAGACCCTGGCCCCACCCAAAAGTTTCTCGTATTGGTAAACCAGGGTTCGTCATATGTTACATAGAGAGCGAGAATCTCAGCAGAAAGATAATAAACACATTTCCAAGCTGATTCCTTAAATTTCCTAATTTTTTTTCTCCTCTCATCGGTGTGGAAGTCGAGCGTCTCATTCCCCTTTCCAAAAATCAATCGTCTGGCAACTTTCTGTGCTCGCGAGCGATGAATAATCAAGCAGAGTGCAGAGAAGGTCAACGAAGAACGCTGATCAGAATGGAAAGAGTTGAAGAATTGGAAGTCAATGCGGAGAGAAAAAGGTACGAACCTGGAACAAGAATCGGTCGAGGAAGAAGCGTACGGAGGGGAAGAAGAGAGCGAAAAGGGGGAGAAAGTAGAAATCGCGATATGCAGGATAAGATTCATGGTGCCAATCCAAGGTGTGGAAGAAAGAACTCATCGTCATCGGAGTGGAAGACGTGCCCCTCAACGCTTTGTTGATCCAATCGGGAACTAAACACTCCCTAATTTTTTGTTTATTATCCTATCATTATCAAATAATTCAACACATCATATAATATATAAACTATTTTTACTTTTCAAAATAATTCTTTTTTCTATTTAGCTTTATCAAATATTTTTCTGTTTTTCAACTTCAAATTTTCTTTCTCATACTTATTAACAAAATAATAATTCTCTGTTGTTATTTTAAGAAAAACAATGTTTGTTACTAAATTAATAGTTTTGAATTTTGATACATATATACATTAATTAATTAATTCTTTATTACAATAATAAAAAATATTATATATAATATTCTCTCCCACTTGTGTTTCTTTTCCATTACAGAGTGTAACCCAATGGTTCTTTCTGCAAACTCAACCTCTATCACATTCCTTCTTCTAGAAAGAGACATAACCAAACTCACACACTTTGCACTTCTTTTTCTGGTTTTTTTCAAAAACAGTATTATTTTCTTTATTTTATTTAGGGCAAAACTTTAGAAAACTTGTCATGTTTTTTAATCTAAGCTTCCAACTAACATTTACAAAAAGGTTTTTTCTAGATTACTCCAAAAAAAGACAAACAATGATTAAACACTATAATGTATCAAACAAGTTTTTTTAAAATAATGGTGAAACAATATATTAAAAAACTTATTTCTTGCAATAAAATTATAGTTGAGAATATTGATTATAGTTGACTCTGATTTTTTTTTAATTTGATTTTGGAGATCATTTGGTGGGGTAAGTGGTGCTGAATTTTCTTCCCTTAATTAAAAGGTTTGAGTTCTGATTCTATGGTTGGAAAAAACATTGAAGTAGAAATTTCTCTAAAATTGAACAAATATTAGCTAGCCAAAAATTAGTGATATTTTGTACCAATAACATAACTATTTAAGGAAAATATTAAATACTTTATTGTTACGTAAAAAATATTATATTACTCTCCTAAATATTAAATTATATGTTTATTAACACTTTATGTTTTATATAAAATTGCATCATAAAATATTATAAAGATTGCTGCCAAAATTTGTGTAATCGCAATCATTTTCATTTAAAATATTTATTTTATAATTTTATATATTTAATATACACATCAATGTATAATAATAGAATATTGTTATATATAAATTTAACATAATAAAAGTACGTACAGAAACAATATATTGTCAAAAAATATATATTAAAAATTATCTTATTAATTATCAACGACAATTGTTCTTGGTAACATGACCAAATTTTAACAACTTTGTGCTAGGCAACAAATATATATTTAATTCTCATATTATCAATAGTGAAGTCAAAATAAGTAACATGAAATTAGAAAAAAAAACAAAATACTTATAAACATCAAATTAGAAAATCAAAATCCAAAATTAAGATATACTCACACTCATTGATTACAACAAACGAAATTTAGGACAAAAAACTAGTATAATAGAATTACAACCACACTGATAAAAGAAACTAACATATAATCATATTGCTAAAAAAACCACGTATTGAAATTAATATTGTTAAAAATTTTACTATTCTTAAAACTTCATTTAGATTATAATTTATTATATTTCACGATAATTTTTCTGTAAATTTGTTAAAAATTTATAAAAAAAAGAATTCTTTACTATTTTTCTTATAAATATTTATTGATAAATAATTTACACGTGGATAATTAGTTATTGTGGAATTTAAAAATATAAATTAATTGTAAAATGTAAATTCACAATAATATTTTTCATGCTAAAAAAATTCGTAGTAAATTTTTTTAAAAAAAAATCATTTTAAAAATAGTAAGTATTTCTTTTTGAAAATTTAAATTTTCTCAAGTCATTTTCCTATAAATTTTAAATTCACAATAATTTTTTGTAAAAATAAATTCAATTATGTTTTCCTACCAAATTGAATTTGTAATTGTAACGACCCAAGAAATCGCTACTTTTATCATACTTAGTATGCAAACTTAACTTGTATTAACTGATAATAAAACACATTATATATATAATTTGTATTTGTATTCAATACAAAAGGAAATCTCTACTAGTACAAAATTCTATTATAAGAAATAAAAACATATATAAATATATGCGTATAACTACTACTTCATCTTCCAATATAATCCCGAGACTCCGAAGCATCCCGCTCACCTATTAAGATATATGCTCCCGTGTAGCAAAACACGATCATCACAGGCCAAACAATCAGCAATTGTAGAGTAAGCTAATCATTCAAAAATATAACAACACAAAATAATAACATCATGTAGTATTCATCAACATATCATTCTCATGCACATTCATCATAGAACATACTTAAATGCTTTGAAATTTAATGCATATTTAATAATTGAAAAGTAACAACACAAATCATATTATCATGTAATACACATACTCACAACATTCTCATTAACACACATAAGTAGATTATGGGCACCAACCCCAGGCTCTACTCGGCTTCACACAAACATATCGGTAGATTATGGGCACCAACTCCAGGCTCTACTCAGCCCCACACAAACATATCGATAGATTATGGGCACCAACCTCAGGCTCTACTCAGCCCCACACAAACATATCGGTAGATTATGGGCACCAACCCTAGGCACTACTCGACCCCACACAAACATATCGGTAGATTATGGGCACCAACCCCAGGCTCTACTCGGCCCCACATACAAACATATCGGTAGATTATGGGCACCAACCCCAGGCTCTACTCGGCCCCACACAAACATATCGGTAGATTATGGGCACCAACCCCAGGCTCTACTCGACCCCACACACAAACATATCGGTAGATTATGGGCACCAACCCCAGGCTCTACTCGACCCCACACACAAACATATCGGTAGATTATGGGCACCAACCCCAAGCTCTACACGGCCCCACACACAAACATATCGGTAGATTATGGGTACCAACCCCAGGCTCTACTCGGCCCCACACAAACATATCGGTAGATTATGGGCACCAACCCCAAGCTCTACTCGACCCCACACAAACATATCGATAGATTATGGGCACCAACTCCAGGCTCTACTCGGCCCCACACACAAAGATATTGGTAGATTATGGGCATCAACCCCAGGCTCTACTCGACCCCACACACAAACATATTGGTAGATTATGGACACCAACCCCAGGCTCTACTCGGTCCCACACAAACATATTGGTAGATTATGGGCACCAACCCCAGGCTCTACTCGGCCCCACACACAAACATATCGGTAGATTATGGGCACCAACCCCAGGCTCTACTCGACCCCACACACAAACATATTGGTAGATTATGGGCACCAACCCCAGGCTCTACTCGGCCCCACACAAACATATCGGTAGATTATGAGCACCAACCCCAGGCTCTACTTGGCCCCACGCACAAACATATCGGTAGATTATGGCACCAACCCCAGGCTCTACTCGGCCCCACACACAAACATATCGGTAGATTATGGGTACCAACCCCAGGCTCTACTCGGCCCCACACAAACATATCGGTAGATTATGGGCACCAACCCCAGGCTCTACTCGACCCCACACACAAACATATCGGTAAATTATGGACACCAACCCCAGGCTCTACTCGACCCCACACACAAACATATCGGTAGATAATGGGCACCAACCCCAGACTCAACTCAGCCCCACACAAACATATCGGTAGATTATGGGCATCAACCCCAGGCTCTACTCAGCCCCACACAAACATATCGGTAGATTATGGGCACTAACCCCAGGCTCTACTCAGCCTCACACAAACATCATAAACAATACAAAAACAAGGTTTTTCACACATTACACTCAATACAACAATAATATACAAAACATACTAATTTTATATATATAACATTAATTTTCTTAATATCAATTTATATATTTTTTGAACATTAACTTTCCTAACCTGGATTTTTGTTTATTCCTTGCTCGGATGGAAAAATTGCAATCATAATCCTTAGCTCATCTTTTATCTCAAAATCCTGGATAACATCTCCCCATAAAGAGAATTGATTGAGAAAAATCTTCAAAAACCAATAACTTTCCAAAAGAAAATTCTCAAGAATAAACGGACTTAGACTTACCCGTTTACAAAACTAATCGGGTAGAACTCTTTCTTACACTGTTAGCCTCCTATTGTTTCTTCTGGATCTAGAAACCATTAGGATTTCAGTATCTAAACCTTAGGGAGAGGGTAGAGAGGGAATAGAGAGAATAGAAAGAAATAGAGGTAGAGAGAATAAAAAGAATAGAGGCAGAGAGAATAGAGGTATGTGAAAACAAACTACCCAACTAGCCCCTTTTTATTTTATATTGTATTATCTTTATAATTTGATATCTTTATAATATATAATATCTTTATAATCTCATATCTATATAATCAAATATCTTTATAATCTAATATCTTTATAACTGAATATTTTTATAACATAATATCTTTATGATCTAATATCTTTATAATATAATATTTTTATAACTAAACATCTTTATAATATAATATCTTTATGATATAATATTTTTATAACTAAATATCTTTATAATCTAATATTTTTATAACTGAACATCTTTATAATATAATATCTTTATGATATAATATTTTTATAACTAAATATCTTTACAATCTAATATTTTTATAACCAAATATTTTTATAATCTAATATCTTTATAACTGAAAATCTTTATAACTTAATATCCTTATAACAAAATATCTTTATAATCCAATATCTTTATATTCTAAAATATTGGAGTGTTACAGTAATTACAATTTTTTCTACTAATATTTTGATAACAATATCTGCAGAAATCTTTTAAATATATAAATTTTTTATTTTTATATTATTTTAAAAAATGTTACAATTTCTTGTTACTATTTTAGAAAAATATAAGTCTGGAAATATTATTAATAATTTTATTTTTTCTCTACGTGTAGTTTTTATTTTAGAAAAGCTAAAATCCAGTTTTAGTTATTAAAAGTTTAAAACCTTAAACTCATACCTTTTTAAGTTTCATGTTTTTAGGTCATTGAGACGTATGAGTAAGCTCAAACTTATGTAATTATGCAATTTTTTTACCATTTTCGTTTTCTTTGATTGACATTTTACTTTTTTCTATTCCAAGAAATTATTCACTATATAAAAATATTATCTTGATGAAGGTAATAAATATTGTCCAATTTTATACTATACAATAAGAAATATATGATTAATATGTACTTTATATGAATACATTCTCCAACTTTGACAATAGTGTCGAATTGGAAAAGCTAATTATTTTGCCATGATAGCATCTCTAAAATTCTATTAACAAATTAAATTTTTTCACACTTCCAAAATTGTTTCTATCATGTTTATTATGAAGGTGTTCAAACATATCTACAAAGACAATAAATTAATCATATGCAGTAATTTAGAAAGTGATGTAATTGAAAGAAACATTTGTTAGGATTCATATATATAAACATCTATAAAATAAAGTGAAACTAATCCCTTTTCAAAAATTTCTCTACCTTATCATCAATCTTCCAAATTTTTCACTAGTGTAGATTATAATAATATAGACCCTCAAAGTGCACAAAAATGTAAAATCAGGATTCGATAATTCTTTACACCCAAACCTTCACATCACATACCATGTGATCAACCTGCTGCAATTACATACAATTATTATTTTTTTGTGGGCAGGCTACAGCCTTGTTTTTCATTTGCACAAATGTATGTTGTGCTATGGTTTTAAACTCATCACCAGAAATAGAAAATTATAGTTGCTGCAAGTTCTACCATTGTTTATTTATTTATGGGTTAAATATGTTTTTAGTCCCTAAACTATCTGTCAAAATTGTGTTTTATCCTTGGAGAAAATTTTGGACCTATTTCATCGTTATACTTTATAAACAAGTGTAAATAATCTTTGATAACAAATAAAAACATCTTTAAGGAGAGGAAAATGAGAGAAAATAGAAGGAAAAAAAGTGAAAGAAGCTTAAAAGGAAAATGATAATGAAATATGAAAATGTGAAGAAGGAAAATAAAGAGATAAAAAAGAATTCTAACATATCATTAAAGATTGTTTATACAAGTTTATAAAGCATAAGGATGAAATAAGTCCAAAACTTGCCTTAGGGATAAAACACAATTTTGACAAATAACTCAAGGATTAAAAACATATTTAACCCTTTATTTATTTTATAGTTTTCCAAAAAGCAAAATATATTATGGTGAGCTCCTAATGATAGAAACATAAACATGATTTGGGTGTTTCAACCACCATATATAGTCCTAACTTTTCAAATGTGGATAATATAATTAATTTTATCATCGTAAGATAAAATTATTAAGGTGATATTATGAAAATTTAAAAACAATTATTATTTATTATTTTATCTGTGAAAAATTAAGTTTAATCATTTTTCATTGTTGGTAAAAAAGTTTCATAGATTGGAGATATGAGAAGTTTATGAGAAAGAAAAGTAAAAAAAGAAAGATTACTTAGATTGGTTAAACTCACTGTGATTTGTGATTTGTTGTGATTATCATTTATTTCTACAGCAAGATATTGAGTTAATTTTGCTAATCAGTAAGAATGTTGGTCAATTGGTGAACCTTTATTCGTCCAATTTTAATGAGAGATAAGATTTTGTAATTTCATCCTACACATTCACCTTGAACATCACAAGACATCGGAGAAAATCTAATCAAAAAAATAAACCAAAATTTAACTCCACGAGTTCCAAAAACTTACCATGAGCATTGTCCACAAAAAGAGATCCCAAATTTCACCATCAAATTTCCAATTTCCTTTCCTCAAACACTTGGAATGGGTGACACAGTTGAAGTTTGACATCTTAGTGACGACCTCTTCCACCACACCAACGACGACCTCTTCCACCACACCAACGATGACCTCTTCCGACACTTTCACGACGCTTGCAACTTCTACAACTCATCTTCCTCCTCCTCCTCTGTCGTTGTTGGTGCATTCGACCTCGTTGTCAAATCCCTCTCCCACCTCGACTTCCTCAACAAAGCCTTTGCTATCCTCCACCTCGCCACCCTCCACAGCTTCGCGCTCATTGTCCTCTCCCACAATGCCATCCTCCATGCGCTCCTCTGTTGTGTGCACCAAAAACACTCCCTCTGCCACGCCGAACAACTGTTCTGCGACATGATACGCAACGGCGTGTCGCTTCTCACCGAACGTGTACACTTACAATGTCATGATTCGTGGCGGCATTGACCGGGGAGACTTGGAGAAGGGGTTCAAGTTCATGCGCAAGATGGAGAGCAAATGGGTTTCATCGAATGTGGTTACTTACACGTTGATCGATGGTTGTTGCAAGATGAGGAGGGTGAAGGAGGCCATGGTGCTGCTGAGAGGGATGGGGGCGAGGGATGCTAACAAAAGGCAAAATAATGTATTGGAGCTTTTGTCATCAAATACTTCAATAGTGATATCCATGTAAAAAAAGCACTCAATATTTATACTGTCATTTGGAGATTTCCTAGTATTGACATGATTAAGTGTGATATGGATGAGACTACCAAGGGGACACCAGGACATGCATACTATGGGGGTATTTTTAGAGGATGCATGATTAAGCATGTTGGTATATTTGTCTTATATTGGTATATGCACTGCTTTTAGAGCTGAATGGATGGGGGCCATGTTAGCTATTGAAATTGCATGTAATAATGGGTGGCTCAATCTTTGGATGGAATGTGATTATATTCTTATAACTCAGGCATTCAAAATACCCAACATGATGCATTGCGAGATTAAAAACAGATGGAATGGCTGCATTGAAATGACCAAAGACATGAATTTTATTATGACACACATATTTAGAAAAGGGAACAAATGTGAAGACAAATTGGAAAATATGGGAATCGATACTCAATCACATTTCCTTTTGTTTTACTCTCTACCACCTTCTTGTGATGATGCTTTCTTTAGGAGCCATTTTGGATTGCATGAGTATAGGTTTTGTTAGTTTTCCTAAAATCTCTAGTGATTTTATGTGGTTATTTGTATAGTCCTTTCAAATTGTACTACTCTTTTTCTTTTTCCTTCTTAATATATTTCACCCTTCTTGAAAGCTTTATGCTCTCAGAAGGAGAATTTACAAAACAAAAGACAATAAGATCAAATACACTAAGGTGACATGTTGACCAATGTACACAGTGTTTAAACTAGACCTTATAGTAAAAAAACTTATACAAATGTGTTACCACACTCATGCTTATTAGACACACTCCACTAGACAACATTTTAGTATAACACTAATAGACAATCATCTAATTTTGATATTACTAGAAACAATTTCAATAGATATTTTTCAATGTTCTTCTTTAAATGATATTATTTGGAGTCAAATTGCATATGTTGAAAGTCATTAAAGATTACTATAATATGGTGTCTCCAAAAACATAGTGCAAATTTCACAAAAAAAACAATGTGTTAGGTGGTATTAAAGTTTCCTTTTGTTTTACAAGGATCCGATTATTTTAACTACTCATATCATATAGAAATGTTTATTGAATATAATGTGTAATACACACACATGCTTTTCTATTTATTAATGTAATACGTTAATAGTATAGAGAATTAGGGTACAAAGTATAATAAAATCCCTAACTTCCAAAAATAGAATATTTCCATCTTTCCTAATTTAAATGTACTAAATGCACAAATATAATATTATAGGATAAGTGACCCTTCAAAGTGAAACAATGGTTAAAGACTATCCTAATAGTTAAAATGACCATTTACCTCCCAATTTCCTTTAGAACTCCTCCTTTAAAATATTCTTAGCAACTCAAAACCTTTCCTATTTTCCTAAACAAAACTTCCAACCCACTAATGTGTTTTAGACATTCTTCAATAAAAGGTAACAAATATGAACAAGAATGAAACATTGAGAGGTATATAAAGCAATGTTAGTAGTACAACATACAAAAGTATGGGATTGATTTCATAGATTCCTTTGTTCATGTTGCATAAATAAATACGTATTAATATTTTCTTGTGGTCAATTATCAATGAGAACCAAGACGATTTAACATGAAAAAAACTTTTATATGTGAGAAATTTGAGAAGGGAAATTTATATGGAGGTCCCACCATGTTATGGCAAAAGTATTGTTGCCAACAGTATTTGTAGAAGATTAAAGGAAAATTATATCATTATATGGTTTGAAACAATCCTCCGCATGGTGTAGAAGATTCACTAAGGTTATGAAAACCTTAAAAGAACAACAAAATCAAAGAGACCACTCTTTATTTATCAAACATTTGACTTCAAGGGCATGATTGTAGTCTTTAATCATAATCTAGTAAAGTTTGAGATAACAAAATTATGATAAGGCTAACTTATCCTTTAGGAATTGAAATGTCTCAATCCAAGAAAGGTATTTCATATCTTCATAAATATGTGAATCTTGCTCCAATAGATATAAGACAACTTGTAAATATCCCTATAGATTCAATCCTTAAATTGAGAATGAATGTGGAATAATGAATAAGGAGATGTGTGATATGAGTGTTGAGAAATTAATTTATTTGTATAACACAAGGTAAAATTTACTTTTATCACTAAAGAATAATTATATAAATAAGAGGACAACAGGGTGGTCATACCCTTAACAAAATATGTACAAGCTATGCCAAATAGTTAACCTTATCCTGCAAAACAAGACTTGCTTAGTGCCATAACAACTAAAGTATTCTCTCACACACCACAAATATGTCATTCACTAATAAATAAAATAAAATATTTGTTCTCTTTTAAGAATGAAATCAAGTGTCTTGTTACTCTAGTGAATTTATTTTTAACGTTACAAGTGAAGGGATGAATACTCTATCAGGACATCTAAAAGTGTAAATATAGAAAATAGTACAAGAGGATGAATAGTGTTTTTAAAATAATGTTAAAACCATTTTTTCCTAAAAAAGAAAGAAATTATTGTAACTTCATATGAATAAAAAGTGGAGATAAGGAGAATAATAGAAAATATCAATTTAAACTTTGTCACAAACAGAAAAAACATTCATATTTAAAAAAAAACAAGAAAGGAATACATATTATATTGGTTTATTTTGATTTGAAGTTATAGTTTTGGACTAAACCATTAAGTTCCATTAACAATTAACAATTAACAATTAGTATTATTTAGAAGACACTTATAACTATAATATATAAATATTTTGCAACTTAATTTTTTTAAGGTAATTATACAAATATTTTTTTACAAATAAATTATTTTTTTTATCAAAAGTTTTCCTTGTATATAATATCATTATGAAAACTTAAAATTTTAACTAGGTTGACACCTCAAATTTCATCTTACATGTTTTTTTAGAGGAAAGATGCATTAAAAATAGAAATATATATAGAAATATGATCATCGATAAAAAAGCATCAAATCTTATGTCAAGAAAATCTATATTCTAGAAGTGATCACCTCTTTTTTAAAAAAACCTCATAAATACAATTGGAGAATATGTTGTACCAAACAAAATTTATTTAAGACTTCAATTCCAATTTGACAAATTGACCAATTTATTAGCATATTTACTATTTTATCTATAAATACGAGTCACAAAATAAATAATAACTTTACACATGGGTATATAATAATTTCATCTCTTTATAATCTACCAGAAAACAATGGAGGAGTTCTTGAGAACAACTACAAGTAAAGTTGACCATAGAAATGTCCAATCGCTAGTAACCATGATCTCAATAACTAGGATGACACCCATCAACTTTGCTTTTAAGGTTAAAATTCCAACATACTCCCCAACACTGCCTTTGAAAATACCACTGCATGTAAACAATCCCAGGATCCCCTGAGTAGCACTATTGACATTTCATTTCACACATGGGTGTTTTCCCAATCACACGCACACCTTAGTAGTTCTTCTAGTATAACATTGGATGGAAAAGTATTTAAAAGGAGCCAACTCACTAAGAAAATTGATCATGACACCTTTGGTAATATTGTTGGCATATTTCAAGTCCAGAGTTTTATGGACACCTACAGTTTTGATGATGAAGTTTTTAGGAAGTTTCAATCAACATTAAAGACTTGTGCCATCTCACAAAGGAAGGTTGCTTGATAAGAAAGGAAAGGCATAAAGAGTTTTCAAAGCTTTCAAGAGAGAAGATTGATGAAGATTTTCTCAAGAGCTGAAGGATCAAAGGTAGAAGGTTCTGTTTTTGGGTGTTGGATAAAAAGAGTAAGTCATAAATCCCATTCAAGACCTTCCCAAACAAGAGAGCAAGGTGTTTTCTCGCAAAAACGTTTTTCTACGCTTTTAATCGATTACCATACGTAGATAATTGATTATTTAACTTAAAATTTGAATAAAAATTGTTTAACGAGCAAAATAATCGATTAAGTGTCTTTGATAATCGATTATATTGATTCTGGGTTAATATAATCGATTATGGCCTTAATCTAATCGATTAAATCAGACGTATTTGTTTTCCAGTTTTTTAAACATGATATAATCGATTAAGCTTTTAATATAATCGATTAAATGAGTCGTTTTGCAAAATTAATTCTAAATCAACCTAAGAATGGAAACTTTGGAGCATTTTCGAATTATAAAATGAAAGAGAATGTCTTAGGTTTAACACATCCGAACAAACACAAAATATTCAAAGTGTTTCGCGCCTTAGCTTTTTCAAAGCCGCTTTCTCGCTCTCTTCGGTTTGATCAAGTCTTTGGAAGTGGTGATCATTGTGCTTAAGCTTTCTATCCAGCACATTTCAGGTGTATTCTTTTACTCGTTTTACGTAAAGGGAAAATTCATCCCTTGGATCTGTTCTAAGGGAGGTGTTTCATCTCTTGTGTGTCAAGAGAGGTGGGTTTCATCCTTAGTGTGTCTAAGGAGGTGTTTCATCCTTAGTGTGTCTAAGGAGGTGTTTCATCCTCAGTGTGTCTGGGGAGGTGTTTCATCCTCAGTGTGTCTGGGGAGGTGTTTCATCCTTAGTGTGTCTGAGGAGGTGTTTCCGTTCATCTTTATTTGTTATTGCATGAATTGGTGTTTGTAATTTCAATTAAAGATAGTGGGGAAAATCATCACGGATTTGTGGTGGTTGGGAACTGGATGTAGGATTGGCTTAATCCGAACCAGTATAAATCTCTGTGTTCTTTCTCTTTCTCTTTATCTCTTAATTGTGGATCATTATTACAATTGCTAATCCCAACAGCGTTAATCAAAGGATTAAGAAAAATTCACATCCAAGTTTTTGAAAGTTTTTCAAAACCTGAAAATTTATTTGAAAGAGAAAATTTCTTTAAAAACCCAATTCACCCCCCCTCTTGGTTTTTACACTGCCGTCTTTATTTAACAAATATTACTTATTAAACAATAACTACTAATAATCATGGTGAGTGGAAAATTGAAGTTCAACTGGTTACTATTCTCACAAGCTTCCATATAACTCATGATTTAAAATGCTTGTTTTCCCAATATCTAAAATCCGTGTACTACAATTATCTCAAGAAAACACAATAAATTTACAAAATGTTGATATTGAAGTTCGCATATAGAGATTTTTGTACAAAAAGATTTTTGCCTACTCTAAACTTAGGGTTTGTCTTGAAAGTCTAACACAAAAATATAGCTCAATAACTCAATACTCTTTGAATATACAAATGAATAGAGAAATATCTAGAAAGAAGAAAAAACTGTAATTACTTGAAAGAAGATGTGTTTTCTCTTTAACTAATATTTTTTTAAACTAAGAAACGTTTTTTTTATCTTGTATGAAAAATATGAAAATGGAAGAAGAAGGCTCACTGATTATTTCTTCATTTTGACATTGGAGTACTTGAATATATTGTGTTATTTTAATAAGAAATACTAAATGAGTTCTTTTTCTCATAACCTAATTTGATTAAATTTTTTAGTAACTTTGTTTTTTCTTTGCAAGGGTTTGAAGAGTCTGCCTTATCTTTCCTCTATGGGACATAACTTTTTACTAAACTTGACTTTTGCTAATTTTAAACATGAAACTTGATTTTAAAATGTTTTTTGTAAATATTTTGAGTGCAAAGGAATTATTAATCTGATAAGTTAAGACATTGATAAGATGCAACATACCTCAATATTGACATTGTAACTAGATATGATTATTTATGCATGAGAAACATTTTTTTTAAAGAATCCATATTACCTACATTTATATGAAAATTAATACTTATTTAGAAATTTAACTAGGATCTTTTATCCTGGATGTAAACACCTCTCATTAGAGTTTCTTATATGAATATCTTGTAAGTAATATTTTAATGTTTGTGTTATAAATATAACTTAGAAATTTTATTATATAAACAACTCTCTTTAATTTTAAAATGTTTTTATTGATAAAAATCTCATTTAAACAACTTTCATTCACATATCTAACAATTAATTTTAATAAAACACTAATTAATCATAAATATTAAAAATAAACTTATAACATAAATTAATTATATATCTCTCACACACCACAAATATGTCATAGCCTCTTCGAACTACATTGGGTTATACAACCAGACTTATATTTTCAAGGGATGCCCATGATTTTAAGATCAATGAGTGTTCGTATGTAGTTGCACTGTCTTTGTAAAGGAGTATAAAACCTAATTTTTTGGGATCTTGACTACTTTCCTTCCTCCTATGGTAGCAATAAAGTTGAAGTAGTTTGTACTTCTGATGGACGTGTCTTGTTTACATAATTGCACCTGCACTGAAAGAAAGCTATACTATTTCTAGGCTACTAGTAGCCTAAATCAAATTATACAATCACTAATCATACAAGTGCTTGAAAGGGATATACAGAAAAGATTTTGACAAAATATGTCATTTAAAGTGAAGAGTGTACCCTTTCTTCATCGTTTAGCCGATGCTCAAGAGATTTTCTTTAAGATTAGTAATAAGTAAGACATCTTTTATAAGTCTCATACCTTCCTTTATTTGCACCTTAACAATGCCTCTTCCTTTTGAATTTACTAGGGAGCTATTTCCCAAGCGAACTTTCACTTTAATAAAGTCGTCAATATCCTTGAAAATGCTCTTATTTTTTGCCATGTGATTACTGCATCAACTATCCAAGTATTAACTTATGCTTCTTTCATCACTGGAATCTTGGGTAGCATAAAAAGATGTTATTATGAAGTCATGGTATTAAATGAAATTTGCTTGATATTTGTTTTCGCTGCAACATTTCTTCTCCATGTATCCAAATTTCTTATAGTGCTAACATTGTGACTTTACACGACGCCAACAATCTTTCTTCAAATGACTTGACTTCTTGCAGATGCCACATGGAGGATATTTATCTTGGTTGGACTTATAGAAACTTCTAGAGTTTTCTTTATTTCTAGAAATTTCTCCAGTTTTCTTTTCTCCACTTGCTTTATTATGAGACCTTAACTTGAGTTTTGATTGACAGGCATTTTCGACAGAGTCATCATTATACATTTTCAATCCTTACTCCTATGCTTCAAGAGGGCCTATTAGTTCTATCACTAATAATGTAGACAAATCTTTTATTTATTCAATAGTTGTGACAATTGTATCATATTTGTGGGAAATAGAAATTAGAATTTTTTCAACAATTTTCTTGTTAAGAATATTTTTTCTAAATGCTTTCATTTTGCTAACTATTTTTTTATTCTAGAACAATAAGCTTTAGTGGTCTCTGACTCTTTCATATTTAATAACTCAAACTCACATCTTAGAGTTTGAAGTTTAATGGCGCATACCTTTACACTTCCTTGAAACTCCTCCTGTAGTGTACTCCACGCCTCTTTGGCACTTGTGACATATATTATTCTTAGAAAAATTGCATCCACCACTGCATGTTGTAGAAAGTATAATGTCTTTGAATCCTTTTTCTTGTTCTCCTTCAACTCCTTTCGAGGTATCATTAGTGTTGAAATGTCTATTGGTGTAGTGAAACCATCTTCTACAATTTCCCATAAATCTTGAGATTCAAAAAAATGTATTCATCTTAATATTACAATAATCATAATTTTCTCTCGTAAAAAGATAGGTACAATAATAGATGAAGAATGATTGGTATTAGCCATTGGTTTGTAAATTTTTTAGATTGGTATTAAATACAGTAGGAATTTTTTTCTAAAAATAGTTAGGTATATCTACGCCTAGTAAATAGTAGAAGGTAAATTTAAAGATAACAGGTAGTGTGGAGGAATTTTGAGTAAGGTAGCAATTGGTTTGATGAAAAGAAACTTTGTTGAGTTTATATAAGCTTTTAAGATCTTATTTGAATTTGTTCATAATGGAAAATGTCACCACATATATATAGGCATGGGATATCTCTTTACATTAATCTAGAATTTTTTAGAACTTACCTATTCTATATGTATAATGATTATTCTACATAATTCATTTTATACTTATTTTTTCTAGATTATTCTCACAATTCTAGTATTTGTTAGTTATAATAGTTTTTAGAATATTTTTTTAATTTTCTAAAAATTTACATGATACTTTAACAAGATTTTCACCTAATAATGAAAGGAGTAAGAAAGAGAAATGTACTAATGTCTTACTAACTAAAAGAAGTACATGACTGCTGTTGTACAAGTTTGAACTCTGAACGCTTTTTAAAAATAGAAGAAAATTGAACCCAGAAAAGAAAAATGTTTTGAGAAATTTAGTTTCTTTTTAAATATGAAAAAAACACTAACTTACAAACATTTGCTGAAACAAAGAAGCTCGAAAATAATTTTGTCAAAAAGAAAAAATATACACTAGAAAAAAAATTGGCATGTTAGCACACATAAAATCCTTACTATATATACACATGATATACATCCATGTTATGCCAGCAATAAATCTCAAGAAGATTAATGAATAATGATACAAACAATAATCTTGTAAAAAGAATTATTTGGAAGAGAAAATTTCATTTAAACTGAAGTTCAAAATCTCAATAATAGTAAATAATAGAAAAAATGAAATATTTTAAGAACATTATTAATATTTCTTTTGTTAATTAGCATGACTATTGTTTTGGAGATTTTCTGTTGGGAAGTGAGAATAACTATGTTGTTAAGAGGTTTTATGTTGAAAAATGATGTCAGTGTTGGTCTTGTATCTAATTGATATGAACTTTTTCCAGTAGTTGTACAAGCAACAACAATGATCATGTTATATTATTGGTATTATTGATCCAGTCAACATGGTACTCTCTTCTAATCATACTTTGAAAGTGTAATTACATGTTTTATTATCACCAATAAATAAAATAAAATATTTGTTCTCTTTTAAGAATGAAATCAGGTGTCTTGTTACTCTAGTGAATTTATTTTTAACGTTACAAGTTAAGGGATGAATACTCTATCAGGACATTTAAAAGTGTAAATGATAGAAAATACTACAAGAGGATGAATAGTATTTTTAAAATAATGTTAAAACCATTTTTGCCTAAAAAAGAGAGAAATTATTGTTACTTCCTATGAATAAAAAGTGGAGATAAGGAGAATAATAGAAAATATCAGTTTAAACTTTGTCAGAAACACAAAAAACATTCATAGTTTAAAAAAAAACAAGAAAGGAATACATATTATATTGGTTTATTTTGATTTGAAGTTATAGTTTTGGACTAAACCATTAAGTTCAATTAACAATTAACAATTAGTATTATTTAGAAGACACTTATAACTATAATATATAAATATTTTGCAACTTAATTTTTTTAAGGTAATTATACAAATATTTTTTTACAAATAAGTTAATTTTTTTTATCAAAAGTTTTCCTTGTATATAATATCATTATGAAAACTTAAAATTTTAACTAGGTTGACACCTCAAATTTCATCTTACATATGTTTTTTAGAGGAAAGATGCATTAAAAATAGAAATATATATAAAAATATGATCATCAATAAAAAAGCATCAAATCTTATGTCAAAAAAATCTATATTCTAGAAGTGATCATCTCTTTTTAAAAAATACCTCATAAATACAATTGGAGAATCTGTTGTACCAAACAAAATTTATTTAAAACTTTAATTCCAATTTGACAAATTGACCAATTTATAGCATATTTATTATTTTATCTATAAATATGAGTCACAAAATAAATAATAACTTTACACATGGGTATACAATAATTTCATCTCTTTCTAATCTACCACGGAATAGTGGAGGAGTTCTTGAGAACAACTACAAGTAAAGTTGACCATAGAAATGTTCAATCGCTAGCAACCATGATCTCAATAACTAGGATGATACCCATCAACTTCGCTTTTAAGGTTACATAAGATAAAATTTCAACATACTCCCCAACACTGCCTTTGAAAATACCACTGCATGTAAACAATCCCAGGATCCTCTGAGTAGCACTATTGACATTTCATTTTACACATGTGTGCTTTCCCAATCACACACACACCTTAGTAGTTTTTCTAGTATGACATTGGATGGAAAAGTATTTAAAAATAGCCAACTCACTAAGAGAATTGATCATGACACCTTTGGTAATATTACTTATTAAGCAATAACTACTAATAATCATGGTGAGTGGAAATTTGAAGTTCAACTAGTTACCATTCTCACAAGTGTTTCATATAACTCATGATTTAAAATGCTTGTTTTCCCAATATCTGAAATCCGTGAAGTGCAATTATCTCAAGAAAACACAATAAATTTACATTATATTGATATTGAAGTTTGTATATAGAGATTTTTGTACAAAAAGATTTTTGCCTACTCTAAACTTAGGGTTTGTCTTGAAAGTCTAACACAAAAATATAGCTCAATAACTCAATACTCTTTGAATATACAAATGAACAGAGAAATATCTATAAAGAAGAAAAAACTGTAATTACTTGAAAGAAGATGTGTTTTCTCTTTAACTAATATATCTTTTTTTAGACTAAGAAACTTTTTTTTTATCTTGTATGAAAAATATGAAAATGGAAGAAGAAGAAGGCTCACTGACTTTTATTTCTTCATTTTGCATTGGAGTACTTGAATATATTGTGTTATTTTAATAAGAAATACTAAATGAATTCCTTTTCTCATAACCTAATTTGATTATTTTTCTAAGTAACTTTCCTTCTTCCTTGCAAGGGTTTGAAGAGTCTGCCTTATATTTCCTCTATGAGACATAACTTTTGATTAAACTTGACTTTGCTAATTTTAAACATGAATTTAAAATGTTTTTTAAATATTTTTAGTGCAAAGGAATTATTAATCTGATAAGTTAAGACATTGATAAGATGTAACATACTTCAATATTGACATTGTAACTAGATATGATTATTTATGTATGAGAAATATTTTTTTAAAGAATCTATATTATCTACATTTATATGAAAATTAATACTTATTTAGAACTTAAACTAAGCTCTTTTATCCTGGACGTAAACACCTCTCATTAAATTTTCTTATCTGAATATCTTGTAAGTAATATTTTAATGTTTGTGTTATAAATATAACTTAGAAATTTTATTATATAAACAACTCTCTTTAATTTTAAAATGTTTTTATTAATAAAAATCTCATTTAAACAACTTTCATTCACATATCTAACAATTAATTTTAATAAAACACTAATTAATCATAAATATTATTAAAAATAAACTTATAACATAAATTGAATTCCTTATCCTCATGATTTTAATTGCTTAAGGATGAATACATTTGCATTTCCACAGATTTATTGTAAATATTATTTTATATTTATTCTTATTTTTTACTGATAAAATAATTAAAAATAAACTTTATAAGCATAAATTAATCATTAATAATCAAACTTAACCATTAATGTATGCATGGTTATAAAAAGATTAATGGATCATAATAGTTAAAATAATATATACAAGAGGAGAAGTTGATAAAGATTAAAAAATAATCATAAAAAATTTATTGATTATAATAGTTCATAAAAGTAAACCCTACTTCATCTAAACCAAATAACAAGAAAAAATAAAAGAATCAATGAGTATAAACAAAATATTAAGAAAATTAAAACTTATAATGCCAAATCAACATAAAATGAAGTAAAATTAAGAAAAATCAGAGTAATTTATTAAGATTAAAAAAAATGAAAGCTAATGCCTTAAAAAACTTAGTGGTCACTGTATGGAAAAACTTGAAAATGAAATTTGAGTTTTAAGTGTCATATCAGTAGTCTTTTTATACTGATATGAAAAAGAAGGAAAAAAAAAAAAAGATTTTGTGATGGGATAGATAACTTTAGTATGAAACTTGAAAAAGTAGTTGAAGAGGCAAATAGGATTTTTTTTATTTAAACTTATGCAAAGTATTAAACAACTATACAATTCAAATTTGCAAGATTTTTTATATGAATTTATAAAATAAAATATAAAATAATTAAATATATAATACAGACAGACTATATATAGGACCCTAGAGTAGGATAGCTACTCTGCACATTAATGAGGCTTTAATAAGTCTCGTTCAAAGATTGGATAAACGGAGAGGCGAGGAACTGACAATTTAGGTAGCACCTTGAACGAAGAGATCTACGTGTGAAAAAATGTAAAGAATTTATTGAGAATTTAATTTGAATTTGATTATTAGAAATTTATGAAATCGTTTAGATTAATTCATATAAAAGAAATTATTGAAGAATAAATTATCTAAAAATTTAACATGAAAATCTTCTTTTAAATAAAACGCTCCAGTCTTTAAATAAACTAACATGTATGTTTGTAAGTATGATTATTATTATTATTATTATTATTATTATGTTACAAAAAGATTCAATTAATCGATTTTTTTTATTTGTACTATATGTATATGAAAAATGAATTCATACAATTATTCAAATTTTTAATTAGTAGTGCTTAACATGAGAAGTGCATTCTTAGGTTATTTATATATCAATTTATCTACTCATGTCTCTAATAATCATAAAATATAATATATAAGATATATAAAAAATAAAAAATAAAAAATAATATAAAATAAAAAATAAAAAATAATATAAAATAAAAAAATATAATATAATATAATATATAAAGTATGAAATATAAAATAGGAATTAGATTTTTTTCTTTCTTAATATTTTTTAGAATATTTTTGTCCACTTCTTATCTTCTATGTACACCTTTGCATAAAGTGCAAATTAGTGAAATTTAGAAATTAAGTTTTCTATATAAATATATTTTACTAACAGTTCTTGAGTTAAATTCATAAATAAGTTAGTATCAAGCCCCTATCCAAACAGATAGTATATATTCATGGTTAAATAAAAAATATTTATTTATATTTTAAATTAATTAAAAAAAATATTATTAAAAATTAAAATTAAAATTTAATTTTGAACCAATTGTTAGTTAGAAATGAATAATAAAATTAATATGAAATAGTCTAAAAATAAATATGAACATGAGGAAATATTCATGTAAAGATCATCCTATCGAAAAATAAAGACTTCATGAATATGTGTAGTAAATTAATTTAAAACTTAGGGAGTATTAATTTAATAAAAATAAAAAATATTTAAGATTAAGAGTATTGTTTTGTTACATAGGACCTGAGATAGTAAGTCATCAAAGAGTTAGTCTGTTGAACTTCAAGTATATCATTTTTCTTATTTTTATTTTTATATTTTCTTTTTTAGCATTTATTGTCAAACCTCAAGGTGTCAAAATTTCAAGTTTAAAAACATTGGAAACATCGAAGAAAAAAGAATAAAAAGAAGAAGAAAGAGAAGAAAGAGAGAAACAAATAAAAACCTGTGTCGTCTTTTCACCACCTTATCGTTCTTAACCATGGAGAATGCTGATAGTCGTAAGAGCAAGAAGCTCAAAACAAGTTCTGAAGGAATGTTTCAGATTAATGAAGAGGTGGAGGTAGTGTCAAACTTTTCATAAACATGAATGTTTTCCTAATCGAATTTTTTACCATTTGAAAACAATAAAAATTTGTGGTCTACCCATTGTTACACTCTTATAGTATTAATATTGTTTTGCATGTGATGTTTAAGTGGTTGATTTATAACTTTAGTAGCTGTTACTGTGTTTGAACGCTCTTTAGCTGCATTAAGCAGGCTGCTGTTGTTGTTTTCATTAAGTTTTGATTTTTGTAGTTTGATGTGTTTTTGTAGTTCTCATTGTGGTTCATGCAAAGAGTATTTTAATTTGTGATTCTCTTTTTTGCTAGCGGCGATATTGTTCTCATTGTCGTTCATGCAAAGGGTATTTTAATTTCTGGTTTTGATTTTGTGTTAACTGTTGATTTAAGTTTGGATGATGGTAATGTTGTTACTTGTGATTGCATGTGTGCTCCGAGACATGGGTAAGTTGCGGTTTTTTGATCTGAGATTTGCATGTAGGGATTGAGAATGTTTTGATGTTTTTTTTTTTCAGGTGAGGCGTCTAGAGGAGGGTTACCTAGGGTCATGGCACCCTGGGATAGTTATAAAGTGTGGGAAGGTGAAGTGCCATGTCAGATACAAGAATGTTCTAAACAAGGATGGTTCTGATTATCTTGTGAATGTAGTGAGGATTTCAAAAGCCTCGGCACATTCAAGATATAACCTACGCGGGTTCATCAGACCACCGCCACCATTGATTCAAAGATTGGATCTTAAATATGGTTTATGCGTGGATGTGAACTTTCAGGAAGCTTGGTGGGAAGGAGTGATATTTGATCACTGTGATGGAATGGAGAAGAGGAGCGTGTTTTCTCCAGATTTGTGCGAAGAAGTGCAAATTGATATTCATCAATTGCGGATTACTCAGGACTGGAATGAAGTTACAGGCCAGTGGAATGAAAGAGGATACTGGGTGTTTCTTGAATTGCTTGAGGAGTGTCTGAATGGATCATTCATTAACGTTTCAGCTAAACAAATATGGTTTGATGTACAGCAAAGAATGAAATGTGGCATGAGGGGAGAGTGGACATATAATGTGAAGGACTTGTACAAAGATGTGGTGAGGGATGTAGTTAGTCACTACTTAAGTCTTCCATTGAACCAAGGTAGTCCAGTCTTAGGACTTCCAGGGAGTTTACTTGATGAAAGACCAGAGCAGGAATCAGTTGAACCAATGGTTAATGTTGACTTAAATCTGCCATTGTCTGACAAGGAAATTCTTGTCCAGAAAGAACCTGTTCCTCTTGCTAAAAAGGTTTTACCTGAGTTACAAATACAAATTACCCTTGAAGGTGCTCCAGAAGCAGTTTCTGGTGACAAATGTTCTCAAAGAAGGAGATCAACTGCAAATCAAAAGTCGAAAAGCTCAAGAAATTCAAAGGCCAAAATATCTAAGAGGCAAAGCAATGGATTGCCATCAATGGAACAAGGTTCAAGCAAGAAGGTCGCTAGGGGGTCTGCTCCTGACCTTTTAGCACTTGCTAAACCTCTAAATATTTTTTCTTGGTTGATGGACAACAAGATGATCTTTCCAAGGTCTACCGTTTATTATTACAATGAAAAAGTATGGCACCATGCAGCCCCTAGTTGGACTAGGGGGAAAATAACTCGCAATGGAATCAAGTGTTACTGTTGTGACATAATGTACAATCTTGCTGACTTTGAAATTCATGCTTGTGGCATCAGTACCTGCAGACCCTCCGCTAGTATTTTTTTGAGAGATGGTAAATCACTCTTAGAATGCCAAATAGAAATAATGCAAAATCGCATTACAAGAGAAACTAGTGAAAAATCATGCAGAGATTTGTATCTACCCGAGAATGACTTCGTTTGTTCCGTTTGCCTCTATGGTGGTGAACTTATGTTATGTGATAAATGCCCATCGGCATTTCACAATACGTGTCTTGGGTTGGAGGTAGATTAAACATTTTTCTTCTCAATCATTGATGCTATATATCTTGCTTTTACTCATTATACATTACTTCAATTTGGTACTTTGATATCAATGATTGGTCCCGGATCTGACTTGTTTCCTCCAACTTGTTTTATACATAGAATATCCCTGATGGTGATTGGCATTGCCCACAATGTCGTTGCGCTATTTGTGACCAAAGCAAAGTAGATGAACATGCCCTTACTTGTGTTCAGTGTCAACGTAATTGTAAGCAAGCTAACATGAACTTTTACTTTAATACTTCATCCATTTCTGGATACCTTTTGAGTGTGTATTTGTCCACATGTGTAAATCCCTAATCATCTTTGTCAAACTTGTGCAGACCATGTTTGGTGTCTGCAAAATGGAGGTATAGATATATCAAGATGTCCAGAAAACTGGGTCTGTGGAAGAGACTGCGAAAGGGTAATCTAATCCGTCTCCATTCTTTCTCCTCATCTTCGAAAAATGTAGCCATAATTTGCATAAAAAATTTACCTTTAAGCTTTTCCTCTTTTTTATTTTTTTTATTTTATTCAGCTCTTACTTTCATTGGAAGCATTACTTTACATTTTACACAGATCTTGTATTGAAGCTAAATTTTATTTATTACCAATGCTTCAGCGTATATGATTAATCAAGAGTTAAACATGTATAAGTGACTTTACATTATGTTATTGTTATGACATGACATGGGGGTGAGGGTTAATATCTCTATGTTCTGCAGATACACCACGGCCTCCATCAGCTATTAGGAAAGCCAACTCAAGTGGGTGTGGACAATCTAACGTGGACATTGGTGAAGTTTATCAAGCCTGAGTATGATGAACTTGGTGGAATTAGAAGTGACAGCTCAATGGCAGAAAGTTACTGCAAACTCAATCTTGCGCTTTCAGTGATGCATGAATGTTTTGAGTCCCTGAAGCAAACTTTAACCAGCTCAGATTTCATAAAAGATGTTATGTTCAACAGAAGGTAGATATTTCTATCCTTCAAGATATGGTCGTAATATTTTATATTTCTCTATGTATTTTTGTTATACACATCTACTCTATTTACTACTGGTTTTGTTCACATCTACCATATTTATTACTTTGTGCTTCTAAATTTTGAGACTATAACTGATATATATGTAGTTTGGAACTTTGTAGGTCAGATCTGAGGCGGTTAAATTTTCAGGGTTTCTATACTGTGCTACTTGAGAGAAATGAAGAACTGGTTTGTGTGGCAATTGTTAGGTGAGGATAAGATCTTTTACCATCAAATATTAGGGTTTTTTTTTATCATTATCAAAGTTCATCTATCAGTCAATTCATTCAATTTATCTATTAAAAATAATAAAAATAGTGTAATAGATGAAATCCATTTATTACAATATTTTTTTTTTGCATTAGATTGAATTAAAAATTTCATTTTATGGATGATTGATGATCTATTCACTATTTTCTGAATTTCTAGCAAATTTGATGATCAATATTAATGTTTAAAGTTAATCTAATCAATGATTAGCTTTTAAAGTACCTATGCAACTGTATATAAAAACCATATAGAATTATTTTTTCCTAAATATAATAAATATATATTTAGTATTCAGATTTATAATTAATTCATGAAGTTTACATACAATTTTTTTGGATTTATATTAAAATTTGGTATTTATATTAACTATATTTTTAACAAACATCCTATTAATTCTAAAAATTTACTAAATAAAATAATCATGTTATTTCGTTGATAAACTTTTATAACAATAATAGCCAAGGAACATTAAGAAAATGCTTTCAAATGATTGAAAAGTATGAGAAGAATGTTGTGTCATAAGAATTATTGTTATCTTAGAAAAAAAAGTGCAAAAAGTACAACTTAATATTTGTTTAATTTTTTAATAATGATATGTTTTGCCAATATTTAAGGGTCCATGGGGAGAAGGTAGCAGAAGTACCTCTTGTTGGTACCAGATTACACCATCGTCGACGTGGATTTTGTCGCGTTCTAATGAGTGGGCTTGAACAGGTTTTTCATATTGTCTCTTTACCTTAATTGGAACCCTTTTATTTGCCAGGAATACATTGTACAATAACTGCATGCTTCATTTTCTGAAGGCACACAAATAAAGCTTTTTTCCTATTTTGATTGAATCTGTTATCCTTCACTGTGTTATATATATACGCTAGCTTCTCATTATTCTAATTGAAGTATATTTGGCAATAACTTGATTTATGAAGACTCTAATAAGTAACTATGGCAAGACATTTATGGATTGAGTTCAAAGGATGTCACAAACCAACTTCTTCATCTTAGTTGTCCATTTCTGTCCAATTTCATTCTCACTTAATTCTTACCATTTCAAAGAGAAATAAAGGCAATTAAGTATATTCATAATGACAGCTTTTTTTTTTTTTTCCTTTTGAAGGTTTTATTGTAAATCATTGCTTCAAATCTAGGTGTGTATGATTGAAAACCATGAAAGATTACTAAAAGATAGTGTCCCTAAAACACACTGCAAATTTCAGAACAAAAAATCTGTTTGGTAATGGTACAAAGAATTAGGGTACAAAGAATAATAAAATCCCTAACTTCCAAAGATGGAATATTTCTATCTTTCCGTATTTACATGTAATAAATGCATATATATATATATATATATATATATATATATATATAATATTACTGGATAATAATGTGGCCCTTAATTAGGTTAAACATTACCCTAATAGTTAAAAATCACCCTTTACATCCCAATTGACTTTAGAAAACGTATACAAACCTTGTATACTTTATCTCAAATTACCTCTCCTTTAAAAAAAAAAATTAGCAACTCATAAAACCTTTCTTGATAACCTAAATAAAACTTTCAACCCACTAGTGTGTTTTAGGCATTATCTTATATAAAAGCTTTCTTATATGGAGAACTTGATAAGAAAATTTATATGGAGGTCCACCATGTTATGGCGAAAGTGTTGTTGTCAACTTTATTTGCATGGGCTTAAAAGGGAAATTATATGGTTTGAAACAATCCTCCACATGGTCTGTGAAGTACTTAATTATTTTAAAAACTTGAAAAGTAAATGGGATGATATCTTGAAAACTTGAAAATTAAATGGGATGGTGTGGTGAAACCCTACCAGGATAACAAGTATGCTATCAAACATAGCCCATAACTCAGTCTTGTTCAACATGGTTAAAACATATACAATTATGCAAGTACTTAATGAAGGAAAAGCTCATTGAGGGTTGATTTGTGTTGCGTATGTTCCTTTACAAATTCATCTTGCATATATTATTATCAAAGGATTATGCAGTTCAGATTTTGAAAGAATTGTGTTTAAGATGGGAATGGAAAAAGGGGTTGTGGAATAAGAATGTTTTAGTAGATATCGGAGCTAGTTTAAATGTTTATTTGTGCGAATTGCCTACATACAAAGTGTATCTATCTTGGAAGTAATAATATCTTGATTATCCTCTTGTATATTGTTTTAGGATTAATTACCATTATTCTTGAATATAAACAAATCTATTCTGCTGGGTGTAGAAATACACTAAAGCTTATTCAGAAAATTACCCGTGTGCATTTTTTCACATAAAATCAACTGCAACATAACTTAAAGCATATTCAGTTTTCATTAGAAGAATTACAATACCATACTTTTTTTTTCATAAGACAATGTCGTACTGTTGTTGTCATTTTTGAAGCTATCATTTTCTGACCTAGTTTTCTTTCTTCAGTTGCTCAGGCAATTAGGTGTGGGGAGGCTTGTGTTGCCTGCTGTTCCTAGTACGCTGAAGACATGGACTGGCTCTTTCGGCTTCGAAAAGATGACCAGTTTGGAGAGGTCTAAATTTCTGGACTGCACCTTCTTAGATTTTGAGGGTAGCATCATGTGCCATAAGCCATTGATGGCGATTCCACCTCCATATTCAGGTTCTTTAATAGCTAATTTTGAGCATATTATCTTGAGAATTCAGTTTATGATTCCTGTTTTTGTAAAGGATTTGACAAGTAAATAAGTTTGTACTGATGATTAACTTTGATATTTCCATGTGCAGAGCCACAACCCAGAACTGATGTTTTACCTGAAAGTAGTCTTAACCTCAATCAGCCTATTCCAGAATCAGAAGGAGGGATGTTGCATCAGCAAACTGAGAAGTAAGTCTCCCTTCTGTTTCTTTAATAACAATAATATATATATATATATATATGAAATTATATTGGTATGATTTTTATTAAATATTAAATAATTTTATATAAAGGTACATTTTATTGACCTAATATCATTAATTATAATTTTAAATCATGATTATACATGTCAAATAAATTATATTTTAAAAATATATATTATGTTGATTTTTATTTATGGAAATGAGGTATCAATCCAAAGATAACTTTTAAAAGAACTATAATATAATTAAAATGTATTAAACTGTATAATAATTTATAAAAGTTAAATTGATATAATTTAATCAATATATAATATAACGAAGAGAAAGATGGATGAAATATGCATCTATATAAAGTTGCATCCCATTCAATTAATGGCATACAAATATTCTACTTTCTCTGTTATTTAAAATTATTGAAATTTTGGAACTTCGGTTGCAATAGAAAGGCCCCTCCCTATAATAGTTCCTTTACAACATTGTTTTGTCTGTTTCATGACTCATTCTTCATTAATGTTCTTGAGATCTATTGGGTGCATAACATGTATATGATGCACATGTCTTAAAGATTTTATGTGTGCTAACACATGCCAATGTTTTTGGCAATAACCATGCTCCCTCAGATCTTTTGCAAATTTACTTCTGAGCTTCTTTGTGTGATCCAGCAAATGTACTGAAAATTTCTCAAAAACCTAATTCTTTTGTTTTTCATGCTTCACTTTCCTTATTTTTCACAAAGCATATGTCTGTATCTATTCAGACTTTCCTAACTATTACAGCCCCAGTTCCTATGCTCACTTCTCTTTAGAACATATGGATATGTATTTCCACGTGAACAGCTACCAACACACTTCATAGTTCTTTTCTATGTAATCATTCTCTACCTTAGAATCTTTTCACCCTATTAAACTTGAACTGAAGATTGTGTCATGCCACTTGATCCATTCCTTCAATTACTTTCATTCTCGTGTCACCTAAACAATGATACATTACTGAGAAAAATAAACAATTCAAACCTCATATCCATGTATCACCCATTTGTATCTATCCATGTGATACTCTACAAATAAAATTTACCGTAAAGTTTTATTAATATTTCTTTTGTCAGCATAACTATAGATTTTATGTTGGGAAGTGAGCATAACCATGTTGTTCAGAGATTTTGTTCTGGAAAATGATGACAGTGTTGGTGTTGTATCTAACTGGTATGATATTTTTCAGTACTTCTACAAGCAACAACGAGGATCATGTTATTCGTGTTAATGTTCCAATCACTATGGTACTTTCTTCTACTTGTTTTAAAGAGTCATACTTTGTTCCACTCTTGTTGCCCTTAATGCTTTATGTGGGTTCTTCTTTTGGTTATGACCCATGATTTATTGGTTCGCAGGAGAAAGACATTCCTGATGATCAACGGTATCTCAATGGAAGAATCTCATCAGAGTTCTTTTATGGAAGCAGCTCATCAGAGCTCCTTCCCGGAAGCAGCTCATTAGCGCTCCTTCCCGGAAGCAGCTCATCACGGTTCCTTCCCGGAAGCAGCTCATCACGGTTCCTTCCCGGAAGCAGCTCATCACGGTTCCTTCCCGGAAGCAGCTCATCACGGTTCCTTCCCGGAAGCAGCTCATCACGGTTCCTTCCTGGAAGCAGCTCATCACGGTTCCATCCTGGAAGCAGCTCATCACGGTTCCTTCCTTGAAGCAGCTCATCACAGTTCCTTGATGAAAACCAAGGTGACGAGTACAATAATGAGTATTACCGAAACAAAGTGAGAAAGGTAGATCCATAAGGGGAGCTTCTGATGTTCATGCATGGTTTTACAACTGTGCACAGCTGACTTGACTTCATCAGTGTTTATGAAGTAAAAATGGTAAATTTGAATGATTCTACTTCAACTGTGATGGAGCTACATGCAAACTTTCTGCATGTGAATCTTGTTGATTTTGGAATGTTTTTTCTTTCCTTTTGGATTTGTAGTATGTTTGACTGGAGATGGGTTGTATTGCCTATTTTACTTGTGTTCATATTATTGATTATTGATTTTGAATGGTATAAACTTAGATTGGTACTTCTTGTCTATGTTGAATAATGATAAGGACTTTTTTTATCTATAACTTCTTTTGAAACGGTAATTTTCAATTTTATTTTCACTATTATCAGGTCCTTATTAAGAATTATTTCATTTCTAATATTTCATATTACTTTTTTTTTTTCTGAAAGAGATAACTATATATTACAATGTCTTCTCTATTTGTTGTTTAATAATATTTGATGAAAGGTAGTTGTCTCCCGGGCTAGAATTTAATAGTTATTTTATATAGAAAAAAATACCTAATATACCAAGATTAATAGATCAACAAAATAATTAAATTAGTTTAATATTATAAATGTAATTTTCATTTAAGAAATAGTCAAATAATTGGTTTAAGTGATATTACTTGCAATTCAAGAAATGAATTTTTCAACTAATGAAAATAACTTGGTTTCTTAATGCCAACTTTCATGCAAAATAAGTGGATATCTCATTAATAAATTTACATTAAATTAAAATATAAAAAAATAGAATTATTATATTTGAAAATGGCACTATTCTTTTATGATTACAACTCAAAATGACGTTTCTCAAATCAAATACATAGCCTCAAATGTGAAATAAAAGTTTAAATAAGTTTTAAGTTTCTAATAATTTAAAATTTTTTATTGAGTGCATAATTTTTTTTCTTGATATTAAATATCTAAAATATTTAGTTTGGTTCCTTTTTGTGGAGGTGCTTGACAGCGTGAACTTGTGGTTGATGTAGGTTTTTTTATCTAAAAGATTTTTACCTTGTTTTCTTGGCTATTGATTGTTAATTTTGTCACGCGTTCTTGCTTTTGGGGTCTTTTGATTTTGAGAATGGAAGACGAACAACGAATATGGTCACAAACACGGAATACGGTGATATATATTAAGTTAATTAAGTTATATAATCAATAAAAAATAATATATAAAAGTCTAACAAAATAAATTATGTTTAAGTATTGGTCATTTATTCGAAATATAACTTATAAGTTTGGTTTATTAAGACATGAGCTAATAATTTTAAAAATTTTATTATTATCCACTAAAAGTTTATTTTCTCTAATAATTTAGAATTTATTTTCCTCTTTATTATATTTTGAAGTTTTTTTTACAAGATAGATTGTTAATGACAAATAGTAGAATATATGTTTCTTTAAAATATCATCTTATTTTTTAAAATAGAATGAAATAATATCTACTTCAATTTCTTTTCCAACAAATAAAATTAGTTGTCTAATTAATTTAAGAGTTATTTTCTTAAATGTATGTACATGAAATTTATGAATAATTTATTATGATTTTATATTCATTTTATCTGTATTTATTGAAGAGTTAACCATAGTATTTTTTATATGAAAAATTACAACTCTATATTTGTTGTCTCTTTATGCCTATATCTTCAAACTGTATATTAAAGCATTTATTTCTTTTATGAGTAAGTTTATGTGTTTTTGTGAATCACTTAGTTATCCATGACTATAATACTTGTAACATTAAAAAATATATAAACAAAAATTAATATAATATTATAAATTTATGATACTATAAATAAAAATATACATAAAAAATATAATTATAAATTAATTCAACAATATAATATATTATCTTGTATTTTAAAATTAATTAAGACAATAAAAAAATGTGCTACTCTTAGTTCAACAATCAATTAATGTTGAGTTAACTATCTCATAAAAACATGAATGTTTAATTTTTGTCATTCTATCATATTAGTATATGATATTTCTTACATTTTTAATAATTGAATCTCACATTTGATATATCAAGTGAAGAAAAGTCATTCTTTATTTATTTTTCTAATAACATTAGCCATAAGAAAATATTAAATTAACTTTTAAATAATAACGTCAATCAAAATATGATGTTAGTTGACTCTAATAAGATGAAAAAAGGTTAATTTTCTTAAAAAAAAATTAAAAAGCATACTATTAATTTTAAATTTAATTTTATGTTACATAAAATGTAAATGTTGCTTAAGTTGGTTCTCAATGTTGAGGAAAAGTCCAAACACTTTATAATTTTGAATAATGTAAAAAACAATTAAATGTTAAGTCAGATGTTTTAAGCTTCCAAACGAAGCATATCCACAATACTATCAGACTATGAACATATCGTCGGTTAGACGATACTTGAAAATATCATCAAATGATAGGTCATTAGATTATGCATTTTGATATTAACTAACATTTGAAAATGTGCCTTTATGAAGCTTATAGAGACATTTTTCATAGCAGACTGATGAACAAGTACAATCGAAATTCTCACATCATATCATGCCTTCCTTATGAAAAGCAAAAACTGCTTTCTCACCAAATTCCTAGCGCATCCAAAACTTTGTCTTCTCGCAAAGTACACCTATCATGTACAAAGGAGCTTCTTTCTTCAAAAGAGACAAAACTCACTGTCCAATGAAGGATAAGTGCTACAAGTTATCAGGTTTTGTGTGAAATTTGGAGGCACACATTTATGGCATGAAGAACAACATTTAATGCATCAATGTAAAGCTCTCATTAGACGCAACAATGAGTTTGCTCAAAACCAACCTAAAGTTGAAGATGTCAGAATAAATCTCTAACAGGTAGTTGCTTATTCTCTATAAAAGGGAACTTTTGCATCTTGAAGAAACATATATACAATGCATAGAACACAAGCTGAGAAAATGTGTTATTGTAAGAAAATTCTCTAATTAAGTTCTTTGTTTCTCTTCAAACCAGCTTTAGAAGAACACTGTTAGTATCGTCTTAGCTACCTTTAGAAGCTATACCAAATGTCTCTTTCGTCTTTAAGACATATATTTTCATAGCAAAGATCAATTAATAGGTTCAAAATCAAACAATTTCTCTTATCATAATTCTCTAAAATTTCACATTCGAATTTTAACAATTAACCAATTCAATTAATCAATTAAATCGATTATACAAATCAAATCTTAATATCATTGAATTTAATCTATATCTTATTATCAAATCAATATTCAATAGATTCCTAATTTAAATTCTAAGATTAAAAAATGCAAATTGTTATCACAAAGAAAAAATCTAAAATTAGAATGAAGAAGAACAAACTCAAAGTGTTAAATAATCAGTGCAAAACTCAATCTGGGTTGTTTAATCTTGATCCTGTGAATCGATCCTCAAGGATTAGTTCTCCATAGATGAAGAACACGAAAAACCCAAAGGAAGAAAATGAAAAGACAATTTGATAGAAAAAGAATTAAAAATGGTATCGTCTTAATGTGTTTAGGGTACAAAGAGGTTATTTATAAATCCTCTAATTTGAAACCCAAATCTGTAACAAAATTGACGTGAGCTTTAATTAAGTTCTTAAGCCCAAATTAAAAAGATCCAAAGAAAAACAAGGAAATTCAAATCACAAGAGATTCATTACAAAATTTTAGCAGATTTTTTCGAAATTCTAAAAATCATAAAAAATAGCTTCAAACTCCAAATCTAGCAAAGGTTATATTCAAATGGAAGCCACAAAAATGTAGAACCCAAGACCACTAGAATTAGCCTAAAATGATATCTATAGAAAAAGTTATAGTCATAACAGTAAACAAAGGTCAGATTAGTTAAAATTGTAAAATTAAAGCAAAAATGTAAAATGATCCCAATTTATTACTATTAATGAGAAATGAATTAAAAGCTAAAAATAAATCAATTGGAAAGCACATTTAATATGCAATAAAAGCTATAAAAGTGTGTACAAAATATGTGTTATCACATAACCTTAACACATCCATCTCAACCAAAAGCCTATCCCTTTTATAAACCTGCCAAACACTAATATGCAACCTACACTATATACACTCACTACCATCCACCTCAAACTCCTCCTCATACAACTTCCAACCTTCTTAAGCCTATCATGGCCTTCCACCCCAAGCCATAATAAGTCTTTCTGTCCTACATGGGAACAACCTGTATATGCAAATGTACAGTGTCTGCATGGCCCAATCCTTCCCAATTTCACCATATTGAGGACCGTCCTTGAGGTGGATGAAGATAACCCGACCTTAAGAGTTTGGAAACAACAAGTGAAAGTTATCCCTTGCCACCCAACACGCCTAACTTAAATGTGCCTTAGAGAGATATTATTGATGGCATTTGTCAGATTTACACCCAACAGTTTGTCAAAAACCAAGCCAGGGCTACTTAGATATCTTGTGTTCGGGGCTTCCAATCATGGTTGTACCCTCTAGATTGTTCAGGTAGATGATATATATATATATATATAAGAAGTTTTTCATTAACTCCTTCTATTCTTCTTCTTCTTGCTACTCTCTAAAAGGGAAGCTTGTGTGAGGCTTAACATACAGTACTTGTGCAAACCTTCTCACCATATGCTTTCACTGGCTTATTCTTGTTAAACAAGGTATCAAGTTTGTTATGCACATACATCACTAGCAACACACACCTTCTCAGCCATTATATGCACCATCAGATGGTGAGAGATATACGTTGTTACCTTGAAGATGTCATGCTTTTATGGAGACCTTTTACACGGTCTTTTCCCATATGTTCTTTGAAGAAGAAGTTCATGCTCAGGCTAAGGAAATCTTAGTTCTTCATGAGATGACATCTTTAGAGACACCTTCTACACCATCCCAGAATATCCAAACACCTACCACAGATAACCTTGCCATAATCCCATCACCTTCTATCCAAAAGTCTACATCTTCCACCACCCAACCTAACTTTCCCATCTAGGTCGCGCCTACAAAATGTTTTACGCAAGTGCAAGCTTTGGTGCAAGACAACCTAAGGAAAGAGCATTTAGTGTACCAGGCCCAATTGTGTGAGATGGAAGAATGATAAAACCAGAAGTTAGAAATGTTCTACACCTCCTTCGCCACCTCCTTCACCACCCAAATCCAATCCACCATCAATAACCTCCCTAGTCAACTTAAAACATCTACCAAGCAACCACCTCATGACCAACCTCCACCATAACCACAACAATTTATTCTATAATCCCCTTTTTTGTTATGTTAAAAACGGTGGGAGAAATTTTATGTAGAAAAACATGTTTTTTGGTTTATGTGTATTTCAACATTTATGTGTATTTCTACATTTTTCTTTTTATTTCATTTTACGTGTATTTCTGTACTTGCATTATTTTCATTGTATTCGTATCAGTTTGCACATTTCAACTCTGTATGTGATGAAGTGTTTACATGAAATATGTACTTGTTACATAATCTATCTATGCTTACATGTTTTTACAACTATTTTTTTTATCATAAAAAGGGAGAGATTATTGAATCACTAGACGGTCTAACCTTGTTATGATCACTAGATGATCTAATCCATGTAGCTCTTATATAAGAGTAATTTTGATGATAAAAAAATAAATTATTATAAAATACATATGAACACTCTAACATATTTGTTTCTACAACTAAGTGTTTCAGATAAAGTAATAGATCATAGACAGTGTAGTAAAATTGTTAGATGATCTAATAGTATGATGAAGGTCAAATAATAAAATAAATAAAGTTGAATCACAAACAAATTTTCTACATAATCTTATAATGATTTTATTCACACAAAAAAATATTTATGATAAACATTAAAGAATCAATTTATATATTCTAAGGTTCAAAATTAAAAGAGAAAAAAGTAAACAAGTGATACTATGTAATGTGATACAATCTGTGACATTATCTTGTATTATTTGAATATTTTCCTTTCATATAAAAGAAAAGAGTTAAAGAATATTAAGTCGTTCCTTATTAAGCTTCAAACAGTACAAGAGTATCTTGCTTCTCCTATGAGAAAGATTATCAAGCAAAGAAACTTTGATGATGGAAAACACAAAACAAGGGAATATACGTTTAATGACTTCAAGCAACATTCGAATTCTCAAAGGCTATATAAAAACTTGAAGATCAAAGTTGAAGACACGAGACTTCCAAGAAATCACAACATACAAGCTATATTCAAGTGTTAAGAGATTAGAAATTCTTAGTGGGTGTGAGCAAAGACATTGTAATATGTTGATTTAATTCAAGGAAGACTGCAACTTTATTTAGAAGTTTTTTTGAATAATTAAATCCAAAATGAATCTTGAAGATTAGTGTTTTGATGATGAAGATATAGAGAATATTGCAACATTAAAGACTTGATATTATCTTAAAAAGGAAGGTTCCATCATAAAGATTAAAGTTAAAATCAAATATTCAATCATGGAGATTTAAAATAATCAAGGATAGAGATCTTGAAGATTTGCTCAACATCTGAAGGATCATGTTTAGAAGTTTCAGTTTTTGGTGATGGATAAAAAGAGTAAGTCATAATTCCCATCCAAGACCATTTCAAACTTGAGAGCAAGCCATATTTTCGCAAAAACCTTTTTCTACGCTTTTAATCGATTAGGAATCGAATAAAATCGATAATATCACTTAAAATTTGAATTAAAAGAATTTAACGAACCAAATAATTGATTAAGTGTTTTTTATAATCGATTATATTACTTCTGGGTTTCATATAATCGATTATAGCCTTAATCTAATCGATTATATCAGAAAAAATATGTTTTCCAGTTTTACTTTGATATAATCGATTACAACTTTTATATAATGGATTAAATACGACATTTTTGTGAATTCAATGTTGAATCAACCTAAGAATGAAAACTTTGAGCTGATTTCAAATTATAAAATGAATGACAACGTCTTAGGTTAACACACATCTGATTAAACACGAAATTACAGTGTTCTTGCTCTAAAGTTTTCAAAACCGCTTTCTTGCTCTCTCAAGGTTTATCTAAGTTCTTGGAAGTGGTGATTGCATTGTGCTTAAGCTTTCATATCCAGCACTCATTAGGTGTTTTCTTTATTGTTTACTGATTTATGTAATTCATCCCTTGGATCGATTCTAAAGGGAGGTGTGTTCATCTCTTGTGTGTCAAGAGAGGTGGGGATCATCCTTAGTGTGTCTAAGGAGGTGATACTGTTTATCTTTAATTATTTTTACATTGTGTCACTGATTAGTGTTTGTAATTGCTTTTAAAGATAGTGGAGTTATCATCACGTATTTGTGGTGATTGGGCACTGGACGTAAGATTGGCTAAATTTGAACCAGTATAAATCTCTGTGTTCAATTTCTCTTTCCCTATCTCTTTATTTTATTCGTGGATCATATTAACATTTGTTATCCCAACTGTTCCTATCAAAGGTTAAGGAAAATCCGAATCTTGATTTTAGAAGTATTTTTTAAAATCTGGAAAATTATTTTAAAAAGGGAAAAAGTCTTTTAAAAATCCAATTCACCTCCCTCTTAGTTTTTACACTGTCGTTATTTCTAACATAATATTCTTTTAATATACCCTATGAGTGTAAATTGTTCTTTTTTCATCATTGAAAGAAATCTTCTTTTTCTATGAGGTCTTAATCTCAGGGGGAGGTTAAGATGTGAAAACCAAGAGTGATTCGTGTACTCATTGTAACCGCGAGTGGTTTGTGTATTTATTGTACTAATTGATTTGATTAATATGGAACCACTTAAGAATTGTCTTTAGGGAAGAACTAGACATAGTTTAACTTTTGGGTGAACCAACATAAAACTTCTTGTGTTACTCTTCGAGTCTTAGATGATCTAATCTACTCATGTTATTTGGTTATTAGGATCTAATTAATTCTTGACAAAAAAAATCTAAGACTCAATTCAACCCTTAATTCTAAAGCTACTTATTCCAACAGAGGTGAAAAGGTTTTTTTACAAAGTCTAGGCGAACAACTTGAGAAGTGTGGAATCCTTTTCTGTTAAGAAGAAAAACATTATTGAAGGCATATCTTCTTAACTTTGGCTTTTAATCTATTAGCTCGTAGAACGTTTGTATTTTTATTTATGATAACGCATGGATCAAATATCGCGTCATATATATAATAAAACTGAGGTTTCATGATGGTTATAGGTTAGCATGGATGTTGGTTTTACCATGCATTTGATATTCTCAAGGTTTCTTTCCTTCTTTTCTGTTTTTTTAAATAAAAATAATAATAAATAAGTTCTCCTATAAGATGAGCTTGCACACCCATCTATTTTCATGAATAAAAAAAATAATGAGACAAAGACTCGTATGCTTCTTACAAGGAAGAAATTCTTTGCCCTTGCACTTGATTTTGTGGGTCTGTTGATGTTTTCCTAATGACAATATATATATATATATATATATATATATATATAATTTTGAAATTGTAATCATCTCTTTATATTGAAGTTGCACCCATTTTATTATATCTAGGTTTTTTTATGTTATCATTGTAGACCTTAATAAACTTTAAAAAATATATAATCACTTGCTTGATCTTATATTTAACATTTAATTAAAAAAAGGGTGAAACAGAACCATAGGAACATAATATAAAGATGGAAAACCAGCAAGAGTGAGTTTTAATGGTTATTAAGATGTGGACTTTAAGTCTAACTGAACCCCACAAAACCGGCTTGTAAGGTGAGGTTTGCACCCACTTATATAGACTAGATTAACTTTATCTCTAGTCGAGGTGGGATTTCCAACACACCTCCTCACGCCGAGGACTGGACATCTCGAGCGTGGGACTATAGATTTATGGACGGTCCAATAACGGCCCGATAGCGGGTGGCCAAACACCTTACGATAGACTTATATGGCTTTGATACCATATTAAGAAGTGGACTTTAAGTCTAACTCAACCTCACAAAACCGGCTTGTAGGGTGAGGTTTGCACCCACTTATATAGACTAGATTTCTAGTCGATGTGGGATTTCCAACAATGGTTAAGTGGTTCTGCATCACCATACCAAAGTCTAAGGGAGAGCAGGACGTCATAAATATGAAGATGGAAAACCAAGTTGCTCTTCTTAAACTCACATGGGATTTTGGATAGAACACTGATTCACGAACACCAAACGTTCTCTCATAAGAAAAAGGTTTGTTAATGAGAAAAGGTTACACCTTGACCAAGTATTGTGCTTCTTCAGTTTGGCCTGGGCTCAAAGAAAATCTGTTCTTCGTGAAGACGAACACGAGGTGGGTTCTTGGCGATGGTCGGTCTATTAGTTTCTGGTTCGATGCTTGGTGCACTACACAACCTTTGTTTGAATCCTTGACTGTTCCCTCCATGCTGGGCTTGAAAGCTTCTGTCAGTTGGAAAATTCTCAATGCCATCCTTCAAAGGTTGCCTCTACTGCAACAGACCTTGGAGCATTTTCAGTTGGTGCAGAGGCTGAGGACGAACTAGTTTGGGCAATGGTAGAGGATGGGGTGCTCACCATCAAAGGTGCCAGGAAGTTTCTTCTTCAACCGGCACAGCCCCCAACTGAACCAAACTTCTTTGGCCTTTCTTCGTCCCACCCGCAAGAAGCTTGGTTACTCGGAAGAGTTTAAAAAATTAACGACTCCCTTCAAAGATACCGTGTTAATCTTGCCTCCAGGTTTTGTCTCTGCTACAATGATGATCAGGAATCTTTAAATTATATTTTCTTTGAATGCAACTAACTGTAAATTCTTGGAGACGTCTTGCTACAATATTCATATATAGCAACAATATCTGAAATAATATGGAATTTGTTTAGTTTCATAGAGATGATTGGCAACCCCAACTAAAAGATCTCCATGTAGCGGCTTGCAATAACATTTTGTGGGTTATTCGGAAAATGAGAAACAATTCAAGACATGACAGCCCCTTTCTTTCAATAGTGCGATTATGATCCATGAATTCCGGACGTGGATACGAATACGACATAGGTACAGACTGTTAAATTAAAAAATATAAGATATAGGACACCACAGTATATATATAAATATATTAAAATATATTAATTATAAAATTCAATAATTATAAAAAAGTTATATTGAAAAAAAATTTATATAAATTATTGAATATAAATATCACATTTAGTCATCCTTTTTAAAAAATACAGCTTCTAAATCTGGTTCATCAAGAAAAATGTTAATAATCCCTAGAATCTCATTGTCATCTAATGAAAAGTCATCTCCTAAAATATCTCATAATTTAGTTTCGTCTTCTTTGTATTTTGAGGAGTTTCTTAAGAGAAGACGAAGATTGTTATGGACAAATACTAGATCTTCTCCTCTTTGAGGTGTCATCTTATTTCTTTTCAAAGAATATATAAAGAAATAAGTATTCCAATTCCTTTCACAGCAAGAAGAAGAACATAGTTGTCCAAGTAACTTAAGAGTTATCTTCTGAAGCGTTGGTGCATGAGCTCCATGAATAATCCACCACGACTTTGCATCCATTTTACCTTTATCACTTAAAGAGTCAACATCGACAAAACCTTCTCTTCGATCTAAAAAGTTTGCAAACTCTATATTTACTTGTCTTCTTACATCCACATCATCAAAATATCTTTTAAAACATTTCTTCCTTTTAAGAATAAGTTTAGTATCTTGATGTGGGGCAAGTATTTGAGAATCTTCATTTAGCCATTCATAACTATAATATCTACAACATTAAAAATATATACACATAAATAAATATAATATTATAAATATGATACTTTAAATTAATTTAACAATATAATGCATTATCTTGGATTTAAAGAATAAGCAAGACAATGAATATTGAGTTTATTGTCTCAAAAAAGGGTGATTGTTTAATTTCTGCCTTTCTTTCATGTTGGTATATGACATTTTTTACATTTTCAATCATTGAATCTCACATTTCATACACTAAGCGAAGAATAGCATTATCCATATTTGTCTTCCTAAGAACATCATAAATAGGGCCAGTGAAAGCAAATATGTAATCAACCTTCACCCACCAATCATCAACCAACAAAGTTTCTTTCACAAATTGTGCACTATCCACATTATCCTCTTTGTATGAAGACCATTCATCACTAATAACCATCTCTTGAAGTCCTTTCTTCAAACTTTTAAACCTTTTGAGCATTACTATGGTTGAAGCAAATCTTTGTTGGAACAACAGAAAGCAACTTAAATGAATTGTAGTTATTGAACATTGATAATCTCATGGAGTGCCCCCACAATAAAGTTTTTTATAAAGATTACATCATCAACAGTTTATGTCAACCAAGAACATTGTTGATAAGTATCACTATTTTTTTCAGTATTTTTTGCTGAACAAATATCTTTCTGATTCTATGATCGTACCCACTACCTTACACACAATTGCATTATCAGTTACAATTTGTACCACATTTTTTGGTCCAATTTCCATAATTGCTTCTCTCATGTGTTTAGCAATAAAGTCCTTGTCCTTAATTCCATCTATAGACTTCAAAAACATTGGTCCACTTTCAGTAATAGCCATAAAATTTATAAGTGGTCTTCTTTAAGGATCACTCCACCCATCACTTACAATTGTCACACCTTTCTGATTCCATGAATTTTTTATAGGTTGCAGAAGATTTTCTACATGATTTCTTTTGAAAGAAAATGACCTCTCAATTTATTATACATTGGAGGTACATATCCACTAAGATTAGAAGTATTAGCAATATAAGAAAATGCAGTCCTATAATAAGAACTCGTTGCTAAATGAAATGACAATCTTGAAGAGTAAAACATCATCGCAATTTCACAATCAAGAGTATCTCTAGCTTGGATATTGAAAGAAGCTTGTAAAGAACCTTTCGATTTTGGGTTGACAGTATTGTTTATCTTATTTCTTTCACTAGATACAGGTAGTAGAGGGACCTTCTTCTTTTTCAAATTTTCTATTTTTAATGTTGCTTCATTGTCTAATTTTTTAAACTTAGCAAGTTTAGACCAAATTACTTTTGGAAAAATTCTAATTCCTCCTCCAGTAATTTTTAATAGATGAACTCTTACGCGAGTGTAAGATCCATTGAATAAAAAATCACACAAACTACACTGGATCATATTATTTCCACCACAAGAAGTCTTTCTTAACTTTAGAACATATTTTCACAAAGATTTTGTTTCATCTTCTTGTTCTCTTGCTTGATTATTTATATTCATCTTGATTTTCTGAAATAAAAATAAATTAATTATAACATAATATATTACATATTTTTAAAATATTATTAAATTTATTGTGTTATTTAATATTAAGTTGTTATTTTAATATTAGTATAACAATTATAAAAATATTTTAAAAAAATATTTTTTTTTAAAATAAAAGTTTAATTTATCTTTTTTTAATATTAATATTTTTATGTTTGTAATTTAAATAAATAATAAATAAAAATATAATTTAAATTACACATATAAATATAATGCCCTTTAAAAAAAACAAGTGGGCATAGCAGTGACGTGAACAATGAACAAGTGGGCATTGCAGTGACGTGAACAGTGAACAAATGGGCATAACAGTGATGTGAACAAGTAGGCATAACAGCATGTACTTGTGCAGGGTGAGCATGTTATTTAAATAAAATATATAATTTAATATTGCTACTGGAAATGCATAGCAACATGTACTATACTGTGTATAATGACGTACGTGAACAAGGGGCATAGCAGAGTAAGCAGGTAAGCATAATTTACCCTTTTTTTCACTTCAAAAGTCTTCTTTCTTCTTCCTTCTTTCAGAACGCACCACTAGACATCGCACATTCTTCCTTCTTTCACACCGCACCACCAAACACCGTACTAGACCTGCAACTTTCTTTCTTCTTCTTCGTTCCATCTCCGGAAAGAGCTATCCACCTTCGATCACACAATGATGGAAACAACCAATGTATTCAATGATCTACCGTGTTAGTTCTTCTATTCTCTCCTTTTCTTTCATTTTCTTCTATTCTTTATTCTCGAATTTATAATCATGTTTCCTAATTTTTTTGGTTTCTATTTTCTCTTAATAAGGAATGAATAGATTGTTCATTCCTAATTTCTTGATATATTTTTATGTTTTTATTAAGATGGATTCGCTTTCGGATTTATATTGATACATGTGTTCAAAGAGTTGGACCGTGTCATCTCCGGCATGTCCAAGAGTTGGGTCGTGTCCGGTCCAAAATCATGTGTCGAACACCATGTCATGCACGCTTCTGTCAAGTGTACGTGGCCGATACGTGCTCGAAACGCGGAAGGATAGTGTCGAAGCCATATCCAAGCTTCATAGATTATGATGGTGGAGGACAACAACAAATTGGTTGGTAACTTATCTAAAGGGGTGTTCATGAATGATATAAATGAATTTTTCATCATCAAATACTTCAACATTATTATTCATCCTAACAAACAATAAAAGATTAGATATGTTATTTGGAGACAACCTCTAGTAGGTAATGATCAAATGTAATGTTGATGGTATAGCTCTGAGTATGCCGGAACTGAAAGCTTGTGCTGGGTTTTTCAAGGGTAGCATGGGTGAGAACCGTTTCAATTTCTTTTTGGGCACAACACTTGTTTTCTGTGCCGAATTGATATGTGTGCCATCAAATTCATGGAAATTTCATGTGAGAAAAACTGGAATAATTTTTTCTGGGAAGTGACTCTACCTTATAATTTAAGCTTTTAAGGACCGTAATATGATGGCATGGGATATAAGAAGTAGATGGAAAAGAGATAGACTCTAAAGTAGATTTCCTATGGTTACATAATTTTCTTCCATCTTGCTACTTAGATTTCTTTAGAAATAAATTCAATTTTTCGGAGTTTCGTTTTCACACAAGTGTGTTGTTATATTTTTATCTGTGCATAGGTCTTGACCTAACCCTCTCATGTTGTACTTTGTTTTTCCTTTTTATGTTAATGTCAGTACAATCTTTTGACCTTCACGGTCAAAGATGGAATTTTATAAAAAGATAATAGTTATATGCACCATTTTTAAATAGTTTTTTCAACTTTTGCATAATTTTTTAATATAAGAGTGTAGTTTACATTACCTTCGTATATTAAAATGGTCTATATACATGTATGACTACATTTATTATCTTATATCTAATGTTTGTTAATTAAAATATGTATTGTTGTGTTCGGTTTGCAACAAATAAACAATAACACAAAAATAAGAACAAAGAAACTAAATTGTATTAACAAAACAAAATTACACAGAGTTCTTTTAAAACGTTATTAAACAAATCATATTCTTATGTATGTTGGAAGTTCCATTTATATAGGTATAGAGCTAATGACAAACTAACTAAACAAATAAAACCAACATGACAGAAAATCATTATAATAGTTACAACACAAACCATCCATTAAACCACTAAATGGTCCAGTACTAACAAATGGTTTATCTATCCTAAACTACCCTCCAAAGCTATTTTCTCAATCCTGACGTCCCCTGACTCAACAACATCTCTCACAAAATGCAGTCTCACATCAATGTGTCTAGTTCTCTCATGGTAGATTTGATGATCTGCTAGGTGTATAGCACTTTGACTATCACAGTGAATAGTCACACACTTCAACTCAGTACTTAGTTCTCTACTATCATTCCTTTCAACCATAGAGCCTCCTTCACCCCTTTGTGAGCACGATATACTTTGCTTGGGTAGTAGATAAAGCCACAACAGACTGCAAATTGACACACATACCCAGAAGTAAACTTTCTAGTATCCACGTTTCCTGCATAATTAGCATCCACAAACCCCTCTATAGTAGCTCCACCATGGGTAGACCTTCTATACTCCCAAAGAGCACATCCAGAATCTGTCATGAACCTGCTAACTATACTAACAGCATGCGCCAGATACACCATCCCATACATGACACTCCTAACTCCATTAGCATATAAAATAGTCTTCATCTCCCTCCTTTTTCCCTTTAAGTTAGGATCATGGAAAATTGAGAGCTTTCTGTAGTATCCCAAAGGTGTACTCACAGGTTTGGATTCATGCATCCTAAACCTCTCAACAACCTTCTTGACATAACCTTGTTGAGATAGACGCAATACTCCAATCATTTAATCCCTCTGTATGTCCATCCCAAGTATTCGTCTCGTGGGACCAAGGTTTCTCATTTCAAACACTGAGCTTAATTTTTCTTTGAGCTCATCTAACTCAGGTTTATATTGGTTGACTATAAGGATATCGTCTACATATAAGAGCAAGAACACCACATACTTTTATCCTCTTCAAAGCATGTAGATGCAGCTATCATAACTGCTCCTCTGAAACCTCGTCACTTTGAAGAAATCATCAAATCTCTTGTACCATTGCCTTGGACTGTGGTTTAAGCCATACAGTGATTTCTTCAAGAGACACACCTTGTCTTCTTCTTCAACAAAGTCCTTCGGCTATTGTAGATACACAATCTCCAACTACTACAAAACTAGCAAATAGTGACTAATTTTCGGTCACCAAATTAAAAAAAAAATCAGTCTCTAATCATTTAGTTACCAACAAGAATCATTCATTATAACCTTGGTCACCAATACTCAGTGACCAATTCAGTGACCGTAATTAGTGATCAATTTAGTGACTGAAATCAGAGACTGATTCAGTGACTAATTCAATGATCGAAATCAATGATCGATTCAGTGATCAATTTTGATAAAAACATGGTGACCAAAATTTCAGTCACTAATTATATTTTTTTACTTTTAAATTCTTTTCTAAAAATAATATATACATGTTAAATATTTACAAGGGTTAAATATGTTTTTAGTACTTGAATTATTTGTCAAAATTATTTTTATTCCCTAAGGCAAACTTTGGACTTATTTCATCCTTATGTTTTATAAACTCACGTAAATGATCCTTGATGATGTGTCAGAATTCTTTTTTATCTCTTTATTTTCCTTCTTCATAGTTTCCTACTTCACTATTATCCATCTCTTAAGCTTCTTTCAGTCTTTTCCCTTCCATTTCCTCTCATTTTTCTCTTCTTAAAGATGTTTTTATTTGTCATTAAAGATCATTTACACTTCTTTATAAAGTATAAGGACGAAATAAGTCCAAAGTTTGCCTCAAGAACGAAACACAATTTCGACAAATAGTTCAGGAACTAAAAATATATTTAACCCTATTTAAAATATATATGAATAAATTATATATTTAATAAAATCACTAAAATAAGTTAAAAACATTAAGAAAATCATAAAAATCATCATCATGGTGTTAAAACTATTCTACATTTAGAAATATTCAAAGTTTATCAAGAAAATTAATAACAAATAATATCCAAGTAAAAAATTATTTTAACTTTGTAGTTGATGAAGTTGAAAGCTCATCTTCTTCATCAATAGTTGAAGCACTTTGTTTATTTGAATTTCTTCGTATTATTAAACAATATATCAAGAATATTTCCAATAACTAGTAACTTGTATTTCAATTGATCAATATCTTCCCTTATTACCGAGACAAAAGAAGAAATAAACTGATTTTAATTATAAATTAAATAATTTATATAAAATATTATACAAAACTATCTATTAATGTGAAAATGGTCATATATTACAACATAAACACATCATTCACTTTGTACACTTTTATGTAAATGGAATTTAAAAGATCTAGATATTTGAATTTAGACTAATAAGATAAAAATTACTTTTTTTCTTGCATGGATATTTTGTATATTATTTTATCTTTAGGATCCGCAAGGTTTCCATATAGAAATGTTGTCTTAACATTCAACTGTTCTAACACAAGATTGTACTGGTTAACAATTGATATAAAAATTCTTATCGAACAATGTTTTACCAGAGGTGAGAAGGTTTCATTGTAATTCATCCCCTCCTTTTGTGAAAAATCCTTCACCACCAGTCTCGCCTTGAACCTCTCCTTCTCCACACCTAATATGTTTTCCTTCTTCTTGAACACCCACTTGCATCCAATCACCTTTTAGCTTTGTGTTGAATCAACAAGCATCCAAGTGTGGTTCTTCTTGAGCTATTCAACCTCTTCCTCCATGGTAGCTTGCCATCGCTGACCTTCTATGCCTCTAATGCCTCTCTGAAGCTTATATGCTCTCCACCTTCTAGTTCTTCACCTGCAACCAACGCATAGGAAATCAAGTTAACATATCCAAATCTCTGTGTAGGTTTTCTTACCCTCATCTCCCTATCACGCGTAAGCCGGTGGCCTATGTCTAAATCTGCATGTTTTGGCTTTCTCAAGTAAGAGGAAGAAGGTCATTCTCCACCGTTTGATGTCTCATCGTTTGATCTTCCTCCCAAATGATCTTATCATGTTAGACGATTTACTCCAGCACTAGAAGAATTCACCTCCAGATAAACTTTCTCCTTGCCTCTCTTAGATCTCTGCACATTATGGTCATTCAAGACTCATTGAATGTAACGTCCCTACTAATGAAGCATCGAGCTTCACCAGGTTCTAACCACCATAACTTATACCCCTTTACTCCTTCTACGTATCCTATGAAGATACACCTTTCAGCTTGTGCCTCCAACTTATCCTTCTTAGCATGTGTAAATGCCAAGGCACCGCACACCCTCAAATTCTCATAATCTGCTAGCTTTCCACTCCATAGCTCCATGGGAGTCTTGAAATTTAGGATAGATGATGGACACTTGTTTATCAAATAAACAACAGTTTGTGTAGCTTCTCCCTGGAAAGTCTTGGGCAACCCAACTCCTAACAACATACACCTCACCTTATCCAAAATAGTTATTTTCATCCTCTTGGTGAAACTATTCTGTTATGGTGCACCTACTACCTTCTTGTGTCTCCTTATACCTTCTGTTCTACAAAACTTATTGAACTCCTCAAAGACAAACTCTAGTCCACTATTTGTCCTTAGCATCTTTAGTGTGGTCCCCAGCTGATTACTCACCATGGTGTGCTACTCTCTAAATTTCTAAAAAGTTTCATCTTTACTCTTCAAGAAATAGATCCACACCCTCTTCGAGTAATCGTCTATGGTAGAAATGAAGTAAGACACCCCTCCATGAGTCTTTGCTCTTGTTGGACCCCACAAGTTCGTATGAGCATACTCAAATAGTCTATTGGACACATGCTTACCACCCTCAAACTTTAATCTATGAGACTTTGCTAGTATGCAAAGATCACAAAACTCTAACACTAAGTAGCTTCTACTTGCTCAACTCCACCAAACATTTCTCACTTATGTATCCTAGCCTCAAATGCCACAACTTTGTCTTATCTTGCATCGTTTGACTAGCCAAAGACTCATGCGCAACCACTGTAGACCCTTCCAGCAGGTACAAGTCATTCTTCTTCATTCCCCTTAGGAACTGTAGACACTCCCTTCTGAATATTTATCACTAATTGTTTAATATTGGTTGTCAAAACCATTTGATCAAACATACCCATTTACAAAAGATTCCTCCTGAGCTTTGGAACATACCTCACTTCTTGCAATAGCATCTCCCGGTTATCAAACATCTTAAGTCTGATTGACCTCATGCCTTGTAGTTTACAGTCTTTATTGTTCCTAAAGAGAAATAATCCTCCTTCCCCTAGTTCCAAGGTTTTAAAGAACTCCTTCACCGGACATATATGATAGGTGCACCCTAAGTCCATGACCCAACTTCTCTATGTATCAAACGTTAACGCCACCAATACTCTTGTAGACTCATAACTATCAGACTTTACAACATCATCAGCAGTTTCCTTCTTGCCTTTGAAGCTTCTACAACCTTCTCTCTTCTGCTTCGGCTCTGGACAATCAACTATGAAATGACCCTTCTTGTGACAATTAAAGCATTGGTTGTTTTCCTTATCGTTTGATGGGACCTTCACCTTCTTCCTCTTAAACTCATTCTTATTCTTCTTCTCCCTCGACTTCGACACATTAAGACTCAACACACTATTTTCTCTCTTCAACTCTTGAAGCTTCTACAACTCCTTAGTCTAGATTGAGGTCTGAACCTCCTCCGGGGTAATGGTTTATTCCTTCCAAAAAAAAAAGCATCTTTAAATTGCTCAAACGTCTTAGGCAAGGTGTTGAGGAGAAGCAAAGTCTTCTCCTCATCTTAAAGCTTCACTTTAATATTCTCTAGATCGTCCATAATCTTGTTGAAATTTGATAGCTGCTCCACCATCGTTCTTGACTCACTCATCTTAAACGAATACAGTTGTTGCTTTAGACATAATTTATGTTCCAGAGAGTTCATCATATATAATGACTCTACTTCAACCACATCGACACAACTATGTTCTCCTTCACAACTTCCCTCAGTGCTTATCTCAAAGACACAAGATTATGGCGCTCTTGGCTTTGTTGATCATGTCCATCTTCTCCTTTTGAGATAGCGACGCTCACATGTTCGACTCACCCTCAGAGCTTCAGGACATCCTTGTTGTATCAAGATAGCCTCCATCTTGACCTTCCATAACTTGAAGTCATTATCGTCAGAAAACTTCTCGATGTCAAACTTGGTGGCCCTAATCTTTTCTTTCTTTCTTTTTCCTCAGACGGCACCAATTGTTGGGTTTGGTGGCAAAAAACAAACAATAACACAAGAACAAGAAGAAATAAACTAAGTTGTATTAACAAAACAAAATCACACAGAGTTCTCTTGAAACGTTATCAAACGAATCATATCCCTATGTGTGTTGGAAGCTCCATTGATATAGGTATAGAGTTAATGAACAAACTAACTAAACATTCAAAACAAACATAATATAAAATTGTTACAATAATTGCAATAAAAATCATCCACCAAACCACTAGACGATCCAGTACTAACAAACGATATGACTACCCTAAACTACCATACGCTTTCTGATAGACGATCTTCTGTGCTCTTCATTATAGATGAACATGATTTAAGATTCTAAACTTGACATGTATCTATATGTTAATGAAGTAAAGCTTTTATTTTATTAGTTTCATACTATCTCTATACACTTAACCGTCTGCGTAATCTTATATTTTATATTCTATTATTTAAAAATATTTTTAATAAATAAACTAAAAATAATAAATTATTTAAAATATATGTATGATCATTTACATCATCTTATATCCAATATTTAGTTATTTCAAAAAAAAATATAATAAATCTTATATAAATTAAATGTTTTCTTTTAAATAATTCACACAACAATCTACAATATTGATATATAGTTTACACTATCTTCATTTATTGTATGATTTATAAATGTTTCAAATATAGTCTCTTGCCCTATGTTATATTCTAAATGACGTGAATTATTAAAAACATAAATCCCATAAAAATACTAAAAACTATTAAAACTAAAAACAAAAACATCCAACACATAAAAAATCTTTTTACAAAAAAAAAACTACGTAACCTTGATTTCCATTGTGAATGAAAATACGTATAAGCAAAGTCAATCATTATCGGACCCAAATAAATATTTTCTTAAATATTTAATTGTTTTTCTAAAATAATAAATGACTAAAAAGTAGTTTTTAGATATATCTTTATTTGAATTTAGGGGGAAATAAATATTTTAAGAACTACAAAATTTAATTAAAGGTAGTCTTAGGGCGGATGTTGCAGGGTGCTAACACCTTCCCTATGCATAGTCGATTCCCAAACTCAAATTTGGTTTTGAAGACCATTTTTTTCTTAAAGATTTTCTCAAAATTTTCCTTAATAAACTATGGTGGTGACTTCTTTGTCTTTTAAATGATATTTTGTCTCGTCTTGTCGTGACTCTAATTGCAACAATCCAACAATCTTGTTCAATTTTTGCTTCAATGATCTCTCGTCGCTTGAGAAAAAATTGATCTGAATAGACCTTCTCCCCACTAGGATATTTTCGCTTGAGAGAGAATTTTGCACTTGATAAAAAATAGTCTAGTTTTTAAAAAAAGTTGCTTGAGCGAGATTCCTTTGCTTAAGCGAAAATTGCACCTCCTTGAATCACATCAACATCACCTAACTTTTATTTGAGGAAAAATTCCTTTGCTAAAGAAAATTACACCGTATTGAATCACATCACCGCGTAACTTTCGCTTAAGTGAAAAAGCTTTACTTGAATGAAAATAGATTGGAGATAAAACCTTCCTACAAAGAAAACTTTTATTTTTACCCCACATATAAGTTTCTCATCCCATATATCATCAATAAACAATCAAATACTAACTTAAACATAAAAATAATAAAAAAACAAAATTTTTAACAAACATAACATATTTCACTCAATCCAATAATCACATACAATATATCCTAATTATTATTTTCTAATATTAATTTTTCTCACCTAAATTTTAATAATTCTTTTCCTCAAATAAAAATGCCACAATCCAACCTTAATTCCCATTTATCTCAAAATCCTATACAATATCTTCCTTTATAAAGAATCTAGACAGAAAAAATTTTAAAAACTTAAAAACCATAACATTTCAATATCTCTAACTTAGATAAAGCTAAAAAGGTTATAAAAAATAGAAAATTATGAAAATAACTATCCAACTATTTTATTTTAAAACTTCATGAAAAAGCTGAATGATAATATAATATATTATATTATAGGAAATTTCACTAGTTATATAAAATATACATGTTGATGAAAATGAGTGATATCAAAATTTATAGTGTATTATTTATCGTTAGCCTTGAATATATTCCTTACTTGATTATAAATACATATATTTATCTTTATTATTTTAGTTTTTTTCTATTTTTTATTATCATTAATTAATCATACTTAAATAAATAAAACTCTAAATTAGTATTTATCATTAGCCTTGAATATATAAATTTCTTTACTTGATTACAAAAACATATATTTATCTTTGTTATTTTATTTTTTTCTATTTTTTATTATCATTAATTAATCATAATTAAATAAATAATACTGTAAACTAGTATTTGTTGGTTTATTAGTTATACTTTTAAAAATTCAATACAACGAATTTTATCATTTAAAATAAAAAAAATTAAATTATTATTTTTATTCATAAGTCTTTTACTTTTATTTAAAAATTAATAAATTTTTATATTGATTTAACTTACAAAAGCATAATTTGATCAATGATTCAACTAACTAAATTGATTATTGATACGAGTTTTATAAGACCCACCTAATTTTTGTGTTTTATTCGATTTTAAAACTAGTAAAACAATATTTTACTTAATATTTTTTCCTAACTATTCTAATATTAACCTATACATTAAATTTAAACTCATCATATTATAATATTATCATATTTTAAATTTAAATTTAAATCAATTATTTTTTATTTCTCTCTCTTTTATATATATATGTGTCTCTTTTATTTATTTATTTATATATATGTGTGTGTGTGTGAAAGAGAGAGAAAAATTTATGGATCGTAGGTTAATGGATAGGTAGACAAAATTCAAATTGAAATCTAAATCATTAAAAATAAATTAAAATAACGAAGATTTACTTTATTTCTTTATAATTTATATAGACTTATACTATTCATTAAATATTATTTTTAATTTTAATATATTTTGTTTAAAAAATTATCTTCAGTATATTTTACACTGTCAATTTGTTTTAAAAAATGTGAGAAAGTTTGTTACAATGATCACCTTACAAGAAAAAAATGTTAAATTTAAAATAAATATAATTAAATATATTCATACTATTATTCACATCTATAAACCAAGGTAGGTAGGAAGAATAGAGGCTAAAAAAATGGAGAAAACAAAATATCACAAATATCTTATTGTTTCTTAGTTATCTCAAAATATGAAGAATGAAAATCTCAAAATACTAAGAATAAGAAGTGAAATAAATTATTGATAAAGATAATGAACAATATAGATTCATAGACTTGGAAGGATCTCAATCTTCAACAAGAAAACAATATAAAAGAAGGTATAATTAACGAAATTCTTACAATAATATAAAATGATGTTTTAGTTTGGTGATACATGTAGTAGCATGTTCGGTCTGATTCAAATGAATAATGTAACATGTTTTTTTTTTTCTGTTGTGTTTTGTTTATGAATCCAATAAAAATTGTTATAATTTCTTTTATTTCTTTAGAAAAACTAATTTATATTTTTTAACTTGTATGGATTATTAACTCTTATATTTTGTAATTGTAGAATATATTTTTTATAAAATTAAATAAATTCTTTATTAAAGTTGTCACTAATTTAATTTCAATAATTTTGTTAGATTAACATGTTGATAAGAGATGTGATTTTTTTTTTATCAATAACAAAGAATAAATAAATAGAGCATAAAAAGATATGCTCAAACCCATATACAAAATTAGATAGAATGAGATATTACTATATTTAATTTCACATCTTTATTCTTATACCTATTCTTTCAAGATAATAATTACTAGCATTCTGATTTAGAGAGAATTCCCATATAAAACAAGAAAGAAGACTACATAGACATATATTATCACTTGACAACAATACTAAAATAAGACAACATGTTTCATTGTTGTTTACTATCCTAATAATGATGTACACACTAATAATGATTCAAGAAAGTTAGTTACATTTACTTCTGTCAAGTTTTACAAGTATGTATCAATGTTAGTCATCATTTTCTTTGATTGTTGTTCTTGTCCTCTAATCTTTAACTTCAAATCAAAAGTTGACATCCTCCATTTCGATGGTCATTTTTTTCGATAATATCCTCCAGATTTTGATCTCTCCTTTTTACTTGATATAGATTACTTTTTCCCAACTCACCACATATTATACCCTACATATTTAGCACGTATCCAAGATCCAATAGTATGATTCAATAATGTTTTTCATAAACACCAAGAAAACATATATATTAACACAAAGTTAATCAAGAGTGGATATATATATATATATATATATAATATGTGATTAATGTAAAACTTAAAAAAAAGGAAAATAATGATAAAGAAAAAAAATGAGAAGAGTCTTTATGTAATCTATGGTGTATTTGTTTTTTATTTTATATTTATCTTGTCACAATCTTTTGAGCACTATGTTCAAAGATTAATTTCTAAAGAATAAAGAAATAATAAAATTGACATCTAATTTTGTTCTCATAATTCAAGCTTTCTGGAAAATATGTAAAATACTTTAAATGTGAAGCAAGAATACATATACACCAAAAAAGTAATGGATCACCTTGAAAAATTGTCACAGTCTAATCTAAAAATGTGTTAGAGGCTTAAAGTTTGGTTTAATTTATTTTTTCTCTTGTTGCATTTGGATGAATGTATCTTATATCAACTCTAGTTAGAGTGACTTAGTATTTATTTTTCTAAAAGGAAACTTGATATTATTTTCACTAAGGTTAATTAATATTGACGCTCTATTTATGTTTATACTATTTAAAGCTTTTACCAACACTTAGTGGCATTTTGATTTAAAAAAATTATATTCATCTGTTCCTCATGTTTAATTGAAATATTCTTCATGACTTCTCTTATTCGCAAAATAAATTTTAACGGTTTAATAATACAAGTTTTCTTTTTTCAAACTTTATGAGAAAAATGATGTGTGGTTTTTCCTAAAAACATAATATGTTTCTACCGTGTATTAATTAAAAATCTTATAATTTTTTCTACTATTCACCTAAGTAACACCTTGGAATAAGGACTTACAACCTACTTTATTTGATGGAGTATTTGAAATGCTATATACTTCTTTGATTTATAAATCTTATAATAAAGTATTTTTATAACTTTTTATCTTTAGTTATTATCTTGCTTCATTTTTTTTAATTTTAAGTTGTTATACTTCAATTAAATAATATAAATACCAAGTTTTTATATTAGTTCAAATCAAAAAATCCTACTTCCAATATCCAATCACTTTAAAGATAGTAACAAAATTAATAAAGATATATTTTTTGTACAAAACAAAGAATGAAACAACTTCTTTCTTAAACACACAAGAGAAGAATAAATATTTTTCTTAAATATCACAATAAATGAAGACACTTCCTTTAAATATTACAAGGATGATAACAAACTCAAACCCTAGCAGCAGCACAATTTTCTCAAATAAACCAACTTAAAGAAAATAAACTAGGTTTTTACAAGCTTAATAGATCAAAGAAAACACTTGTGTTCTATATTTTTAAAACCCTCATACCTTATTCTTATTTATAGCCAAAGAGAAGTACCAAGGTCTAAAGAATATAAAGATTTTTCACAAAAACATTTAAAATAATCGATTATTGTTTGAAATAATTGATTATTCCAGAGAAAAAAAGAACTATGAGAAACCAACGTGTGATAACCAATTATCACACGAGATAATTGACTATTACACTTATGATAATCGATTATTGCACTTATGATAGTTAATTATTGCTTGAGATAATCGATTATTCTATAGAGTAAAGATTTTCTAAAAGTTTTTCAAAGTTTTGATAATCGATTACTTAAAGAGATAATCGATTATTTTGATATTAATTACTTTTTACGAAAAAAATACTTTTTCAATGTTTAAAGGAGAGTGATGTGCATCCTAGAGTCTTTAACTTGATTCTTAACTATTACAAACAAACATATACACAAAATACAAGTTTAAAGTTTTCTCCAGACTTCAAGACTTCAATTCTGAATGTCCAAACTTCTTCTTTTAAAATCATCTTCATCAAAACACTTATTCTTTATATATTACTAAAGATTCTTCTTCATCTTTAAATTAACAAATACAACAATAAATAATTTCTATGAACATATCATTGCATAGGATTTGTGACACATGAAACACGAGTTTCTTGATGAGATCTTAATTTACTTTTGTAGGCCTTATCATGTCACATCACTTTTAAGATCTTATATCTATTTTTTTTCGGTGTAAAAGTCTTATAAGACCTTATTTAATAATATATTATTTTCACTTCAATTTACCATTTCTCTTACATCAATACAAACAATTAATATTTTATTTTATGACCAAAATTTTTTATAAGATCCTTAATCTTATTTTTATTATGGTATTAACATAAATTTATATCTTAAACTTAAGATTTGTATCCCCACACTCTTGATTTTACTCAAAGGGATCTTACACCAAATAACCCATAAAGAACATAAATACATGTCTTAAGAGACGTCCTTATACAAGATAATAAGATTTTATTGAACCACTTCTCAATTAAAAAGTAAAATCAATTTTAAAAATAACTAAACTCTCGTACCCAAAATTAAGTTATTGAACAATGAAAAAACTTTAGCTCTCTAAAAATTAACTCAGCAACTCGTAGTTATTTTTTCTGATGACGATTTATGTAAGCACATGCAATATCTTTTGGTCACAGTGGTGCAGGAAAATATACCAATCTAACTTTTCAATAGAAAATGAAAAAAATATATAAATGTAATAAAATGATTGACAGCTGCAGAGGAAAAGGGAGAAAAGATGCTTGTGTACCCGAAAGAAAAATAAAACAGGCAAGCACAACCAAAACAAAAGCAATAAAGGTCACAAGATTGTATATATACCTCCCAGAGAAGTGGTTCAATACATTATCCATGGAAAATTTTACAGAGCTAGATTGGTCGATTAACCGGTGGAAATTTTGGTTGAAACTTTATTGATCAAGTTGTAAAAAAACTTTAGTTGAATTAATATAAATTAAGTAACACCTTTTAAATAAAATATATAATATGATAATCAAAAATAGACTTAAATATTTTGTTAGTCTCCCATAAATTTTTTGTATTTTGTATGTATTTCTCAATATTTTTTTATTTTGGTTTCAGATGAAAAACAGTTAGTTTGTTTTTATTCCTTCTATTTATTGACGTCCTTTGAGTGATTTTATTCTTGCCTTTGTTTCACAATAAATCTTTACATATCCTTTTTGGTTCTCAATACAAATTTTTAGCATTTTGCTCAACATAAAATTTGTTTTTGATTTTGTTTTGGTATCTTTTTCTTTTTAATATATTTTAAGTGATAAATTATTACTAAAAAATTTATTGAATATACACTAATTTAAAAACAAACAATAATTAATCATTATAATAATTAAATTAAAAACTATTTTATAAACTAAAAAATATTAATTTTTAAATTATTTTTATTGTAATATAATTATATTTTTTAGTAATTATTAATTTTAAAAAATTATAAAAAAATTTATGACTAAATTAATTTTTAAATTAAAATCTAAATTTATTTTTAATATTTACTATAAAAAAATTAGTTACTTACTAAATTAGATTTTAAATTAATTTTTAATTTAATTATTTTTTATCATTATAGATATTAATATGATTGTTATATTTTGTAAGTAACTATTTAATAGGTGGATAGGATGATACATGTATTTTTGAAAATTATTTGTCCCAAATTTTGCGAGGGTTTTTAAAAGTTATTTTAAGCGTAATTTAGGTTACGTATCGAAGTAAAAAGCCACTTGATAACCAGATAAATTATTAAATAATAAATAATAAGGCATGGGGTAATATCTAATGTTAGTATACTTATTGTACTAATTCAAAAAGTTATCTATATTCACATAAAAAATGTTGATTTGATGAAATGAATGAGATAAATATTTTTAATGGAATATACTTAAACGATTCTTTATTTTATATATTTATTGATTTTAGTTAGTTTATTGTGTATATTATTAATGTTATGTTTTGGATCTATATGATAATGTATGGACACAAATATTATGTTATGGACAATATAAAAGAAAAGAAATATATATCAGTCTACTCAACTATTAATGTGTCGCTTACCAGATAATGTACTTATTTAATCTGGTGAAATAGTAAGGACTAAATCACAAATAATTGAAAACTAAGATAGAAAGAAAATTATCCAAGGACTACACTTAAATTTGCTAATTTACGATAAAACAAAATATTATTTAAGACTAAAAAAATATAAAGCATAATTTTACAATATGCAGTTCAAGTGGCAAGGTTTTAGAAACTTTCTTCGAGGAAAAAATCAACATTACAAATATCAAAATTTACATATATTATTATTTTTGTTGAGAACATGTTCTAGTCTCAATCAAAGTTCATTATAGATTGTTATTTTTCTCAATATAAAAATATCTTTTACGAGGTTCAAAGTCATTGATGGTTATTTTCTTCAAAGTAAGAAAATGCACAACAAATCTTGAAGTTAGTGAAGATGTGGAAGTGAGAACCCTTGGTGAGTACAAGTTATTAGTGATATCAGAAAAAGGATTTGTAACAATACAGGCTAAGGCATCAAATGTTCGTAAACACATAGTTGGGAACTATCTCACATTCAATATTTTTAAGTTAAACTTTTTAAAATAAAATAGTTTTAAATGTCCTGAATGAACCAGATTGAATTACCAATTTTCATCAATTTTTCTATTGAATAGGAGAGTAAAGTCTAATTATTAGACACAGAATGAGTTCTGTGGCATGGTTCGAATTGTGAAGTTTTAAAGAAAATGATGAAGGTGGCATATTTTGATTATTGCAGAGAGTTTTTGACCTATTTGGGGAGTGTAAAGACATTAATAGGAGGAAGGGAGTGATTAGTTAAAATGGAGAGAGGATTGGTCTGAATAGGCAAAAAGTAGAAATGGAAGGGGAAGGAGAAAGAGATGTTAAAAATGGAGGAGGGGAAAAGTTAAACCTAAAAAAACCATTTCAATACATGGTGGACGAAGGGATGGACCAGAGATCAATACTCGTGGGGTGTGGCGCCGTCAACGAAAGGATGCACGTAATGTTCTGGTCCGTACGACATGGACACTGTTTAAACCATCAGACACTTGAAAGTTCAATCCACTGAGATACAGAATCCATAATCCCTAATGCAAAAACAAAACCCAAAAAGCAAAAAGAGATATCATGTGTGGCTGTTGTTTACCACATACACTAACATGGTAACTCACCAACCAATCACAGCTCGACAGCACAACGTTAACAAAACTGCCCTGGTTTTTTTCATACCAGAAACCAAAACCCCCCAAAGTGATTTGATTATTATTATTGTTATTATTGTTAATAATAATAATAATAATAATAATAATAATAAGTAGTGATATACGGATATATAGATAGACAGAGAGATAATAGGATAGCAAACTCTTACTACTACACACTGCGGCTTCTCCTCCATTCTTGTCCAGAAGAAGAAAGATCCGTAAATTAACATTCTCTCCCTCCATTCGCTATAATAGCAAGCTTTTTAAGCATATTTCTGGGGTTTGTTCCCTTTTCCTTGTTTGGGGTTTTCTTGGGAAAAAAAGGGAAAGAAGTAATTAGGTATAATATAATTAAAGCAAAAAACAAGACACTAACATGGGAAGGGGTAGGGTTCAGCTCAAGAGGATAGAGAACAAGATCAATCGCCAGGTAACTTTCTCCAAAAGGAGAGCTGGGTTACTCAAGAAAGCACACGAGATCTCTGTGCTCTGTGACGCTGAGGTCGCTTTGATTGTCTTCTCCCACAAAGGAAAGCTCTTTGAATATGCCACTGATTCTTGGTAATACCATACTACACTATATAATATGCATAATTCATAGATCTCTGTATAACGCTCATTCTAGCTCTACTTTTACTGCATATATCGTTTAATTTCCACAGATCTCTCTCTTACGCACTACACTTTGTGCGTCCGTGTCAAGAGAGGGAGATCTATAAGTATATCACTTGTTTTTCTCTTTACACTGAGTCAAGAATTGTTGAGACTGTTTGTTTTCTTGAAAAGTAATTCTTACCTTGCTTTTTTAACTTTTCAGTTAAGGGTTTCGGTCTTGGACTCAAAAGCTAGAGGAGAAACTGTCTTTCCTCTTTGTTTTCTTTCTCAAATCTTATTTTCCGCCAGATCAAACAGATTTCCTTTTATGTTGTGCTTGTGCACAAACAAGGGTATCTGATTTTTAAAGAGATTTTAAAGGAAAATACAGAAGAAAGAAAAACGTGTCTCATTTTCATGAACTGTGAACTTTCATACTTCCCTTAGAATGTGTCTTTTTATAGATTTTTGGCGAACAATGCGTGCAAATGATTTTTACTATTTCTATAATAAGTCCCTTTTATTCATAATATATGTATGTGCATATTTTTCTCTCACCGTAAACCTGGAAAAAATTTATGAACAAGATAAATAGATTGTTTTTGGTACTTTAGTGGTCTTCTTGATGTTGATTCAAAGATTCTTCACATATACAACGTTAGAAAATTATGTGATACCCGATGATTAAACTTTTTTGTACATAAAATTTTTTTGTTTGAAATATCTTGATGTGAGGTGTTTACTCTTCTGGAAACTTGGTCAGGAGTGACAGTATTTGGTTACTTGTCAAGCTCATTTTCGAACTCAGGTCCTTTCGGTGCAGGACCTAGAAGAAGCAGTTGCTGTTCCAGCTTTCAAAATTTCGTACTTTTCATTTTCCATTTAAGAAAATGATGGCTCTTTCCTTCTTTTGTGATAGAGTATGCTGCTTTAAGCTGGTTGATTAACACGTATTTACACATAGCTAGGTGTCATGTTCATTTTGAAGCTCAAGTCCTTTCACATATCATAACATGGAAGCAAGAATGTTGCATGCTTTTCTGTTTAATCTGGGACTAATATTATTCTTGTCCCTTTTCAGTTGATGGGTTCAGTTTCCTAGATCAACCGTGTAAATAAATTACGGAGTTGGAGTTCTAATTTCTTTCTATCTTCACATTTATTATACCATACCTGCCACCACTGAAACCTAACATTTCACATTAGCCAGTACTTTCATTGCATTGATTTTTTTTAAATAACAGTATATTCATTCTAATAGTATTGGAATTATTCAACAATGTCAAATAACATGATTCATTCACTTGTAGAGTAAAAGCAGGGAAATAAGTATATATATTTCATATTTAAGAGAACAATACATTTCTCAAAAACATTTATTCTGCTTGTTTTAATCTTGATATTTCCAACTTCAAATGCATAAATTAACTGTAACTATGTCAGGTTTATATCTACGCATATATAAATGAAAAGTTGTATGCAATTATAAAATTCATATTTTCTGTTAAGGGGTGTTAAAGATTGTTTTCAGACTTCATTTTTCTATTCAGATTTCTCCACTTTTCATAAGTGAGAGTTCGAGTTTTGTTTTTATAAATGCATTAGCGTTCTGGACATGATATATCAGTCAATACATGCAACACCAGGTTAGAGTAAATGGTCATTCTTTTATAGTTTGTGAGTGAAAAACGTGTTTTTGTTATAATCTTTTTTGTGTAGCTTGTTTTAGTTGCTTTATAGCTTATCTTCCTAGACTTATAATTACTTTTTTGTTCACATTCTCTTGCTAAAGGATTTTGTAATAATCTTTTGTTGATTTTGTTATAATTAATTAAGTGATAGTTAAGAGAACTAAATATAGATTTTTTTCTATGTTTAACAATTGTTAAACAGCATGGAGAAGATACTGGAACGCTATGAAAGGTATGCCTATGCAGAGAGACAACTTGTTGCCAATGATTCTGAATCACAGGTTTGTTATTTGTTTCACAATAAATATTATATTTATATATATATATATATATATATATATATATATAATGTTTGGAAAATTCTTTAAGAATATTATTTGACACCATTTTAAAAGCTGGAAATATTATTTAGTTTTGATAAAGAGACTATACATTATTGAAAAAGGTCTTAATATTCTTCCATATTATAGAAAAGATAAATCTACTGTCAATTAGTAATTGTAGAAATGAATATAAAGTCTAAACTTTGTCAAAACATTATTTATAGAAAAAAAAACATTTTATAAGATTATTGGTACTGAAATCATAAAATCTTGTTCACAAAACCATTTAAAAATTGATGATTATGGTACATGGTAGATCAAGCAATTTCTAAATTTTCTTCTGCAACTTAGATTTACACAATTTAAATTTATGGAGATACTTTTTATTTCATGTTATAAAGTTAAAAATCAAATATTTCAATTTAAAAAAAACATGAAAGTGAAAAATAATATTTCAATTAACTTCTATTCTATTATATAAAAGGACTTGAACTGTTTTCAAATACATATATTGCTTATCAAATAGATCTAAAAATTTCAAAAAATACTATTTCCGTAAAAATATTTTTTTAAAACAAAACTAATAGTTTCTTTTACTTATAATCAATAGTATCTCAATAATTGTATAAATTAGTTTATTATGAATTGGAAATATATTAAACAACATTAAAACAATAATTTAATTCCCAGTTTTATTTCCTAAAAGGTTTAAATAATAAATTCTAAATAAAATTACAAGTATTGAATAATAATGATTTTAATTAATTCACAAAATACCTTATATTAAAGTTTCAGCCCACATTTGTAGTTCTCAAATATGTAAAGTGACAAAATGAAACTGATATGTAGAGATTCTTGTCTGAATCCAAGATGTGTTTGTGCAGGGAAATTGGACCATTGAGTATACTAGACTCAAGGCAAAGATTGACCTTCTGCAGAGAAACCATAGGTATATCATACACTATGACTGGACTTTGTTGGATTTTACAAAAAGAAAAAACATTATATAAACTTGGTTGGATTTGAACACTCACTGTCTCAAATATGATTTCATGGAGGCACTACATGGGAGAAGACTTAGGTTCAATGAGCCTGAAAGAGCTTCAGAGTCTGGAACAGCAGTTAGATACTGCTCTCAAACAAATTCGTACCCGCAGAGTATATAAACATACAACTAACTACTCATACTTTACTTCACTTTTATTCTTTAATTCATATGGTTAATGTGTAGTGAATACTGATTAGGCATAGTATCTAACTGAATAATGATTATGATTCTTTAATATCAGAACCAACTCATGTACGAGTCCATCTCAGAGCTTCAGAAGAAGGTACTTACTCAAATCTTGTCACATCTTTATGTAGGTCTCTGTGCCCTAAAAGATTGTAACGGTTGCACATAAGTTTCAGAGACCAATCTTGATTATGCGTGTCCCTCTAGAAAATCTGACATGTGCTCTACATGTACTTTGACAGGAAAAAGTGATACAGGAGCAGAATAACATGCTTGCAAAGAAGGTGATGAACAATATTATTATTATTATTATTATTACTACTCAGATTATTCTTCTTGCATCAATTTTTTTATTCTACTACTGTTTAATGCTCTGCTTAATCTGAAGAAATTTATCTTAGTACTGTTATAAGTAAATTGGAAAATAAGTCATACAAGTTTAAGGTCAGATGCAAATCAAAGAATCAGTAAAAAGGTTATTAGTTCAAACCGTCAAAGTCTATTTTTGACTAACAGGACACAATATTAATCTATTGTTTGTTTTAGTAGACATGGAATGAAGGGAAGTAGAAAAAAGAAGATAAAAAGTATCAAACTTTCATTGTTTATTTGAGAAGAGAAAAATTGTTTTTATGGTATCTACTACTTTCCTCCCAAATTAGAATAGAATGGAAAGGAAACAATCCCTCTAAAATTATAGAACATTTTAAACTATATTTTTAAATATTAGATACAAAATTCTATTTTTAATTTATAATTGTTTATGAAATTTATTTATCTGACTTTCTTTTCAATTCATCCATACAAACACAAAGAAATTCATAATCTTCTCATCTTCTTCATCCAAATAACAAATTTTTTCATTTTATTTTTCTTCTATTTCTACCATATAAAAAATCATTTTTTTATTTCTTTCCCAATCTAATATATATAAAATATTTCTATATTTTTTTCTCACCATCACATCCTATAACTTATCATATTAAACTTTTTCTTTTTGTCTATTTTTTCTTCTTCTTCTCTAGATATGTCATCTAGAATTTATATGAATTATTTTTCCAATATTCAAATTAACACGCTTTTACAAACTTACTTGTACAGTGATTTACATCTTGTTTTAAGAATTTAAAACTTTTTGATTAATTTTATACTGAATTGAAACTAAATGGACTTAATTAATGGTTAAGTTTGACATTATCAACATCCACAAGGTCCTATATCTGATCACTATTGGCAAGCATAACTGTTTGACCAATCTGGTAACTTTAATTTTGATAAACATAAACCAAGGAATGATATTTGTGTGTTTATATACAATAATGTTACATTCTCTTTTTCTTCATATTTTGCTGAATACATGCACACTTCTGACTCTTGTGATGATGTTATAAAGTTTATCTGATTGTGAAATTATCATGAAAATTGGATCAATCACCTCCTTATTGTTAATTTTGACCCAGAAGAGTTTGATTGTTATACTAAAGAAACCAATGCCTAACCCTATTTATTTCATGGAAGGTTGATGTATATTCATGATTTATATATGCATATAACTCTAACATCTATATTCTAAAGTATTGTGTGAATTGAGATCAGATCAAGGAGAAAGAAAAGGTTGCAGCACAGCAGGCACAATGGGAACATCCAAACCATGGAGTTAATGCATCTTTCTTGCTACCACAGCCACTTCTGAACATGGGGTGAACTTTCCATAACAAGATATATTATATAATGTTACATCTTTGTTACAGTTTATATTTTAACTGGGTTTATCTTCTTTACTAGCATAAATTATAGCAAATGTTATTACTTTTGCAGTGGCAGTTATCGTGAGGAAGCGCCAGAAGTAGGGAGGAATGAACTTGACCTCACTCTGGAACCCTTGTATTCCTGCCACCTTGGATGTTTTTGAAAACATTCTTAGTTATGGATGATATTATAACTATGTGGTAAGGCATTGGACAACAATATTTGAGGGCTTATGATGGCTCTATATGTTTTGTGTTTTTTCCTACTCTCAAGACGTTAATATATTTATATTGTGTGTTGTAAGTCTATAACTTGGGTCTAAGACCTTATTTTCTCAAGTCAAACCTTATATATAGTTAAGTTGTTCCAAGTAACAAGTCTTGTATAAATGACTAATTCAGATTGTCTTTTCTAATTGGTTACCATTTCCTTTTATCTCACACACACACACATGATAAGGTAGGTACATGTTTAATTTTCTTTTTTATTAAAATAAATAAATATTCACTTTTAAGATTTATAGTTTATAATTTGAGTATCTAAAGTTATTGTGGATTATAAGATAATGGTAAATTGATCATTAATTAAGAATAAATATATAAATTCCAGTCTTGCTTAATTTTTTGTGCTTAATTTTTTGTGCAAAATATAATGTTAGTGACTAGAATAAGTCCCTTTTCACTTGTCATTTTGGTTCAATTAATTTTTTCTATTTTTTTTCACCTTATTTTAAGCTGAGGTGTCATCACTCTTTGAAATTATATTTAAGGGATCTTTCAACTCTCAAACGGACAAAATATAGTACTTAATGGGATATCATGTCCCTTATCATTGAATAATTAATATAATATATTTTGAGTTAAAATAAGAACAATTTATATTTTAACTTACTTTAAAAAGTTATTCAATTTAAGAAAAGTTTTCCATTGTTTAGAATGAGGAAATAGAGATGAATAAAATAAAAGAAACAAAAATACCAAACAAATTTTAACTGTTTATGTAAGAGAAGAACTAAAGGAAGAATTTTGGAGTAATAGACAGCAAAAGAAAACACTATTTACCTGGAAGGTAATAAACTATAGCATTTTGAAAATCATATTAATTTTTAATAATGCAAAATTAATAAATAAATTTATGTTATAAAAATTTAATATAATAAAAAATAATTTAGTTTTTTGAAATTTTATTATTTATTTTTTATCAACAATAAAAATTAAATAAATATAAAATAATATTTATAATAAGTTTATGTAATTTTGTTCACTCTTGAACAAATAAAAACAGAAGATCAGGAGAATAAAATAAATCAACAACATCAAGCGCAAAACAATTTTATTATTTATTAATTAATGTGTTCAAATATTATATAATTTATTTACGTATTTATACTTTTCTTACTCATTTAAATAAATAGAAAAATATTTTACCTTTCATTTTTTATTTATTCAAAATAATTATATTTTTTACTTTATTTTTATATATTTTTTACTTATGCAATTATTTTTTAATATTTCACTTTTCATCCAAGTCTAAACCTTCCTATGATAGAGTAGAATTAACCTAAGAAACTTTTAAATCTCTTTTGAATACTCATTTCAGAGCTACTGACCTAAGAACCTGGTTTATTTGGCTTTCCTGAACGCATGTATGTAGATTTGCTTTTTTCCTCAGATTTGTTCTGATAAGTTTTTTTTTTCTTTTTTGTGTGTTTTGTGTTTTCTTTTTCTGATAAAGTATGGTAAGAACATAGCTTAATTATTTTAAGAGTTTAGATCCCAAACCTTCTGTTGAAAACTTGCTTACAACTACTGCAGTTGTTCTTTCATTCTTGGTTGGAGAGAACTGCAGGTTTCTTTTTTCCCTCCCAATTTGTTTAGATAATTGAGAGATTTGTTTCCTTGATTCACTTTGCATGATCTCTCAATTTTGTGGTTCGAAGTTGTTTAATTTTTTTTTAAACTTTTTGTAATAATTTGATCTTTATCTTTGTAATAATAATAACAAGAGATATATTATCTTTGTCTTTTCTAAGTTTTCTTCAAGATTTTGTACAGATTCATCTTTAATCATGCAATCACTAAGTGTTTTTCAAGCATTGTTTTAAGTTTACTTGTATCAATTTTCTTCTTATGAGAGCCTAACTCTACAGTACATGCCTAACCCTATTTATTTCATGAAAAGTTGATGTCTATTCTTTACACGTATGAGTAACCTTAATTTTATTCCCTTCCTCAACTGTTTTTATTTGTTCAAAAAGTGAACAAAATTGCACAAAACTCATTTTAAATATTGGTTTATATTTATTTACTTTTTAATTATTGATAAAAAATATAATAATAAAATTTTAATCAACTAAATAGTTTTTTATTATTTTTTTATAACATAAATTTATTTATTAATTTTGTGTTATTAAAAATTTATATAATTTTTAACTATCATATTTTATTATTTCTCTTCATATGAGTAGTGTTTTCTCTTTGTATCTCCTTCTTCGAAATTCTCTATTTGATTACATAAACTTTAAAATTTAATTGGCATTTTTTTCTTTTGTTTCATTCATCTCTATTTCTTTCCTTCTAAATAAATTTTTTATTAAATTGAATACCTTTTTGCTTAAGATATAATTTATTTTTATTTTAACTCAAAATATATCATATTAATTATTAATTATTCAATGATAACTAGAAAGAAAAAAAAATACCAACCAAATCTTAACGACAGACGCTAAAGGGAGAATCTTGAAGTAGAGACCCGAAAAAAAATACTATATGTAAAAAAAATATGATAAAATATGGAATAACGTAAAATTAACAAATAAATTTATGTTATAAAAAATTGATTTATTTAGTTAAAAATTTATTAAGAATAGAAGTTAATCAAAATTATTTTTGATGTTATATGTTTCTAAAATTAATCAAAAGTTATTAATTATTATTTAATTATTAAAAAATTATAAATTATTTTTATTTATTGAAAATAAATAAAATTATACAAAAATTTATTGTAAATATTGGTTAATATTTATTTATTTATTAGTGTTGATAAAAAAAGTGATAAAATTTTAACAGATAAATGAATTTTTATTATATTAAATTTTTATAACATAAATTTCTTTATTATTTTTGCCTTATTAAAATTTATATAATTTTTCAGCACTATATTTTATCACTTTCCATCTGTATAGTCTTTTTTTTTTTCCTATTCCAAAATTCTCCTTTAGTGTTCTGAAATTACAAAATAATTATTGCTTATCTGAATAAGTTAGAATTTAAAAAAAAAACATACAAGAGAAAGATGATATCAGGTAATTAAGTATATATAACCAATGAAATCAGGTTGTCATTCAATATATTACTATATAAATTATAATTATAGAACTAAAAAGAGTAAATAATAAATTGATATTGTAAGTGTAAAAGATTTTTTTATCAATAATTTATTTATTTTTCTAAAATGAAAGAGTTGCAATTTTACTTTTTGTGTTTTCTTAATTATTCTTTTTTTTATATTTTTTGTTATATATTATTTCCACTCCTTTAATTTATCCGCAATCCATCAAACAGTAAAAACTTCTTCAAAAGTCAATCTCAATTTAAGTCAAAACATTGATTTGCAATAGGCATTTAGGAGTAGGAGTTTGGTCCATCCTCCTAGTAACCGAACCAGCCCTTTTCTTAGGACACTCAGAAGGTCAGACCTACGTTGTAGACTCTCTGGAAAATGACCCATGTAACTTGGAAAGGACCAAAACAGTTAATTATGTCCACTTTCAAGATACGCATGCAAATCTTTAAAGTTAAAGAAAAAGAAAAAAGAAAAAAAAGGAAAAAATATATATATAATAACTCTATAACAATTGCAAACAACTCCTTATATTTGATTAAGTTTGATACTTATATTAGTTTAGTTAAATCTTTTGTTTTTAAAGAGTCAAAAGTTTAAATAGTTTAATCTTATTAACGGTTAAAAATCGCTTTCAAAGAATATTTTTTAAAATATTTTTAATTAAATATAATAACTAAAAATAAAAAATGAGAAATTTTCCTTTTTTTAATATCTAAACTTTTTATATTAACTTTTTATAATATAATAATAAAGTTTTAACGAAATATTATATTAATTTTTTATAGGATTAAAATAATACAATGAGTTTTGTGCATTTTTGTTCACTCCTGAACAAATTAGAACAGAAGGAGGAGGAGGTTAAATTAAAAATTGAAGACCCTCCATTATCATTGACTAAATAATAAATTAATAATTAATATGATATATTTTGAGTTAAAATAAGAACAAATTATATGTTAACTTATTTTACATAATATTCAATTCAAACAAAATTTTTCAAACTGGGATTTTTTTTAGAATGGTAAAAATATTAAAGAAGATTGAAATATAGAAAATAGAAAAAATAGAGAAATGGAGAATGATAGAGTAGAGATATTGAAAAGATTTTAAAAAGGTGTTGTTTTTAATACTCATTTCAGAGCTACTGACCTATGAACCTAGTTTACTTAGCTTTTCTTCCATGAACACATGTATGTAGATTTGGTCCTTCTTTCTCAGATTTGGTCTGATAAATTTTTGTGTGTGTTTGATTTGTGTTTTCTTTTTCTGATGAAGAATCGTGATCTTAAAAACAGATTAATTATTTTCATTTAACATTTTGGTCACTGAACAAGACACTCCATGCATCCCTTTTTTATCACTCAAACATAATAGTTTATACTATTATATATCAAAATTCATATTTTATTAGTAATTAAAATTGACTAAATTCAAACAATAATATTTAAAAATGTGAGACATTCATTGTAAGAAAAAGTAAAGTGATGTACTAAATTTAGATTATACTAATAATTATATATATATATATAGTAGAAACTATACATGTTTAAATTCAATGAAAAGAAAAGAACACAGATATATAATTATAGATAAAAATGCAAAACAAACTAACAGAAAATCTGTTAACTACTCTTAAAAAAAACATAACCCTAATGTTTGATGACTTCTTTTATTAGAGAAGGGAAGTTTATTTTAGAAGTGAATGAGAAGGGGGAAAGTTGGAGGAGAGAAATGAACTTTTTTTTTTCTGTATATTGATACTTGGTTAGTACTTAAGCAATCACACATGAATGAAAAATGGATAAGTGTTATTTTTAGCATGCTGTCTTAATGTGTGACTTCATTAGTTTGCATGTATCAATCAGGATTATGTAGTTAGATGAACTAAAATACTACAATTGCTAGCTACTTATCAAGCAAATGAGAAGTGATATTTATTAAGACTCTGAGTCCAACATTATCTTTAAAAGTAGATTCTTTTTGAAATTGATTCCAATTTTATCTCTGGACATGTGTAAAGTATAATGGGTGGTTCTTTAGTGTAAATTTCACTTGTTGCTTACTGTTGGAATTATCAATTTTGTGTTTTCATGAGGAGTCGTCTGAGGTCCATTTCATGTTTTATATGTTCTCATCTACCATATAAAAGTAAGTTTTGGTTCACAGGTAACTCCACCAAAATTTGATAGATTGGATTGGATATTGTATACACTTTTTTTAATTTAAAATAAAATAAAATAATTTAAAAATTAAGTTTTTTATTATATTATTTAAAGAATACAAAATATACAGTGTAATAATATAATCTAAATCATTAATATTTATAAATTAAGTTTTAATAATTAATTATAATAAAATAATTTATTTTTTGAGAGTAATAATTATTTTAATTTATCTAATTAAAGATATTAATTTATTAATTAAAAATCTTAAAAAATATTTATATAATTAAATATTATTTAAAATTACATATATCAAAATAAAAATATTTAAAAAATAATTAAAAATATAAAATTAGAAAAAAAATGACGAGTCAGTCCATCCTTTGACGAGTAAGTTAAAAGAACTCGCATAATAATGGTGGATCAATCTATCCTGTTTTTGGCGGGCCATTGACAATCGAACCGGATTAACTTGTTTTACCACTCTTATAAACCATCAAAGATAAATGTTAAAATGTTTAATTTATTTACAGTTTGCTAGGTTATTTTTTTCATTTGCTTTTTATGCATCAAGGTTAATTATTTTAAAAGACTAAACTTTGTTTTTAGATACTTCATACTTACTTACAACTGTCATTGAATTTGGCCAGTAAAAGTGGTGGAAGAAGAATGCACCATGATGACTTATAATATTCACTCCAACCCAAGAATTTCTGAATGTCTAGATTACATATTCAAAATTAAATAAGACAAAATTACCATTGATTTAATATTTTCATGGTCATCCAAAAACTATATTGAGTGTTGGCTGATGTCTTAATAAGTGGATACTGACATTTTTCTCAATTGTTATGGATGCTTGGCATTCCATTCCATTGCTTGGCATTTGCAATGTTTCAAAACCAGAGTGAGACCTTTTGGTTGTGGTTTGAATGCTTCAGATGGTTCAACCAAGGACAAACTTGATGGTTGCTTTTAGTGTTTTCATTTTAAAAGTTTAAGAATTTTAATGTAGTGTTGAAACTTGAAAAGCCATATTTTTGTGGTCAAATATATATTTGATAATCCTTAGGTTTCATGAATACAATAGCTTATAATCACAAAATTGGAAACTAATTTTACTAAAAAATAATTTGAAAAATAGTTTGATGAAACACTAGATTTTAAAGCCGATTTGACTCTGGTTTGATTTAAAAATCAATTTAAAATCTATAGATTTTAGAACCAATTCTTGAAAAGTTGTTCTATTCTGAACCAGTCTTTTTCTTTTTTTTGTAAAAGATCAAATTTTGCCTAACTCTAACAAATGACTAGTGGTAGGTGCTTAGCAGAACTGAATACATCTCAAGCTTTTTCTATTCTTAAATTTCTTTAGTTGACCCATACTTAGGCTTAATGATTGTGGACTTGCTTTTAGCCCAATTTGTAAGTCTTGACTAATGAACCTCCGTATCCAAATATTATTATACTGATATTAGAGATAGGTCTTAGGTACGAAACTTTGACCTTTATAAACTGATTATCTTATCACAATGTAGCTTTTCACCTACAAAAATTATGTATAGTCCCAGAGAAAGGCAATGTACTCACCATTTTACTATGTAATGACATCTTTAGCTTGGCTGTAGATTAGAGTCTTGGAGTAGGGGAATAAGGTTCGAATGCAAAGTGTGTAAATATGACTAAAAAGAAAAAAAGAAGATAGTTTGAATTTTCGAAAGAACAAGATAGAAAAATACGATGACACAAAAAAAAAAGGGTTTAAAAGGTTTAAAATACATTTGGACTTCTTTAGTATTTGCCTTGCCTCCTATTTCAAAATTTTTATATTTCAGTCTCTAGTTTTAATTTTTAGGATTTGATTTCTACCACCATCAACACGCCATCGCATGTACCCTCCAAGAAGAAACCTACAGCACCGTAAATAGTACAAAGACTGAAACTTAAATGGAATAAAATTATTTCAAAAAATTACTAACATAAAATTATAGAGTTTAAAAAATGGAGATCGAGGTAACTATAGGAACTAAAATTATGCTTCAACCAAGATTATATCATACTTGGGAAATTTTATATACATGTGAAACTAATTCAATGGCGTTGCACAGTTGAAGTTTTGTATGTTTTCATCGTTCCAATTCATGATTGATAGTGACAAAGCTATAAGGCTAAATTAACTGACGTTGAGGGGCTATTTACAAGGAAACTTATGTAAGGGTTCAATGCTTTTTACTTGCTAAACTAAGGTCAAACTTGTTCTACGGTTTGCATCTTCATCATTTTTTCCTGTACAAAATGAAAGGAAGCAGCATGTTTAATTAATTCACAATTTCAAGAATAAGACTTAACCATGCCGAAGTTAGCAAGGGATCTGGATTTGAAAAGACCACCAAAAAGGAATCTAGTTGGAGAATCTTGAGGAGCAGGTTTCAACTCTTCAGGCTTTCCCTTTACTTTGAGTATGGTATTGCCAATTGCTTGGCGAATGGATTCTATGGTCTTGGACTCGACTGGGCAACCTGAAGCCTCTCCAACATAGAAGGTGTTGACAGCTTTGCCCGCTTTGGTTGTCACCTCTGCCCTTGTAACCGTGAGGCTGTTCTCTCTGATGATACGTGTGACATCAGATAGCAGACCAACTCTGTCTGTTGCGCATAGTTCTAGCTTCAAACCCTGAAGGAGCAAGAAACAAATTATTAGTCTTGTTTACTAAAGAAAACTAACCAAAAGGAAAGTGAAAAGATAAACATGCCAAAACTGCATGACTCACATTTGTATAATAAAGAGTAGTCGACTTTCTGGACTAGAATATAAAATTGGCAAAGTCATACAGCAAATGACAATAATTTCAATATAATAACATTGATAAGGTGGAAGAAGGAACAATTGCTTAAAAATGGTTCGCATTATGCATTGTGAAGTCAGCAAAATTTTGCGTTACCAATTAATCAATTTATAGATTTCTATTAGTATAACCAGAGAATCATCTAATTTCATAGTAGTAGGGAATGTATGACTGTTGCCGTGTAACTAAACATAATTGCGGATCACTATCAGTAGAAAGATTAATTGCGTCAGAAAGATATAAACAAAATGATAAAGGTCACCTCCACAAAATTTTGAAGAATAAATATAAATCACAGTTGATGGAAAAGCAATGATGTCAATCATATACTTACAAACAAGAGAATTGAAAGAATAAGTTTTATAGGCAAGTTTCTGAGCAAACGTTAAAAGCAAGAGATAATAAATTCAGTAATTATTCATTCTTCACCTCTGATACTCTTCTCTTAATAGCAGCTTCAAGACATTGTATCACTCTCTGTCTCTCTGCCTCTGATTTTACTGCGGATCCGTCTATGTGCTTGATGTAATATTCCTAAATTTAAATGCAAAGAAAATTAGCCTCATCCTTTGAGGATTATAATGTCACTCACACACACATACACAACACAAAGAGATACCTGATAAGCATTTGGCCCTTTAGAATCAATACTTGCATGGAAGACCACATATTGCATGTCTGTCAAAGTGAAAACTATGTCAAAGAGAAGCTTAGCCCTGTCCTTACATTGGATAGTAACTACAGAGTAATCGTTATCAGACAAATTTACTACAGTCACTCTAGGTCTACTTTTCTCATCAACATCCTCATCATCATCATCATCAACTCGCTCATAATCTCTATCAGCAAACATCATCTGGTGAAGCCTTCTCTCAGTATGGTTAACTTCTTTAGTGACTACACTGCTCGATCCCCTGACTTTGTTGCCACCACCCAGCACATTGCATAAAAGCTCCTTAATTAGAGAGAGCCTCTGGGGATCAGTGATAGCAGAACCTGTTTCTTCATCAGTTACATGCATCACAGCTGCTGCACGGGTATTATGAGTCCACACCTCTGCATTCACTATGTTACACTTGAGATTGGTTAGAACAGCACTCACTTCTGAGAGCAGCCCTGGCCTATCACTTCCCAATAGCTCTACTGCAGTGTGCTCCATAGTTTGGGTGACCCCAACAGATCTCATGGAAGACATAAAGCAAGACTCCGGGCCAAGAGACTAAATACAATGAGTTGCAGTGGCCCTCCAAGTCAGTGAATTTATACATAAAATGTAAAAAGAAAGAAAACAAAAAAACATAGGCTAAATAACAGCAAAGGAGACCAACCTTTCGAATGTACTCCAGAATAGCTTCATCTGTAACCTTCTTTCCATCATGATCAGTGACATTAAAAACTGACAAAACATAATAAAAACACCAACCATTACTTTCCCCGCAAAATATGCGTTCATTATGTACACATACATGCAAGCCCATACGCATTATATATAGGATCACAGAAATTAACGTAAGGAAAAAACCGTACCATCCATGAACCATCCTCCATCTGAGGATATATAAGCTTTCGTTATTGTGAGGTTTAAATCAGTAAGAATTTGAACAACTTCAAGAAGTATTCCATGCTTGTTTGCACTATCAACCTGCAAAGGTAAATTCAATTCCATTACCCACAAATAGAAGAGTCGTCAAGATAAGGAACACGGTGAATCGCAGAGAAAGAAGCCGTCAAAAAGAAGAAGACAGAACATATTCATACCCGTATAACAGTGGCATTCTCGCATGATTCATTATCAATTACAACTCTGACAAGACAAGACAACATGTGGACAAGGATAAGAAGAGGAAGAAGTAATGTTTTAAGGAAAGAATGGTTTCATTTCATCAAATAGGTAGCATACCTGGGCGGGTTCATTCTTCTGAAGAGTTTTTCATATTCATCGTCCATGTAGCGAGAGAAGTTCATGTTGACCCCCGAAACGAAAGCTACGCGAAAATTGATATCACAGATCAATCAGCATAGAGAAAGTGGAATTTGGAAAGATAAAGATAAAGCTAGTGAAAGAAACTAGAACCGCAAGAATAACAATAAGAAAACCAGCAAAAACTCAAAAGAAAAGATTACAGGACTCGAGTTAACTCATCAAACAATATGGGAAACTGAGAAAAGAAACACTTATCACCACAGAACGATAAAGCTATGGAAACACCCACGAGCCAAATCAGAGTAAAGGAAAAATCTTTTCACGAACAAAAGAAAAGGGTAAAAGAAAAATCTATTGAAACCAAAAAAGTTCCCCCAAAACCATGATCTAGGAAGATAAAAATACAGAATCCCTGCATCAATTTCTGACCGACCATACAGATATTAATAAAACGTAGAAACGCCATGTTAAAATCAATAAAACAGAAAATATGATAAATTTAAGAAGAAGAAGAAAAAGAAATGTCACCTACCCATTGCAGCGGGTGAGTTTTGGTGCCACACCTTGGTTCTTTCAAGATGATAGGCTTTGAGGAAGTGTTACACAGGAACAGAACATGTGTGTACGAATAGTTTATATACAGATAGTCATACACCAACACCACAAACACAACCACAGCCACAACCAATTTGATCTTCTAATATTACTTTTGATTACGCATAAAATAACTAATTAATCCAATTTTTCTTCTTAAATGAAAAAGAAAAAAGTTCTGAATCAGGACCTTCCCGACATATGCTTCAACACCTGCAACGCCCGTCCAAAAAGTAAAGGCAGACTTTTTTTTTTCTCCCTTTGTCTCTCTCCCTTCACCCCTTGTCAGCTCCCAAATTCCCATTCTCCCTAACCTAGAAAAAGAAAAGGAGGCGCACGTTAGAGAGAGTGGTACGTGAGCGACGAAAAGAGGCAAGGTAGGTGGGTTGTTCTAACGTGCACAAGTGGGTGTTCAGTAATAAAAGTGGAATGAATTAACCACGTGTGTTCCAAGGTTACAGGGGAAAGTGGATAGTGTAGGAGCATCTCCAAACCCTTGTTTGGTATTACCAAAAAGTTAGGCCAATTTTTTTAATATAAATCACCATCTCAAAATTAAGGAGAAAAGAAGTATAAAATGAAAAATTTTAATTATGTTTTTTTTTTAATTTGAATTCAGCACAATTTTAAATTTTAAAATTAGTTAAGTCAATTTCTATCTACTAATAAAAGAAGTGTTGGTCTCATACATTTGTTACTTGTAAAATACAAAAGTCTTTAGTCTAAAAGGTTACTTTACTTTTTTTAGTTTATATGTTCAACAATTTCTTTCACACAAACTCTAGATTTTGCAATGTGCAAAGAGTAAGAAATCACCTCAACTATGGCAAATACGTTAATGTGGGATTTTTTTTTCTCTAATAGTAATAAAAATGTAATAAATATTATAATAAAAATATGAATAAATTTAATAGTTATTTTAAAAATAATTGAACTATATTTATTTAATTGAAATAAATATCACAATTAAAATATAAATAAATTTAATAATCATTTTAAAAACAATTTAAATATAATAAATATCACAATTAAAATATAAATAAATGTAATAATTATTTAAAATATACTCATTTAAATATAATAAGTATTACAATTAAAATATAAAAATAATGTAATACTTATTTCAGAAAAAAAAATAATTAGTTTTGTGACGAATTAAAATATTTAATGCTAATATTGATTTTAATTATAACAAAAACAGAAAATGAAAATTATGTTTAATTTTTTCAAATGAAAAATGAAAAAAAAATGTAAAATCTCGTAAATAAATTAAGTAACTCAAATGTTAAAACATCATATGATATTTAAATTTTTTTAAAAAAACAAAAGAAATTGTACCTCGCAAATTAAGGAAAAAATTGACTAAGTAATAAAGTTAACTACTCCAAAATCTGTGTTGGCTACTTCAGAAATCCTATTAATATTTATTTTTCTTAGCATGTCTAGAACTACATGAAAAGGAAAAACTAAAAAAAAAATCACTTTAACAGTCTTCTAAAGATAAGTTCATGAATAGCTCATAAAATAACTCATGAAGATTTGATTCAATCCATCAACCCTTATATCTTCTTTAATTTTTAAGATAGATTAGAACACTCTTAGAGTGTGAATGAAATTAAGAATTATAGGTTTTTCAAAGACTTTTAAGAAAACAAGTTAACTTCAAAACATGGTAGAGTGACAAGACAAAGATGAGGTGATAGAACTTATGATATTTGATCAACACTTCTTATTATTCTCTTAGTTTTTCTCTCAAAATTTTGATAAGAATATTTTGAAAAAGAAATATCTCAATTTACCTATTAATTTAATAGTTCAAAAATTTCTTAAATCCTTTTATAAATAGTATCTATGAGCTTTATGGGATGGAATGTAAATCATTTTAAATTTGATAAAACCATAATTACATCAACCAAAACATATGATTAAGACTAACTTAAATTAAACACTAATCAATTATAGTGTGATTGGAATGTTCAAATAGTTAGATAATTTTTTTCTATGAACAAACACTTCTTATTTAATTAATGAGAAGTTAATAATGATGTCTCAATTACCTATTTTTTTTAAAAAATATAACTTTTCTTCGTCTTAACATCATATCTTTTAGCTACTTATTTTTTTTATTATTATTATAGAAAGACTAATTTCTTGTTCTACAATAATTGAAGAATAGTTAATTATTATAAGAACATAATTAAAATTTAAAATCTAAAACATAGTAATACTAATTCTTAATAACCAAATTGATCATGCATGTAAAATCAACTTCAACAGCTTTTTATCTAGCCGAAACCATTTTTGTTAGATAACACTTTTAAATCTTATAACCACTTTGTTTCATTTTAAAAAGTACATTGTTCATAGGACTCATTATGAAACTTTCTTTCAAAATAAAACTAAATATCATTTGGATGACATATAGTCATGCTTAAACCTTACCAAAAATAGCAGGTTTCCTTATAGTAATCTCATCGTACAAAAGTGTCCATAAGCATGCTCATTGGTGTTTGAACATATAAAAACATGAATATCCAATCCAAGATGGACCCAAAATCACCACAAAGTTAGGTTAAAAAGAATAGGGCAACACTTCATATCATGATCTAAAATTAACAATATTTGAGAATTGATCATAAACATGCATCACAAACAATAGAGTGAGAGAACTTTGGGAGTGAATGTTCATCCCTCTCCCCGTCATGGAAACTACATGAAATTGAAACCTACCACTCTCTCTCCCCATACCTCACCCAAATCTAGCAAAACTTTTTATCCTTCTACCAAGCTCTCACATTCACATTATCACAAGGTAATTAGAAAATTTCTAGTAACAAGGAAGACAAAAGAGTTGGAAAGCTTGTGAAGCCTATTTACATGGAGAAAAATGTGTAATTGATTTATAAGTAAGCTTAAATGGATGGTGTTTCTTTTAATGGAAATGTTTAAACATAAATAAGTTCAAAAAATAATAAGAATTAGTTTAAAAAATTGATAATTAATTAAAATTAAACAAAATTATTGAATTGTTTTTTTAAACTGTGTATTTTTGTTTTGTTTGTGTCAATTTTTCCGTCTAGTTATTCTAATTCGTCCATAAATTTGTATAACTACTGAGATATTTTTTACAGATTTCTTTTCTTTTAATATATTTAGTGTTATTTCGATTTACTTTTGTTTTTTCGTTCAAATCAGTTGTAATTGCATCAAATAATATTTTGATTATTAGTTTTTTTTCTTCTTCATAATTATCATTGTGACACTTTGAAACTAACATATAAAGTGAATTAAAATTAATTATTTAAATATTATTATATTATTTATTATCTTGTTTATCTATGAGAGATGTGTACAAGATACTAAAATATAACGTGTCTAACTCGATTTATGTCTCAATCTATTTTAATCTTACTTTTTTATGTTTCTTTTAAAAAAAATTGAAAATAAATCTCTTATTATTTCCATTAGTTATTGTTGTCACTTATGTCATCCACTTCTCTTCATTTATGATTGACCTTCAGTTTAACATCATCAATTCCTCCTTTCAACACGAAACACTTGCATCTAGTTCCATTCAATACAACTTATAGTATAAATTATAATACTTTATTAACTTGTAGAGTTTATTTTATTTTGTCAGCTTGTCATAGTGCTTTATATTGGAACACTTGGTGCAATTTTAAGAAAAATTATAAACTTTACCAAATAAATTATACAAATTATGTTAAATCTTCTTTTCTCTTAATATTCTTGCTAGTTGTTTTGTTATTCCTATTGATTATGTCATCCACTTCTCTTCATTTATGATTGACCTTCGGTTTAACATCATCAATTCCTCCTTTCAACACGAAACACTTGCATCTAGTTCCATTCAATACAACTTATAGTATAAATTATAATACTTTATTAACTTGTAGAGTTTATTTTATTTTGTCAGCTTGTCATAGTGCTTTATATTGGAACACTTGGTGCAATTTTAAGAAAAATTATAAACTTTACCAAATAAATTATACAAATTATGTTAAATCTTCTTTTCTCTTAATATTCTTGCTAGTTGTTTTGTTATTCCTATTGATTATGTCATCCACTTCTCTTCATTTATGATTGACCTTCGGTTTAACATCATCAATTCCTCCTTTCAACACGAAACACTTGCATCTAGTTCCATTCAATACAACTTATAGTATAAATTATAATACTTTATTAACTTGTAGAGTTTATTTTATTTTGTCGACTTGTCATAGTGCTTTATATTGGAACACTTGGTGCAATTTTAAGAAAAATTATAAACTTTACCAAATAAATTATACAAATTATGTTAAATCTTCTTTTCTCTTAATATTCTTGCTAGTTGTTTTGTTATTCCTATTGATTATGTCATCCACTTCTCTTCATTTATGATTGACCTTCAGTTTAACATCATCAATTCCTCCTTTCAACACGAAACACTTGCATCTAGTTCCATTCAATACAACTTATAGTATAAATTATAATACTTTATTAACTTGTAGAGTTTATTTTATTTTGTCGACTTGTCATAGTGCTTTATATTGGAACACTTGGTGCAATTTTAAGAAAAATTATAAACTTTACCAAATAAATTATACAAATTATGTTAAATCTTCTTTTCTCTTAATATTCTTGCTAGTTGTTTTGTTATTCCTATTGATTATGTCATCCACTTCTCTTCATTTATGATTGACCTTCGCTTTAACATCATCAATTCCTCCTTTCAACACGAAACACTTGCATCTAGTTCCATTCAATACAACTTATAGTATAAATTATAATACTTTATTAACTTTTAGAGTTTATTTTATTTTGTCAGCTTGTCATAGTGCTTTATATTGGAACACTTGGTGCAATTTTAAGAAAAATTATAAACTTTACCAAATAAATTATACAAATTATGTTAAATCTTCTTTTCTCTTAATATTCTTGCTAGTTGTTTTGTTATTCCTATTGATTATGTCATCCACTTCTCTTCATTTATGATTGACCTTCAGTTTAACATCATCAATTCCTCCTTTCAACACGAAACACTTGCATCTAGTTCCATTCAATACAACTTATAGTATAAATTATAATACTTTATTAACTTGTAGAGTTTATTTTATTTTGTCAGCTTGTCATAGTGCTTTATATTGGAACACTTGGTGCAATTTTAAGAAAAATTATAAACTTTACCAAATAAATTATACAAATTATGTTAAATCTTCTTTTCTCTTAATATTCTTGCTAGTTGTTTTGTTATTCCTATTGATTATGTCATCCACTTCTCTTCATTTATGATTGACCTTCGGTTTAACATCATCAATTCCTCCTTTCAACACGAAACACTTGCATCTAGTTCCATTCAATACAACTTATAGTATAAATTATAATACTTTATTAACTTGTAGAGTTTATTTTATTTTGTCAGCTTGTCATAGTGCTTTATATTGGAACACTTGGTGCAATTTTAAGAAAAATTATAAACTTTACCAAATAAATTATACAAATTATGTTAAATCTTCTTTTCTCTTAATATTCTTGCTAGTTGTTTTGTTATTCCTATTGATCCGTGCATTATAGGGTTGGAAATAAGAATCACTTCTGAGTTTTGGGACATGCCAATTTGAAAAGGAAAAATATAAATATGTTATAATTTTGACAAATATTATTTTCTTAAAAAAATATTTCATCCAAAAGAATAAGGAATAAGAATTTTACATCACACAAATATTTTCTTCATATGTGAAAATAGTAAAATTGATAATACACTTAAAACAAACAAATTAAAGATTACGAAAAAATAATAAGAAAACTATTTGATTTGAATTTTATTTTCTGTTAAAAATAAATCAAATCAAATCATACATAACTTTTATATTTAGTCTGAGTTTTTAACAAAAAATTGACGGTGAATACTCTTATCCTTTATAAATATAAGATTATATTTCTTATCGTCCATACCTATTAGTATGAATTATTGATTTATGAATAAAGAGAATATTTTTAATGTAAAAATGTTTATTAGAGTTTTATAAGATATTCTCATATTCTCATTAGCACATGTTGATGTGACATGAATAAATTCTTAAATATAACATAATGTTCTAATTAAATCTTAATCTTAATAATTTAAAATATTTAATTATATTTAAAAAATAAACACAAATAAATATAATAAAAATGTACATATTCTAAAAGCTTAGTGTTAAAAAAAAATACTAAAATATTTTGAAATAATATAACATAGTAAAACTCATTAAAATAAAATAAGATATAAGAATAGAAGTATTATAAATTTTTTACATTGGCTATACCTTAAAATAGTAGCTTATCTTAGGTTAGATAGATGACCAATGCTGAAAGAGACTTAAAGTGTGTATCTACCTCTTTCGCATGGATGATTTTGAACAAAATTCTTTCCCTCCCTTTCTTTCTTTTTTCATGTTGGTCTATATTAATCTTTAGATGAAAATGAATCTTTAGCAAATTCAAATTTAAAAGGATAAATATTTTGATGATGATGATTCTTAAAAAAAAGATGAACATTCATTAATTGAAGTCTTAGAGTCTCGAAGTCTTGTAAAAACATTTAAAACTTGTATTCTAAGTATATGGTTGTTCGTAATAGTTAGGAGACAAGTAAAAGATCCTAACATGCACTTTATTTTCCCTTAAACTTTAAAAAACTTTTTTTTTCATAAAAGCATTTTATCGTCAAAATAATTTATTATCTTTTGAAATAATCGAGTATGCAAAGCTTTGAAAAACTTTTTTAAAACATGAATTCTCTGGAATATCAATTATTTTGAGTAATAATTGATTATTGTACTTAAGATAATCTATTATCTCGTGTGATAATGGATTATCATACATAGTTTTTTAGAATTCTATTTTTCTCTAGAATAATCGATTATCCTAGGCAATAATCAATTATTTTAAATATTTTTGCAAAAACTTTTCATATTCTTAAAACCTTTGTGTTTCTCTTTGCTTATAAAATAAACTAGAGTTTGAACTTTTAATACATATAAAAATCATAAGTGTTTTTGCTCTATAAAAAACTTGTGAAAAAAATTAGTATGTTTTCTCTAAGTTGGTTTATTGTGAGAAGGTTGTATTGTTGTTAGGGTTCAAACTTGTTTCATCCTTTGAGGTTTGTCAAGGGAGGTGTTCATCTTTTGTTGTTTGCAAAAGATTCCTTGAGGGTTTGCAAGGAAGGTGATTTTTCATCTCTTTGTGTTTGAAGAGAGGCGTTGTTCATCCTTTGTGGTTTACAAAGGAGGTGTCTTGTTCTTTTACTGTCTTAAATTGTTGCATTGTAAGTGATTATAAATTTATTTTTAAGATAGTAAGTAATAATCACTTTCTTTAGAGTGATTAAACACTGGATGTATGATCTGTTTTGGTATGAACCAGTATAAATTTCATGTTCATTTTTTTCTATACCTTACTCTAATTTATATCTGCTGCACTGCAAAGTTATATTATAATTTTTTGCAGAATTTATTATACTTTGATTTTTGCTAAGCGGAACTTAAAATTAACTTTGGAGATTAAGTTAAACTCTATTTTAACTTAATTAAAAATTGAAAAGGTTAAATTTTTAAAGAAACCAATTCCCCCCTCTTGGTTTTGTTGCATCTACCCTATTATTCTAACAGTTGGCACCAAAGCTGGTTCTTTATTGTTATTTCAAAACAAATAAAAAATGGCAGGTCAAAACTAAACTTTTGCTGACAAGCTTTCATCAATAGACCTCCTCTCTTTGCTAGAGAAAATTATCCTTTCTGAAAAGTTAGGAGGCAAATATTTCTTGAATTTGTTGATAGAGGAGTTTGGGACGCTGTTGCAAATGGTCCATTGGTTCCTATGAACGGATTTGAGCCTAAAGAGTTCTCTACATGGACAATTGAGAAAAATAGAAGAGCTCAGTATGATGTGAGAGCTAGAAATATTATTTTCTTTGCTCTAACATTAGATGAATTTTACAGGATTTCAGTCTGCAAATCTGCAAAGAAAATGTGGGATGTTCTAACTGTCACACATAAAATAACTAATGATGTTAAGAGAGCAAGAAAAACACTCTCATTGAACAGTATGAGATGTTTCACATTTAATAGGGAGAAATTATATACGATGTGAAAAAGTGCTTCACACACATTGTTGACCACGTTGTTGGTCTAGGTGAGACCTTTTTGATAAAATGCAAAAACAAGATCTAGAGGGGGGTGAATAGATCTTTCGAAAAATTAATTTGTTAAAAACGTGAATTAACTTGTTTCTTTATCGTATCAGATTCAATTACAAGGAATAAGGTGCAGATTGTCAAAAATAAAAAACCAATAAAGTGCATAAATGAAAATAAAGAGATACATAGATGATTTATATTGGTTCACTCTTTCACAAGAGCTACATCCAGTTACCCAACCACAAATAAAATTTCACTAATATGAAAATTTGTTCTTACATACACTCACAACCCTAGTAAGCCTAAGAACAAACAAGAACACAAGTCTTGAACCCTACAAGACTTGCACCCAACCACTGCAGTTCCACTAGATAATTCCAATCCAGAAACGCTTACAAGAAATACAAACAAGAAACGAAATCACTTGGTTTACAAACAAAGATCAAAATAAAAATGAATGATGATCTTCTATGCAATCTCTTCAAGAACCAAATTCAAGAATCAAATCTCTAAGTCTTGGATTGCCCACACAGTTGTTCTTGCTCAGAAAGGTTCTCTCTCAAATCGCGTTTCAAAAAGATTTGTAAAAAATCTATTTTAATTTTGAAATTCAAACTAATTATATAGAGAGGTTTTCAGAAAAACTGATAGTTTTAACCTATTAAAAACTTGAATTAATATGTTAATTTTACATAACAGTAAAGTTAATGGACCAATTCAAACTTTTAATAATAAAACATATCCAAACTGTAAAATACCTGTGCAAAGAAAGTTAATCTATTGAAAAATAATCTTTAATAGATTAATAAACCTGTCTTAAAAATATTCAAGATCTTATGCATTTTTGACACATTAAACTGATGTTTTAACCAATTAAAATTCCAGCTGAAGTTAATTTCAATACTTTAGAAGCATTTTAACGGATTAACACGATCTTTTAATCTATTAAACTATGTAGATGATCAAGATAATTTCTAAGATAATTTTCATCCACATATCCAAGCTTATCAAATGATCATATGAATTGTTAAGTGAGAGATGCTTACAAGGCAACCTAAAAACATAAAAATACAATCACATAATGATCTTCATAAGCTTTAATGAGGTTGACTTCATCAAATATTCAAGACTATGACCAACCAAAAAACTCCATTCTTATCACTTTTGATACTGACGAATTAAACATTAAAATTTTTTAAATCTTTAAACAGGTCTTGGCAACCTAAAGTCACTGCCATCATGGAATTTCAAAATTTTGAGAACATGTCCATAGCGACACTGTTCGGAAAGCTTAGAGAACATGAACTTGAGTTGGAAAGGTTGAATGAAGAAGAAGAAGAAATGCATAAGAAGATTGTAGCCTTTAAATATGAAATTTCTAGCTGAAAGAGTCATGAAGAAGAGAATCAATTGGATTGTGAACACATGAATCTGCTAATGAAGAAATTTAATAAATTTATGAAAAGCAAGAACCAAAGTCATCAAAGGAAGTTCAAGAAGGATGACCAAGGTTCTGTTTCAAACTAAAAATGTTATGGATGTGGCAAGATGGGACATGTGAAGTCTGATTACCTAAACCCGAAGAAGAATGATGAAAAGAAAAAGAAATTTTTAAGGAAAAAGAAGACCTACATTGCTTTGGAGGAAAATGATACAAGTTTCTCAACTAGCTCAAATGATGTTGAAGAAGAAACAAATATTTGTTTGATGGCTGATGACACATCTATAAGTAGTAAGGTTAGTATTTCTAGTGTTGAAATTGAGTATGATGAACTGCGTAGTATTTTTTGAGATTTATTTACTGAATCAAATAAACTCACTGTCTTACACAATAAACTGAAAATTGAAAATAAGTTATAAATATTTCAAGAAGAAGAAAATAATTTGAGAAGAAATATGTCTAGTTTGGAAAAAAGAAAAATTATTGATTGTGAAAATTGTAAGAGTTGTGAAAATAAAATTTCCTGTCATAAAAAATCATTGAAAATTTGTCTAAAAATAAAAGTAAATTAAATGATGTTTCTTGTCCGAAGAAGAAATTTTTAAAAATAAACAGAATTTTAAAAATAAAAATTGTCATAGAAAAAACATTGTTAGAGGTGAAACATTCCTAAACCTATGAGTCCTACTTGTTTTTATTGTTTAAAGAAGAGACTCGCTGCAAAAAAATGTAGAATAAAACATTTTGGTGTTCTAAATGGTAAATATGTTTGGGTTCCTAAATTGAAATAATTTTTTCCCTAACCCCAAAGGACCCAAACAAGTTTTTGGGGACCTAAGCTTCTTTCACTTATTATGTAGGTTGTCTCCAAATCAAAGAAGTCCCTTTAGTATCTTGATAGTAGTTGCTCAAGGGACATGACTGGGTACAAAAGAAAATTCCATAATTTTAAAAGAAGGGAAGAAGGATTTGTAACTTATGGAGACAACAACAAAGCAAAGATTCTAGGAGTTAGAGATATAGGACGAGATGAGACTTTGAAAATCGAAGATGTGCTTCTTGTAGATGGATTAAAGCACAATTTGCTAAACATTAGTCAACTTTGTGATAAAGGCTTAAGAGTTGTTTTCAAAAGTGATTATTGCAATCCATCTCAAAGATTCAAATGAGGTCACTCTTGTAGGTAAGAGACACAATAATATTTATCTTATTGACATTGATCATGCATCTGTAAATAATATAACATGTTTAGTTGTAAAATAAGAAGATCCATGATTATGGCATAAGAGGGCTACTCATATTTATATGGATCAATTGAATAAATTCATATCCAAGGACTTAGTAGTTAGATTACCAAAGCTAAAATTTCAAAAACATAAAATTTTTGTAGCTTGTAAAAAAGGAAAGTAAGTTAAGAATTATTTCAAATCAAAAAATGTTATTTCAACCTCAAAATCTTTAGAACTACTGCACATGGATCTATTTGGTCTTTCTAGGACAAAAAGATTTGATGCTACTATGCACTTGTGATTGTTGTTGATTATTCTAGGTTCACAAGGACTTTCTTTCTCACAAAAATGGAGCTTTTAAAGCTTTTAAGAAATTTGCCAACATGATTCAAAATGAAAAAAGATTTGGAAATCAAAGTTTTAAGAAGTGATCATGATGGTGAATTTCAAAATGAATTTTTTTAAACTTTTTGTGAAGAAAATGACATTGCTCATAATTTTTCTACTCTTAGAACACCTCAACAAAATGGGGTTGTTGAAAGGAAAAATAGATATTTAGAAGAACTTGCAAGAACAATGCTAAATGAGACTGATTTACAAAATATTTTTGGGTTGATGGTTTAAGCATTGCATGCTATGTTTTAAATAGATTGCTTATTAGGCCTATTTTAAAAGTCACTCCTTATGAACTTTTCAAAAGGAAGAAAATCAAACATTTCTCATTTAAGAAATTTTGGAAGCAAATATTTTGTTTTAAATAATGGAAAAGAAAATCTTGACAAGTTTGACTCAAAAGCAGATAAAGCAATTTTTGTGGGTTAGTGTCTTACAAGTAAAGCATATAGAGTTTTTAATAGAAGAATGTTAAATATAGAAAAATCCATGCATGTTTTTTTATGAAATTTTGGATGTTAAGGATATCTCTCTTGAGTCAAATGGTAAACCTTTAAATGATGAAGAAGTTGAACCTTAACATGCAATTGAATATATCAAAGAAGCCTTTGAAGAAATGATTCTTGAAGAAGAAAATCAAAGAAACAAGGATCTTCCTAGAGATTGTAAAACACCTAGAGGATTATCTTTGGAAAATGTTATTGGTGATATTTCTAAAGGGGTTACAACAAGAAAGAACATAAACAATTGTTGTATGAATGTTGCTTTTGTATCTTAACTTGAGCCCGAAAATGTTGATGAAGCACTTGAAGATGACCAACAGTGTGTAGCAATGCAAGAAGAATTATATCAATTTGAAAGAAATGAAGTATGAGATTTAATTCCAAGAGAAGATATACGTAAAGTTATGGAACCAAATGGGTGTTTAGGAACAAGCTTGATAAAGATGGAAATATCACAAAGAATAAAGCAAGGCTTGTTGCTAAAGGATACTGTCAAGAAGAAGGTATAGACTATGATCAAACATATGCTCCTGTAGCAAGGTTAGAAGCTATACATCTACTTCTTGCATATGCATCAATTATGAGTTTCAAACTTTTTCAAATGGATGTTAAAAATGCATTTTTAAATGGATTTATAAAAGAAGTTTATGTAGGGCAACCTCCTGGTTTTGAAAATTTCAAAAATCCCAACCACGTTTATAAATTAAAAAAAGTCTTGTATGATATAAAGCAAGCCCTTAGATCTTGGTATGAAAGATTAAGCAATTTCTTTATCAACAAAGATTTTAGAAGAGGAAAGGTTAACTCTACTTTGTTTATTAAAAAATCTAGCGAACACATTTTAATTGTTCAAGTATGTGTGGAAGATATTACTTTTGGATCAACTGATAAATCTCTTTGTCCAGAATTTGCAAGTACAATGCATGGGAAGTTTGAGATGTCCATGATGGGTGAATTAACATTCTTTCTTAGGTTGAAAATAAAACAATTGAAGGATGGAACATTCATTTATTAGAATAAGTATTGTAATGAACTGTTAAAGAAATTTTAGATGGATATGTCCAAAGAGGTTGTCACCCCTATGACTACTTCTTGTTATCTTAATCATGATGAATCTGGTAAGCCTATAGGTCAAACTAAATATAGAGGTATGATTTTCTCTATATTGTATCTTACTGCCAGTAGACCATATATAATGCAAAAAGTGTTTGTGTATATGCAAGACTTCAATCAAATCCTTAAGAATCTCATCTTATAATTATCAAAAGAATTTTGAAATATCTTAGAAGAACTAAATCCTTTGGTGTATGGTACCCTTCAAGAGTATCATCTAGTTTGATTGGTTATTTAGACTCAGACTATGGAGGATATAAAATTGATAGAAAAGGCACGAGTGGTACACACCATCTTTTAGAATATTCTTTAGTTTCATGGCACTTTAGGAAACAAACTTGTGTTGCTCTTCCAACCATAGAGGCTAAATACATTGCAATTGGTAATTGTTGTGTTCAAATTATGTGGATGAAGCAATAATTAGAGGATTTTGATTTATTTTTAGATCATATACCTTTGAAATGTGATAGCACAAGTGCCACAAACTTGACAAGAAATCCATTCGTACATTCAATAACTAAACATATTGAAATAAGACACCTCTTCATAAGTGATCATATTATCAAGGGTGATTGCATAATTGAATATATTGATACTAAGCATCAATTGGCTAATATCTTCACTAAACCTTTATCTAGAGATAGATTTTATGATCTTAGAAGGGCTTTAGGCATAATAGAAGGTGTTTAAGGTTTTTAAGTGGCTCTTCTCGTTTTTCATTTTGACTTTATGCTTTGCTCACTGATATAATCAATTATGACTAACAATAATCGATTATTTTTTGTCTTTACTCACTGGATTAATCAATTATGTGATGAGATAATCAATTATTTTGTAAGGTTTCGGGGTTTTTGGATTTCAGATGAAACAATAATTAATTATAATTGGAAATAATTGATTATTTGTGACTTTAAAGCTCAAAAATTGAGATATTTGAACATTGGAGCTCATAATAGAAAGATTTATTGAACACTGGATGTATGATCCGTTTTGATCTGAACACCAATATAAATTCTGTGTTCATTTTTCTCTATCCCTTACGCTAACTTATTTATCCACTACACTGCAAAGTTAATAATTTTATGCAAAAATTATTATACTCTGATTTTTGCTAAGCAGAACTTAAAATTAACTTTGGAGACTAAGTTAAAATTTTAACTTAATTAAAATTGAAAATGTTATATTTTTAGAGAAACCAATTCACTCCTCCCTTCTTGGTTTTGTTGCATGTGTCCTATTATTCTAAAAGAGTCTCTCCCCCATACACATATTGCATCTTCTTTATTCTTTTAGGTTGTGTTCGAGAAAATGAACCCTAATGTAGGTGTCTAATTATTTAGGTCCAACGGTTCACGACTTTTAGGGTGCTTCTTCCTGCACCTCCATGTTTCTTCCTCTACCCCCAAAAATTTTAAAACTACCAAAATTGCCCTTGTAAAAAATGACTTCCGGATTGTAGAATGCGGAAGTCATTTGTATCAGATTAAAAATTATCTTCTGGATTCTATCAAAATTTTTCTGATACAAATGATTTTTGGATTCTACAATCCAGAAGTCTACTATGAATTTCGTTAATATAAAGATGAAGAAAGATCTTTAGAAATATATAAAGGATAATTGTTTTGATGATGATGGCTCTAAAAGAAGAAGATGGACCTTTATGATTGAAGTCTTGGAGTCTTGTGGAAGCTTTAATCTTGTATTTTTTGTGTATATGTTTACTTGTAATAGTTAGGAATCATGTTAAAGATCACAACATGCACTCAACTCTCCTTAAACTTTGAAAAAGCCTTTTGTTTTTTGTAAAACACATTTGACATTGAAATAATCAATTATCTCCTGTAATAATCGATTATCATACTTAAAATAATCGATTATCTTGCGAAATAATCGATTATCATCAACAAACTTTTATTTTTCAATTACTAGCTGGAATAATCGGATCCCAAGTAATAATCGGTTGTCCCAAGTAATAATTGATTATTCTGAACATTTTTAGAAAAACCTTTTCATCTTGTACAGAAGCTTGCGCCCTCTTTTCCTATAAATACAAAAAGGGTCAGTGCTTTAAAAAATAACCTAGAGAGATCAAAGTGATAGTTGCTCTGCTGCTAGTGTTCAATCTTGTTTCATCCTTTGTGGTTATTCAAAGAGGGTGTTCATCTTTTAAGGTTTTCAAAAGAGGTGTTGTTATCATCCTTTGTAGTTATTCAAAGGAGGTATTCATTCTTTGTGAGATCAAGGAAGGTGATTGTTCATCCTTTGTGGTTATTCAAAGGAGGTGTCTTCATTCCTTGTGGTGTTCAAGGAAGGTGTTGTTAATCTCTTGTGTTTTCAAGAAAGGTGTTGTTTCGTCTTTTGTTCTGTACAAAGGAGGTGTTTTGTTAATCTTCCTGTTATCTTTCTCATTCTGCTACACTGTAAGTTTGTAAACTTTTTTATTAAGATAGTTAGTAGAAATCACTCTTTGTTGAGGTGGTAAGTCACTAGATATAGGATCAACTTTGATCCGACCAGTAAAAATATTCTGTGTATTTTTCTATATCCTTACTCTCTTTACATTCTGCTTACCTGTGTTATACTCTGATTTTAATCTAGCAAAACTTAAATTTATATTGGGATTTTTATTAAACTCTATCTTAACAAGATTAAATTTGAAAAAGGAAAGTGTTGTTCATCTCTTGTGCTTTCAAGAGAGATGTTGTTTCATCCTTTGTTATGTACAAAGGATGTGCCTTGTTAATCTTCCTATCTTTCTCATTCTGCTCTACTGTAAGTTTGTAAACTTTATTATTAAGATAGTTAGTAGAAATTACTCTCTATTGAGGTGATAAGTCACTGGACGTAGGATCAACTTTGATCCGAACCAGTACAAATACTCTGTGTATTTTTCTTTATTCTTACTCTCTTTACATTCAACTTATATTATGATTAGTTGTGTTACACTCTGATTTTAATATAGCAGAACTTAAATTTATATTGGGATTTTTGTTAAACTTTGTTTTGACAAGATTAAATTCGAAAAAGGAAGGTGTTGTCCTTCTCTTGTGCTTTCAAGAGAGGTGTTGTTTCATCATTTGTTATGTACAAAGGATGTGTCTTGTTAATCTTCCTGCTATCTTTCTCATTCTGCTGCACTGTAAGTTTATAAACTTTATTATTAAGATAGTTAGTAGAAATCACTCTCTGTTGAGGTGATAGGTCACTGGACGTAAGATCAACTTTTATTCAAACCAGTATAAATATTCTTTGTATTTTTCTCTATCCCTACACTTTTTACATTCAGTTTATATTTTACTTATTTGTATTATACTCTGATTTTAATATAGCAGAACTTAAATTTATATTGGAATTTTTGTTAAACTCTATTTTAACAAGATTAAATTCAAAAAATGCTTAGTTTTTTTATCAAGAACCAATTCATCTCCCGCCTCTTGGTTTATTTTACCTGTCTTATTATTCTAACAAATCCGACTTCCGGATTCTATAATCCGAAAAATAATTTTTCAAAAACTTAACTTCTAGATTCTACAATTTGGAAGACAATTTTTTTTTTCTATACAAATGACTTCTGGGTTGTACAATCCAAAAGATAATTTTTCAAAAACTTGACTTCAAGATTCTACAATTCGAAAGACAAATTTTTTCCGATACAAATGACTTTCGGATTTTATAATCCGAAGATTATTTTGCACTGAAATCTCTTTCGAAGAAAATGAAGAAACAAAAAATAAGACAATTTTAGCATTTCATAAATTTTGGAGGTTCAGGAAGAAATATTGGGAAGTGCACAAAGAAGCACCCCGGCTTTTATTATTTGCAGCATCTTAGCTACCAAAACAAAAATCTGCTCATTATTTCTATTTGCAGCACCCTTATTTATTAATTACAATCCACACGATTTGTAGCTCCAACACCTATTCCGCTTCTCCAACATAATATTTTTTGCTAATCAAGATCCAATTAAACTATTCTTAATTCTCTAATTATTAACATAATCTTTTATTTATTTATTTTATTCAAATAATACGAGTAAATTAAATAACTAAAAAAGTAATTATCTTTAATCGTTTAGTTAAAAAACTTTATAACGAGTAAATAAATAGTAACCATAAAAGGCAAATAAAATATTAATGCTATAAAATATCAAACAATATTAGCTGTACTTACACATCTCTTAATTTATCCATGTTCCAAACAGTTTTACTTTAAGAAATTGTCATTATTATTATTATTATTTTATTTAAAATAGTAAAAGAATTTAATTCCTAAAAGTTGTTCTCTCAAAAAGGCAAATTATTATATGACAATTGGACTTACAATGCGTATTGAAATATACTCCAAACTTTGGGTCGCACCTTCACATTTATTTAGAGGCTTTTGGTCCTGCACTCCATAATTACTATTTGCACCCCATACTAAAAGTAAAATAATCAAATACCCTTGTTATAATTTAATCTTCAATCCTAATTCTTCTCTACCTTCATTCTAGCCTTCTGTTGCATCCCTCCCTTGCATCTACTACTGGTTTATTTTTTAACTTCCCAATTGTTTAACTTGGAAAATTCTTGAATTGTTTAATTCATATAGCTTTTAGATTACATAATTTAAAAAAGAGAAATATATATTTATGTAATATTCTAGATTTATTGTTTTAAAATATCTTTTAATATTGTCTAATCTAAAAATATATTTCTCAATTATGAATCTTGAAATATGTTCAGAATTAAATGTTATGAAATAGTGTAGGATATATATATATATATATATATATATATATATATATATATATATATAAATAGAAAGATTTTACTTAAAAAGTTTTGATAAAAAAACGTCTGAGCCTCATACGATTTTAACTTCAATTCATTTAGGTATCAGAATTCATTTTAGTTCATTTTCACGTGCTTCCATTATTTAATTCATTAGGCACACAATCATTCATATATATATATATATAGCTTTCTATGTTAATAAGAATGCAACATTTTATTTTTTATTACCTAAAGTTTTGGGATCCAGTTTCTTACTACGTAAGGATGGAGCTACTTATTCCCTCTCACATTAAACTTATTATTAGGATGACCTTTTGAGAATTTTATTTGCAGCTAATCTCATAAATATCTTAAAACTTTATGTGCCAAAGTTTCAATCAACTCTCATCTTGTATCTTTATTTTCTAAACTTATTCATTTAAAAAATATGAACAGATTTGATATAGTGGAAGATTTAGGCGATGAAGAAGCATATCTATATGAGGATGACACTAATAACCAAATTAAAGAGTGTTCTAGTGATTCTGCAGTAGGTACGATAAAGCAGTTCCACATTGAACATGGGTATAACTTGTATGTGCTTGAATCAAAGTCAGACAAATATATTGCTCGTTGTGTACATTACAACAACGGGTGTTAATGGCGAAGCAAGACCTCATACAAAAAAAATGTAAACAATGGGAGATTAAGAAGATTGAAGCCCCATTCATGTTTACCAACAACTTGCACCCTGATCATCACAATTTGGATTCAACTCATATTTCTCATATGATTTATCAACTCGTGAGCACAAATGCGTTAATTCCGGTCAAAACTCTAATTGCATAAATTAAAGACTGACATGGCTACATAATAACATACAGAAAAGCATGGATGACTAAAAAAAAAGCACTAGCCCTAGCTTTCAGAGACTGAGAAGATTCATACAAGGATCTTCCAATATGGATGAAAGCTCTCCAACAAACAAATCCGAGAACAATTGTTCAATACATTAGTTCCTCGACACAGGGTTACGAAAATGTGTACATATTAGAATGTGCATTTTGGGCGTTCAAACCATGTGTGGAAGGATTCAAATATTGCAAGTCAATCATTCAAGTTGATGGAACCATCTTAACCGGTAGATATCATGCCACTTTGTTGATTGCCACTACCCAAGATGGAAATTGAAACATTTTTTCATTGTCATATGCAATCATTGAAGGTGAAACGAAAGAGGCTTTCTTATGATTCTTCCAATTGTTGAAGAAACATGTAACACCTTAACCCAATTTATGCATGATAATGAATAGAGGTTCTGGAATATTGTTGGCCTTAGCGTATGAAGTCCTTCTATGGTGTGACTTGCCATCAGTATTCTACATTTGACATATTGCATTAAACATTAACTAGAGATTCGAGAATGCCAAGTTGAAAAAACAAGTCATCAACTTGGGTAATATATTCTTACATTTTAAATATTTTGTTTATTATCAACACCATTATTCTGTTTATAATCACCACAATTATATACTGTGCAAGATATGAAATGAAACAAACAACCCTTATAGCAAAATTAGTTGCTATTAGAGCTAAGTTTCCACAACAAGTATCTTGATTGGATGACATACCACTGAAAAAGTGGACACAAACATATAACAGAGGCAAAAAATATGGACATATGACCATAAATCTAGCAGAGAGCATGAATTCTGTACTAAAGGGAGCAAGAACTTTACCAATATGTGTCCTGGTTAAAGCCACATTTGAGAAAATGATAACTTGGTTTGTAGAACGTGGCTCAAAATCAGAAGCAATGTTATGAATAGGACATCAATATCCTGAAGAAATTGTTGACTTAATTCGAAAGAATCAAATCGCACTCGGATGTGTTATGTTCAATCATACAATAGAGAAGGTACAAAGTTCAATGTCCAAGAGTTAAGTCACCCCAACCATCGACGAAAAATAGTCAATTACATTGTAAGATTAAATGACTGGTGGTATGACTGTGGAGAATTTCAAGCTCTTAGACTACCTCATGTTATTGTTGTGTGCTCCTTTCGTTGTTTAGAACTAGGTACATATATTGATCCAGTCTATACCTTACATAACATTTTCAAAGCTTATGAACTGCAATTTCATCCCGTTCAAAATGAAGATTATTGGCCCTCTTATACGGGTCCTATTTTTTGTCTTGACCCAAGTATATGACAAGATACTAGTGGAAGACTTTCAACTAGTCGCATATGAATGAGATGGATGAATTACCTCAAAACAAATCAAGTATGAATGAGATGGATGAATTACCTCAAAACAAATGAAGAAAATATTCTTTGTATAAGAATGAGGGTCATAGTTGAAATAATTATTCATATAAAACATAAATTTTTATATATTTCACTTCAAATTGTATGTCTCTCAACCATCTTAATCTATTTCCTTAAATTTTTTTAGTTAACCATATATTTTTAATTTAAAGAACAAAAGAAACTCATATTACTTTAAATCTTACAAATAAACAAAACTCATATAATAATGATACTTGATTAAAAAAATTATAACACTCTAAACTTTCAATGTTAATACTATTTCACTTGATAAAAAATTATAAATAAATTAATAATATTATAAAAAAAATTAAACAACTGAAATTTAACTATTCTTATACGATTTCTATTAAAAACATGAAACACTGAAATATCAACAGCCTGATACAATTTCATGTTATCAGAAAAAAAAAACTAAAATAACAAAGCTACCATTTTACAATTTGATTTAAATCGAACAAAAATAAATTAAACTAACTAAAATCTTTCTACCTTCATACAATTTCACTTAATGACAACAGCAAAAATTTGAGCTAAACTCATATCAAGGTGATACGAGTTTTTGTTAAACCTGATGTCCTCCTCCCAGGATTAAATGTGGATACATATTGGGGTAAAGGTTTATTAAATGAAATGTTGTACGTGATGAGCACACGCTCCAGTAAGCTTCTGGACTGTATTTCTTTCGAATTAAATAAGCTCATCTATGCCAAATGAATAGAAAATACATAAATGGTTCAAAAGTTGGATCCTTATGATGGATACACTGCGCGTCTGGTACGGTTGATTAATCAAATGCAAGATTTTGATTTCAGACAAGGACCATAACTTTTTTCCTTTGTATATGCTTTAAAAAAGAAAAAGAAGATATACTTATGTTCCATATATACATATATAGATAAAGATATACAGATAAAGACATGGTTCACGTTACATAAAAAATAAACATAGTTTTATTTATTTATTAAAAAAACTAAATACGATTGTTTAGCATAATTACGAAAATTTAAATATTAAAACTTGTTTGGTATTTAAGATTTTTATTTTAAATAATTTTAAAAAATTTAAATATCATGTTTCAGACTTCTTTAATATTTAAGACTTTTATCCAATAATTTTAAAAATTCAAGACTTTTATCTAACAATTTTAAAAATTTTAAATATCATGTTAAGTATCGGAATTAGTTAATGTATAAGATTTTTATCTTGAATAATTTCAAAAATTATAAATATCATATTGAGTCTGGAACTTGCCTAATGTTTAAGATTTTCATTCTAAATAATTATAGAAATTTTAAATATGATATTGAGTCTTAGACTTACTTGATATTTAAGACTTTTTATTCAATAATTCTGGAAATTATAAATATCATGTTAAGTCACGAACTTACTTAATGTTCAGGATTTTCATCCTAAATAATTCTGAAAAATTTTAAATATTATATTGAGTTTCAGACTTACTAAACGTTTAAGATTTTCATCCTAAATAACTCTAAAAAATTTAAATATAATGTTGAGTCTTTGACTTGTTTGATATTTAACATTTTCATCCAACAATATAGAAAACTATTAAATATCATGTTGAGTCAACTTACTTGATATTTGAGATTTTCGTATATAAAAATTTTGAAAATATTAAATATCATGTTGAGTCTGGAACTTGTTTGATATTTAAGATTTTCATTGGTAATAATTTTTAAAATTATTAAATATCATGTTGAGTCTCATATTTGCTTGCTTGATATTCAAAATTCTCATTTATAAATATTTAAAAAATTATTAGTTATCATGTCGGGTCTTAGATTCGTTTGATCATGACACTACAAGAAAACTTCGATTTTGCGTCGACCAAAAACCGACGCAAGACCTAAAAAGCCGACGCTACATTGTTATTAGCGTAGGCTGCACATGCACAGCCAACGCTAAAACTATGGAAGCTACAGACGTAGCGTCCAAGAAAAAAGCCGGTGCTAATAGCGTCGGTTTCACATACGCAAGTTGGACGCTAATAATTTTTTTTTTAAGAAAAAAAGGGTAGCGTCAGCCACGCCGACGCTATATTTTTTTTTAAAAAAAAAAAGGATAGCGTTGGCCAGGCTGACGCTACCCTTAAAAAAATTAAAAATGTAGCGTCGATCTAAAAAAATTAAAAAAATAGCGTCGGCCTAGCCGACGCTACATTAAAAAATAAAAAATAGCGTCGGCTAGGCCAACGCTATATTTAAAAAAAATATATATATATATAATTATATTTATTTTTCGAATTTGTAAAACGAAATATAAAAATTAAAAATTATACTAAAATTAAATTAAATTGAAACAGTTATAATTAATTAAAACAAAATTTAAATTGTGCATATAATTATTACATTCATTCATTAAAATAAAAATGAAATTGTGCATATAGTTATTACATTAATTAATTAAAAGAAAATTGAAATTGTGCAAATAGTTATTACATTAAAATTACAAAGATAACGTAAAGTCAATCTATGGGTTGGTCATAAAACCCTGGAGCATAATGGGAGTGGAGGTGACTCGTACTGGTTGAGGAACCATGAATTTGTCAGTCAATTACCATGGCCAATTGTTCCTACATCAATCTCAACCTCTCCTCCAATTGTGCACATCTATCATCTGTTGTCGAGGCTCTTTGTTCAGCTGTTGTGGCTCTTTCTTCAGCTGCACTGGCCCTTACATTAGCTTCATTAGTACTTGCATTAGCTTGTGTAATTTTCTCACGCATCGCTTGAGTATCTATAAAATCGTCAGTGCTAGCAGCTAATCGTGAAGGTTGAGTGAGGGATGAAGCTCCATGTCGGATGTTGGCAGCCAAGTTTGCAGTGCCATAACATCGACCTCGACTCTTCCCTCCGGCAACATCTTTCCAGCATTGGAGGTTCGAAGTTGACCCTTCAGAACTTTGAGATTGCATGACTTTCAACCGCTCATGATAGGTTTCCTAATCAATTATAAACACTTGTAAATGTCATGAATTAGAATTACAAATTTCAATTATATTAAAAACTTGAAATGAATAACTTACATAGGTCTCTCGGGCGCGACTGTCTACCCAAGTGCCATCCTTTTTTGTATGAGTCGCGAAGAATAACTCATCCGGTTGAACAGGTCGACCATATTTACGTTCCTGATTACAAATATTGTATCTTCCATTAGTAAATTTTATTAATATGTAACAAAATATACAAAAGTTATAAATAATACTTACCAGGCCCAATGCAATCTCCAAGTGTGATTTGCGGCCACTAGAGTGCACTGCTCCACCTCGAGTCGAAGATCGGTTGACTTTGTTTCGGGATGATATTTGTTTGAATTCTTCACTATCCCAATACGTTTGAAGATCAGTCCATGCCTGTTCGCCAATCCAACTAGGTCTACCCACCCTAGCCCTAGCTTTTGTCAGCATATCGCTTAGGCGTTTCCTGACCTTCGACTCATAAACTCTTCGAATGTCCTGCTCATGTTGTGGTGCCCAAGTGACTCTAGCCTGTAAAAAGAAATGACAAGTCATAGTTAAACGCATTTTTAATTCAGTCCACCATTCATATTAATAGGGAAACGCACCTTAAATTCACTCCACCATTTCAGTTGGTCTTCCTCGGTCATAGCCTCGTAGTGGTGGTAGGCACCCTTGAACTGGGACCTAATTGCATGTCCAATGGCCTCCGTAGCTTGACGGACAGGTGCCCAACTGCAAAATATTAAAAAAAATGTTAAACATTAAAATTTGAACATAAAAACATATTTGAATAAGTATGTGAAACTTACCCTTTACCCACTGGACGTATGATGACCTGCCCATTGCCATCACGACGCACCTCCTCTTCAGGGACATCATGGGCTGATGTAGAAGGCATGACCTCTTCTTCCCCTTCTGAGTTGGTATGAATTACATCATCTGGGAGAGCTGTGGACTCTGTAGGGGGACTTTCCATTGTAGGATCATCATATGGTTCTGGTGGTGCCATCGGAGGTGAAGAAGATGGAACTGGCATAAATCGAAAATCATTATGACCAGATGGGGTGGAGGTAGACGAGGGCCTAGCGGAAGCGGGTGTACTAGAAGAAGGGGTGCAGGTATCAGAATGATGGGATTGTGTCCCCATGTGATAAGGGATATTACCCAACTCTATGGCAAGACGACCATGTTGTCGTGTGGAAACTCCACGCCGACCCTGGTTACGCCTGACGATAGAACCATCACTACCTCTAGTCCAAACCATTTTTCATGCAAAAAAAGTAATTATGTACATTTAAGTTTGAATGTTATCATGTTAAATGCAACATCATATAGAAAATTATTATACACGATTGAAGATTGGTAGCAAAGTCCCAATCGTCTCCGTCAGTGTCATGAATTCCTTCGTCATCTTCATTTGATTCGTTGGCTTCGTCATCGTGAACAGCAATTTCTTGTACAATAGAATCGTCAATTAATTGAACAACTGAGGCGTCAGCTAAGCCTGCTACTTGTTCAATTATTGTCACTGGTAAGACATTGTGTGTTTCATCAGCTTGATATGCAAATTCATGTTCGATATTGTCAACTTCAACGTGACCTCTGGGTTTTGTTATGATCGGCACACACCAGCCACGTAAGTTCTTACATACATTTGGATATGAGACATAATAAACTTGTCTTGCCTTCTGTGGAAGGATGAATGGATCATAGGGTATGTATCTTCCAGTGATCTTGATTTCAATGATGTTATATTCTGTACGAACTCTTGTACCAGTATTAATTGTTGGATCAAACCATGAACAATAGAAAAGGGGAATCTTCTTAGTCATTCCAAGATATTTCAATTCATAAATATGTTCGATGATGCCAAAAAAGTCATCTTCTCCTCCTTCGGCCACACCTTTGACATGCACCCCAAAATTTGTGGTTTTCTTACCATCACTCCATGTCTTTGTATGAAACTTATACCCATTGACAAAGTACATGTTCCATGACGTGACACGCGAATTAGGTCCCCAGGCTAATGCCTTCATGTTTGGGCCGATGACCCCATTCCTCTCATCAAGAACCTATGTATTATGAATATGCATACATTAGTTGTACATTGAGTATATTAATGAAATTGAAGTACGTACATCGATGTAACACTTACATAGTTCTTAAACCATTCCGGAAAAGTGTTGTGTATACTCCTTGAAGCTTCTTCGTTGATGATGGAATGAAGTTGAAGAAACAAACTTCAAATAGGAAGATAAAGTCAATGACATAAGTATCCTATATGAAATGATGGATATAAATTAGGAGGTACTTAACTTACTCAAGAATCGGTTTAACCTCATTGCAATTTATGAGAATATGGACATGAGCTAAACGAAATTCATCATCACTTAACCAATAATCTTTGCACGATCCACCAGGGCGCCCAGATTTATTCAAAATTGACAATGTTAAGTCGACTCCCTCATTTGAAGCAGTGCGAGGATCATTTCTCAAATTTGTATTGGACAACAAACTTACAGATTTAAAATAGTGAGAACAAAAATATGTTATCTCACGATGTATGTAAAATGCACATATTGATCCTTCTACTCTTGCCAAATTACCCACCGCACGCTTTGCAACCCCCATCATCCTACAACACATAATAACTTTTAGGTATTGTAGAATGGTTATGAACATTGAAATTAATAAGAGGGTCATTACCTTTCGAATGGGTACATCCATCGGTATTGAACAGGACCACCCAGTATTGCCTCTATAGGAAGATGAACCACAAAGTGTTCCATTGAATCAAAGAAACCTGGTGGGAAGGTTCTTTCCAATTTGCATATGATGATTGCTATATTTTCTTGCATTCTAAGAACATCATCTACCCTCAATGTATTAGAACATAGATCTCTAAAGAATCGACTTAATTCAGCAATGGCATTCCAAATCAGGCAAAGAACAGAATGCAATTGGTAGTAAACACTCCATGAAAACATGACAATCGTGACTTTTCATACCATGCATACTACTTTTATCAACATTTGCACACCTTGCAATGTTAGAGGCATAACCATCTGGCATTTTTAACTCACTTATCCATTTATAAACTGATTTTGCTTCCTTTGTTGTCAAAGTGTACTTAGCCTTTGACTTTGTTAACTTCCCATTCTGTAACCGTACTAGTTCCAAGTCTCCACGTACACAATATTCAGCGACATCCATTCTTGCTTTTTCATTGTCCTTTGTTTTACCCTTAACATCCATCACAGTATTGAAGACATTGTCAAAAAAGTTTTTCTCAATATGCATGACATCAAGGTTGTGTCTTAATAGGTTGTCTTTCCAATATGGAAGATCCCAGAATATTGATCTTTTTGTCCAATTATGATACTGACCATACCCAGGTAGGACATCAAATGGACCATCAGTTACCTTTGGAAACATGTGAAGAAATTCTGCCAATTCCTCCCCACTGAACAAATGAGGAGGACCATCCAATTCAACTCTATTTTTCATAAATCTCCTTTGACTTCTTCTAAAAAGGTGATCAATTGGAAGAAACCGTCGATGACAATCAAACCATGAAGTCTTACCCCCATGTCGTAACGTGAAACCTTTTGTATTCTGCATACAATGAGGACATGCTAATTTCCCTTTAGTTCCCCACCCAGACAACATGCCATAAGCTGGGAAATCGTTGATTTTCCACATCAAGCAAGCTCGCATGACGAAGTTCTCTTTTCTTGATATATCATATGTGAACACACCATCATTCCATAACACTTGGAGGTCATCAATAAGAGGCTGTAAGTATATTGTTACCAAAGAGGATCAAGTCATCACTCTTCGAAGATATATCAAGTTTTGATGATTTTTCAAGTAAGCCAGATCAAGATCGAAGAATGAAGAAATGAAGAATCGATGGAGTTCTTATCGAAGACGTTAGTATCGAATCATTCTGGAATAAGAGAAATCGAAGATAACAACATAGATCAAGCAATCTTACACTAGTGATCTTTTTTAGTAAGTAAAACTGTTTTTTATTAATCGATCGATTATGGTTATAACGTAATCGATAGAACATAATCGATGATCTTAACATAATCGATATGTCGTGTTTTTCAAACAATTTGTTTTATATCGATTCGATTATGTCGTGCTGATCAAAGTTTTTCTAAAACACTCACAGAATCGATTATGGACATAACGTGATCGATTATGTGCAACAGTTTTTTCGAAAATGATTTTGAAATACAAACTGGCATTTAAAATTATGAACGTTTTCAATTATTATACAGATCTTACGTTTTCATAAATTATAAATAGTTTTTAATATTGTGAACGTGTTTCTCAGATTTTAATTCCTATATAAAGAGGAAAATACACGTTGATAGATACAGAGCTAACTTGAGCACAAAAATATTTGTTTACACTCTCTGTTCTACAACATTTTTAAATCACTTGTGAAAGGAGCTGACAATCTGTTACATAGTTTTGGATTCTCTCTTTCCAGGTGATACTGTTCTTGTATTTGTTTCATATATCTGTAAACACCATTGTTGGTGTAGTGTTTCATCCCTTGTGAGTTTTCAAGGGAGGTGTTTTCATCTCTTGTGGGTTTCAAGAGAGGTGTTCAGTCTTTAGATTTTCTTTTACATGTTTCAATTGTAATATTGGTTGTAATTGATTTTCTAAAGATAGTGTTTGGGGAGTCATTCTCAAATTGAGGTGACTGGGAACTGGATGTAGGGTTGGCTATACCCGAACTAGTATAAATCTTTGTGTTCTTCTCTTCCCTTATCCTTTTACATTATTTACTGCTTTCGCTCCGTTAATCGAAATCAAGAAAATTGAAAAAGGGTATACATCTTAAAACGCATCAATTCACCCCCCCTCTTGATGTCATTTGTCTGACATATATATCTATTTTTTTTTGTTGGATTTGTTGGACCAGGTATGAGACAACTTAAAAACATGTACGGTTTCGTCATACACATTTCAGGTGGTAGGTTATTAGGAGTAACAAATACAGGCCAGCAAGAGTACGGGGACGATGAAGCTTGGACGTAAGGAGTGAACCCATCCGAACATAAACCCAACCTAACATGTCTTGGGTCTGCAGCAAAATCTGGATAAACATTGTCAAAGTGTTTCCAAGCTTTTCCATCAGATGGGTGGCACAAAACATCATCTCTTTTGTTTTCGTAATGCCAAGTCATTTGACTTGCAAACTCCCTTGATGCATACAATCATTGTAATCTTGGAATGATTGGCAAATAAAACATTTTTTTTACTGCAACATTCTTGTATCTTCCCGCATCACCCTTAGGAGGTAAATACCTTGGACGATGACAAAATTTGCATTCTGTTAAATGTAGGTCGTCCTTATAATACAACATACAACCAACTTCACAACAATCAATCTTTTGAGCCTTCAACCTAAGGCTGGATACTACTTTTTTGGCTTCGTAGTAGTTCTTCGGGATGCGACTATTTTTGGAAGCTACATCAACTAACAATTGTGCAAAATAGTCTAAATATTTTTCAGTAGCGTGACAATTTGTTCTAGCTGCTAGAAGCCTAATGGCTACTGATAATGTTGACTTAGTTGCTCCTTCATAAATTGGTTCATTCGCAGATTCTAACATATCATAAAACCTTTGGGCTTCTGCATTAGGAAAATCTCCTTCAGACATAGTCTGGTTCTCTATGTTTTGATAATGAGTTCTTATATCAGCTACTTGCATGTATGCATCAAATACCATTTTAGTCACTGAGCCAAACTGATCAACAGAATTCATATTTGCCGACCTACTGCATGCATAATTCAAGGTACCCTCATTTGATCCCTCTTCTCCATGTTCAACCCATACAGAGTAGTTAGGTTTAAAGTCATATTGTAGCAAGTGAGCCCTAACATTTGCTGGTCTAAGAATTTTCTCGGACTTACACTTCACACAAGGACACCTTATCCCCCATCTAAAGTAGAACAAGGTTGGTCCATTGCCTTTGAAACAAATTCGTTCACTCCATTAATAAACTCTTGTCTAAGTCTCCTTGAAGGATCAAGCATATTATACATCCAACTACGGTCCATAACTCTGCATGTTCATTATTACATTATCAAACTAAACTGGTTTTGAACATATTTTCATAGTTCAATGTTATTTGTACACTTTAATATATTGAAATTTAAAACTATTTTATAAATTAAAAGTTATTCATATTTAAAATAGTTTTTATTAGAATAGAAACTATATTTTTATAATTATTGATCTTATAATATTATTAAATTAGTTTTCATGTAAATTACTTCTTAAATTGAAATTTTTATTTATTTGTAACATTAATTATTATAATTTTATTACTTGTTACATTGTTTTTTAATTCAATTAATAACTAATTATTTTATACATCACTAGTGTGATTAATAGAAAATAAATTATTACCTAATTTAACATTTTTAGTCATATTCTTAATTTACACATATTCAATTCCACCTAGTACGAAGTATCTTAAACTCGAATTTTTTACATTTTATTTTTCTAATTCTTATTTTGTGATATAACTATTACAATCTTTATCTTTATTTAACTACATTGCTTACTACAATTTCAAATATTTGTACCTGATCCATATATTTATAATTAATTTCAATATAACAAATAAGAATTATATATATATATATATATAATACAAATATTTAAAACAATATACATAAATTTAAATATAAATATTCAATTTAATTAAAAATACAGCAATCATATATTTTAATATATATTTATATTTTATTTAAAATAAACTAAAATATGATTAAATATATATGTATATTTAATATAATTATAAAAAACAGTATATCAATATTTCTATATATATATATATATATATTTAATTTCAATATATTATATAATATAAATCTAAAAATTAAAAATTAAAATAACAATATTATTTTCTTATGATTTAAAACATATCAAATATATTAAAGGTTCTAACAACGTTTAAATATATTAAATATTATATTTTTTATTATGATTTTCACGTTTTTATTAACTTATGACGTTCTTCTTTTATTCTCCGACTTTCTCATTACTACCTTTTATATGAAAAGTGTCTTATGTTGGAATGTTCTATATTTTTTCTGGAGCAAACAAGGTTAATTGTTTGTCTCCCTAACCTAAATTTATTTGATCAACCAATTTTTCTCAAACTCTATTTTCACAACTAATTCAAACAACAACTAATTCAAACAAACGTAAAATAACAATTCAAACAAATACTGTAACAAATTAAACATTCAAACACATACCATTTTCCCTAAACCCTAACCATCATAAACCCTAACTATCATAAACCCTAAATATCATAAACCCTAAACATCATAACATATACTTGCCTAAACATACAATTCAACACCAAATAATCATTCAGTTCAACGCAAGTTGCAGAACAAATTCATACCATTAAACCCTAATCATGCAGTTCAAGAGTCAGCTAATCAAATCCTAAATAAACCTAATTTCTAACCTCGACGGAGACGCGCATGCAGACGGAGACGGAGACGACACAAACGCAGACGGAGACGACGCAACGGAGCCGGAGACACGAAACCAACACCACAGCACGAAACCGCATTGCACACGACGAAGGCAGAGGGCAGCAGAGGCAGAGAAATGGAGGCAGAGAGGAGAGGAACAGAGAGGCGCCGGAGAGGAGAAGAAGAAAGGAGAGAGCAAGAGAGCGAGAGCGAGAGAGAGAATAGAGAAAACGAAGGAAAAGTGAGCAAATAACTTTTGGAATGCTTTAAAAAGGAACCTAATCAAGCATAACATTGGCCAGACCGACGATATTAATTTCAAATAGCGTCGGCCTTGCGTCGGTTAAGCCGATGCAATCCACCAGAAAATACTGTGCATAGCGTCAGCCATGCGTGGGTTAGGCCGACGCTACGTACACTTTAAAAAAAAAAAAAAAGGGTAGCATCGGCTAGGCCGACGTTACACTAAAAAAAATTAAAAAAGTAGCGTCAGCCACGTTAAAAAAAGAAATTTAAAATATAGCGTCGGCTAGGCCGACACTACATCCCTTAAATTATTTTAGCCTCCCCTAGGTCGACGCAACGTTAATAATTTTTAATTTTTAATTTAATTTGTGTGTCGGCTTGGCCGATGCTAATTTATATATATATATATTTTTTATTTTACAACTTAGCGTCGGCTAAGTTTTTTTTCTTTCCTTAGCGTCGGTGTAGAGTGTAATTGGCTGACGCTAGTAACGTCGGTTGCAAGCCGACGTTAGCTTTTGGCAGCTATTTTCACTCTTTCTTATAGTGTGAAAGTTTTCAATACTCCTAAAATATACAAAAATTAAAACAATCAAAACACTAAAAAAATATTTAACACTAAACCAAATCTTTTTAAACAAAAGAACTAGGTAATCCTAATTTTTCATTAAGAATGAAAATACTTAGAAATAAGATCAATCCTTACCAAATCCAAATAAATATTTTCTTATTTTTAAAAAAATAAAAAAATTAAAATATAGTTTTTACATATATTTTTATTTGATTTTAAGATAAAAATAAATATTTTAAAAATTACATTAATTTTTTACTTTTAATTAAAATAACTATCTTAGGACAGATATAATAGGATGTTAATACCTTTTCCAGGAACCCAAATTTAGTTTAGAAGAATATTCTTATTTTATAAGGTCTTTTTATAATTTCTTTCACTAAAATATGGTGATGACTCCTTTTATCTTTCAAACATATTTTTCATCGTTCTGTCACGACCCGAGTTGCCACACATGATAGATGCACTGTTTTTAACTGAGAAATTGAAGCAGAAACAGGACATTGAAGCGATGATGTGCGTTGTTTTTATTGGCTTTTAATTCAGCCAATAAATTGTGCTGGTTTTATTGGCTTTTCAACCACAAGAAATTGAAGTGGTGCACATGGTGACCCTTTAATTGCTTGAAATTTGAATCTCAATTTAGGGTTTTTATTAGAGTGGAGTGAAAGCAGCAGACCCAAATGCAGTAAAACTAGTGCAACAAAATTTCACAAAAAAAGTTGATTTTACATTTCTACGATTGACAATTTTACGATTTTCAGCCAACCACGATTATACATAAAATTAGAATTGGAAGTATCGTTGAAGATCGTAAAATCACACGATTCTACGTTCTGACTCGCCATTTTAGCTTACGCTGATTTAAAATAAATTCTATCATTTCACCTGTCAGTTGAGTTCTTATCTTCACTCAAACACTGACTCTATCCTTACTCGTTGTTCTTCTGCTCTGTTGTTCCTTCTCAGTGCTCAATTGCTCTGTTACTACTCATTTTCATCATTTGTTCTCTTCCGTCTCTAAAAAAATTGGTAACTCTCTTGCACCACTTATCAATAAAATATTAGTTTCATACTTTTTTATTGACAAATATTAATGGTTAATGTGTTAGGTTCTATTAGTAGGAAATTCAAACTCTTTTCTTTCCTTTTTTTTTAACCATCAAACCAACATTATAATTCCAAAACATAACATTTCTCATACATAAGTTTTTACGATTTCTCATGTAAAAAGAATTTTAGAAATTGTTTGAAATATTTTATCTTCTTTCTCAAATTCTTACAGCAAATATTCTTATTTTCTTTAAAATACTTTTATATGAAAAAACTTTTTTAGAAATATACTAAAATCTTAACAGTTATATTTTTTTTAATCAAATTTTCTAATAAAATAGTTATAGTTTATTTTTAGTCATTAATTTTATTTTATATAAGAATGTTGTAAAGAATAAAAGAATATATTCATTCTTTAAAATTGATAAAAAGAAATCAATTTATAAAGATGAAAACAATACAGATATAACTTCTCCACTTATTTCAAAACATAACATTGATGATTCAATTATTAGACTACAATAGTTCCTTTTAAGATTTAAAGAATTAAAAATGATAAATTTCAATATAATTTTTTAGAATGTCCATAAAACGTCCTTAAATATGAAAATATCTAGTAAGTCTAAGAGATAAAATTAAAAAAATTTATTTATAATGAAATCTATATCAAATACAACTTTAAAATTATCCAAATTTTTTTTGAATCTAATTGATTTAAAATACTTTCTTATTAGAGTATTTTCTATAAGTGATAAAGCTTAAACTTATTATTTATTATGCTAACTATTTAATAGAAAGTTAGATGGTGGTCCTATGTAAATGCATTTATGTTAAAATTTTAGAAGGCTATTGATAATAAAACTTTAACTCCATAATTATAGCAAAAATAGAAAGTGATTTGACAAAATATTAAATTTGATTTTGAATATGAGTTTCACTTAAAAGCATATTTTTTATGCCACAATTTTACACTTAACGAAGTGCTAGTAGTGAGCTTTTAGTGAGATAGATATTAAACAAGAGCCAAGTTCTTTTTTGTTTGAATGTAAATATGGGAATGAAAATATAGTGTATGATGTATCCATTCCCATTCCGGATTAGGGTATTTGAAAGAGGTGGTCCAAGAAAAAATAAAAGCAGTGGTGGTGTGACATTACAAAAGATAGTCTGAATTGGTGCATAACTTTTCTTATATCTTTTCATGGCAAATGTTCAAACCTTCCCCTCAGGTGAGAAAGTAGATTACAATTATCTTTCATGCATTAATGAACAATGCGTAAAAGTGGAAGTTGACGCCTTGCATGATCATTTTTCATTAAGTGTTTTAGAAATTTAGAAAGAGATATTACAATGCATTAATAATATGGACCCATGCACGCGTTGTATTAATGGATATCACATGCATGCATTCAGAACTTCACTGTCAATGCCAAAATACAGCCACACATTGTACACCACCACCCATTCAACATTCTCCTCCTTTCAATTTCTAAATCATAAATACTATTTAATATTCTTTATATTAGTAAGGTTATTACCAAATCTTTAATATTATTTTCTCATTTACTTAAAAAGTTTAAAAAATGTACATCATTTGGATCCTACAAATCTCTCCAAAAAATTGGAAGTAATATAGAATTTATTGACTAAATCTATTATTATATTTAAAAATGAAAATTGGTGTAAAAGTAGCTTGTAAGAATTAATTTATGTATCGATCATTATAATAGGTTAATTTACATATTTAATTAAAATATTTTTTAAAGTTAAAATCATTCAAATCTAATCTAAAGTTACTTTATGGCAAGAAATAAATTGAATAAATTTGTCATACTATATATTTATAATGAAATATGTAAATATTTACTTATAAAAGAAAAATGATAAAAACCTAAGATTTTCTAACACCATTTTAACATTCTACATATTCCGTTGAGTTATTATATTAGTATCACAATATATATTTCTTTTTTAAATTAAAATTATCATTAATTTATCATGCGAGTTGAATATTTTTAATGAATATAAGTGGTAGTGTATTATTAGCCATGATACAGTACCATGCATAAATATTGATCAAAGAAATATATTAAAAATAAGATTTCAAGTATAGTCTGGTTCTTGGAGGGGATAAACGAGGACAATTTTGTGTAGATGAATTTATTAGATTCATGTGATTTTTATAATTCTAAAATATCTTCTAAAATAAATAAATAATATATGAATGATAAAAATTCAAATAAAATAATATTATAATAAAAATATTTTTTTTTCTGATCCACACAACTTTCAATTTTCTTTATTTATTGTTTCTTCACTTTTTTTATTTAATTTACAGTAAAAAATAGCTAAAGACATGAAAGACTATTTTCTTTACATAGTGTTCTTAGTGACTTATCCCTATAAGTTGTACAAGTTGTTTAAGATATAATAATAAACTGCAAGTTAATATAACAGAACTAGCAAACGTAAGATAATAAAACACATGATTGGAAAAAGAAGATAGTGAGCAAATGTGTGGTTTAGAAGAAAAGTAGAGAGACATGAATGTTTGGAAAAACAAATTTGACCTGCATAGTCACATATTTTCAAGAAGAATTTCAATAGAAACGTGAGCAGAAAAAAAATCTAAACGAGACATGCAACTTGGTACGTACCAAAACCTATATATCCACTTTAAAAATATATAGAATTTATTAACTTTTTGAAAAGAGAATAAATTAGACTCATAAATTCATAACTACTGGACTCTCCGCTGATCACACAGCAGTTGTGGTCGGAGGAAAAGCTTGTCTTTCGTACAGGGCTGCAATGAATACGTGTTCTATTTCTTTTTCTTTTAAGAAACACTGTGTTGTAAGGTAGTAGCACAGCATAGCTTGTTTGCCAAGAAAAAAGGGTTAGCATTAGCATATTCCTGAAGATCTCACTCCTTTCTCCACCCACAGCACCATGCCAGAAACTGAATCTAGTGTGGTGCCCAAGTACCTGGATGAGAACAGGGAAATGAGCCAAGAGTGCAAGGAGCTGATACCCACCTTACCATTGGAAAAAGGTTGGGTTGCAAGCCATCTTCACCAGTACCAAGGGTTTTGGCACACCACTAGGCAGCTTCAAGGAGTTCTCTCTTGCCAAAATCACTTTCAGGCTCATCCCACTGATGTCCTCATTGTAAGCACTCCAAAATCAGGCACCACTTGGCTCAAGGCTTGGACTTTTTCCTTGCTTCACCGCCACAAATATCATCCAACCACCCAAAACCACCCTTTGCTCACTCACAATCCCCACTTTCTTGTACCCTTCTTGGAACTTGACCTCTACATTGACAAACCCTCTCTTCCTGATCTCTCCTCAGTGTCCCCTCCAAGGCTCTTCTCCACCCACCTCCCCTATGTCTCACTGCCGAAATCTGTCACACAAACATCTTGCAAGATTGTTTACCTTTGTAGAGACCCCAAAGACGCTTTCATCTCCCTCTGGCATTTCACAAACAGGCTCAGGCCTCAGAGCATTGGGCCCAACTCACTCCATCAGGCATTCCACAAGTTCTGCAGAGGGGTGAGTCTGTATGGACCCTTCTGGGAGCATGTGTTGGACTACTGGCAGAAGAGCTTAGAACACCCCGACAAGATCACGTTCATGAGGTTTGAGGAGATGAAACTGAAGCCCGAATTCATGTTGAAGCAACTAGCCTCCTTTGTGGGGTGCCCTTTTTCCAGAGAAGAAGAGGAAGGTGGTGTGGTGGAAGAGATTCTGAAGCTGTGTAGTTTTGATAACTTGAGCAACTTGCAGGTGAATAAGAATGAGAAACTTTCGTCTGGTGAAGCACACGAAGCTTTCTTCCGTCGTGGCGAAATCGGAGATTGGAAGAATCATCTCACGGTTGACATGATTCAGCAACTCAATGCCATCACTGAAGAGAAATTAGCACTACATGGTTTGAGGTTTTAGACTAATTCTATGTTCCATTATTTCGGTTTTTAACACTATCTCTGTTGTGTTTCCAAAATGTTTTTCTTTTAAATCCAGCTTTTAGGGTGAACATCTTTCTGAGCAAAGTGTGTGCAATTTCAAATGTTTGAATAAAGAAAGAGGGTGATGATATATATATCCAAAATATTACATATTTTTATGCAATATCTACTTTTTCAATGCATGAATTTAATTTTTTTAATTTAAATATCAATGGTTAAAATTAAATGTATGTGAAGTATTTTTGAAAGAAAAAGACATCATTGGTGTTTTACTTTTTCACATACGAAAAAAAGGTCTTTTGATTTGACAACTATGATTAATAATACAATATTAAATTAAAATATAAATGAAATTGTTGAATATAATATTATTTATCAGTGCTTTTTAATGTATGCCTGACGCAATGTACACTTCAATGGTTAGAAGTAAAAGGAAATTTAAGAGAAAGCACGAGAATGAGAAGAAAGGAAAAATATAAAAAAAAACAAAGCTTTATAGAGACATAATATAACTTAAGTTGTAAATATTTTATTAATTTTTATGTATATTTATATTCTATAATCCATTATTAAAGACATCATTAATTATACTTATATTTAATTGATTATGTCTTAATATAATATAAAATTATTAATATTTTACTAATAACTAAAATAATAATATTTAGTAAAATATATTAAAAATTAAATAATAGCCACATTTATGCAATTTAAACTATTAGTATTGACTTGAACAAGAGAGTTTTAATAGTTTGCATAAATCCCCCGATTTTAACTTTGGTGTTGTTGCCACTGCACATCTTAACAAAAATCACACAATTTAATGAGCACCACAAATTTAAGCTAATTTTGAATAACTTCCAAATGAAATTTCTTGACAAACATTCTTCCCATCACTGAACACAATTCATATAATATTTTTCATTTTTCTCTATGCATGCTAATTGCGAGTTTTATCATTCACAACAGTGCTACTCATCTGGAGATTTTTTATTTTTTATTTTTATGAAAGATCCATGAGATTTCTTGAAAATAAATCAATTTCAATGAGATGGACTTTAACCTACGGCTGTGCAATGCATGTTTTCAATATGGAGGAATTTCCATAAACATTATTACTAATTGAATTTACAAAAAGTTTTAAATCACGAAAAACCCTACGACGAATTGAAACCCTTAAAATTTTTATTTTTCAAAAAATTCAAACAATAATAGAATGTCTAAAAAGTGTATTAATGAGTTTTTATTATTAATAATGTTCAATTGGTATGTACTATTATTACAACAAAAGTAATATTTTTCATATTGTTGGATCTTCATTAATTGTCTAAAAATTAAGATGAAAAAACAAGAATAATTTTATGGTTAAGTTGCAACAATGAATTAGAGGAGCCACTCCCGATTATAAATTTCAATAAATATTAAAGCTACACGTAAGGCCTATAAAAATATGCAAAGTTGTTATATATAAGATATCCAAAATTAAGACTTTGAATATTACATTGAACTTCATCTCATAATGGATAAGTGTTTATTTGTTAACACAATATTGATACTCTATTACTTGTGCTAGTTTTTTTTATTAATGTGTTATGTTATGATGGACATCTCTTCAAATATTATATCATAATTTTGTTTCATGTAACTCTCTTAAATAATGTCATTTATATTAATATTTAAATTTATTAATATTTAAATTTATTGTATAGGTTTTATTTATTTATGGACTTGTTGTGCAATCTCTATCATATGGTTAGTGGCAGAGTCACTCTCCACAATTCTTATAATAGGTCATAGAATGTTATGAAATTTAATCCTAACTCAATCCTATAAAATTGTTTTAGTAAGGTGAAATTTGCATTTATTTATATATTATAATTTAGCCATATCTCTTATCGATATGTGATTTCTAAGACATCCACTCACACTAAAGACTTCGAGATCAACACTAAGGACATCGAGCATGGGAATAGAAGGGTCCCAATAGCAAGTGACACGATAGGTTTAAAAAAACTCAGCCTTGGTAGACTCCTCTTAATGACTATAATATCATCTTAAGGTAATGGATTTTAAGTCTAACTCAATCCTAAAAAACGAACTTTGTATGATGAGGTTTGCATCGACTTATATACTATAATTTGGTTAAACTTTCACATAAATGAATGAATAAATGAACAATTTTGAATTGATCAAACCGTTAACTATGATAAGTGAACCATTCCTAATAAGAACACTTTTTAATATCTTAGAACTAAGAGATACTCCTTCTCACTTTAAGACAAATGTAAATTTCATGTCAAAATCACAAAGACACAAAAACATTTTAGGATGAATAATCTTTTCCATATTGAAAAGAGAGACATTTATTTGTGATACCTTAACTTGAACATAAATTTCGTCAATGACCCGAAACAATACTTGCAATATGGGTAAAATATAAAATTGTTAAGGATGTGTGGTTGGACTTTTGTTGTTGATGGTCGCATTGGTTGCATTAAAAATTCTTCCTCCTATTCAATGATAACATTCAAAATTTTATGAAAATAACCACTAATAATCTTCTTAACTTTATGGAATAAAAAGGACACAATCGACTTTTTCTTACATTATGTAATAACCCTTAGCAGTAATATAGTTGAATAAATATTTCAAGTCCCATACAAACAATATCACTCACTCTAAATGCATAAAATACAACATCAACTGACACTAACAATCACGATCCTTCTCTATACCTAGCAAGTTAAAGTAATTATTAATATTAAACATCGTACTTTAACATATTTAATCCATAGACAACAATACATCATAGTAAGTCTCCTACTTTCATCACATGTGTAATTAATAGTATATCAAGCCCTGCAATATTATTATTTATATCTTCTTCCAAGTGGATATAATCTTTGTTTCATTCTCCATGAGGGAAGGATTTCTTTCTTAATGCAAACATTATTATTTAATTACATTTACATTCTAAATATTTTAAATAATACAGTTGTAATTGCATAGTAAAAAATAATAAATAAAACTTAAAACCCAAATCCAAAATAATAAAGTGTAATAAAAAATTAAAAACAATTCCTAAAATATAAAAAATAAACTTTAAACATTTAAAAAATTGAAATTGTTAAAACCTCATATAAAACAATATAATTAAAAGAATTGCATGATTATACTAATTTTTATAATAAAATAAGAAATTTACATTTTATTTTCTTTTAAGAAATTTAAATTTTTTATAAAATAAGAAAAATAGAATTTGAATTTACATTTTTACTGTAAATTATCAAATTAACTTCTTGATGTTAAAACAATTATTAAGAACAATAAAACTAATTTATATTAGATTTTTCATATTTTAAATTTCTTAAACGATACTTTATAAATAATAGGACATCTTCACATTGTTTTACCATGAGCATAATTAAATCTATAAATAATTGGATAATTTATCTAAGGTTACATAATTTCTTTAACGTTATATAACTTCTAAATTATACATTAATATGACTTGTTTCGATATGAAATCAAAATAGTTTTTACATTGTGGAAAAATTTTAAAAACCTTTTTTAAAAATAAAATCATTAAACTATTATTTAATGATTTAATTAACTGAATATGATTTAGATCCACTAACCTATTTAAAAATAAGCTCTATTACTTCTTAGAAAGTTTGTAAAACATGCTTTCAAGTCCATGCCTTTCAAAAGGTTAAGAAAAAAATTACTAATCAAATAAATAAGTTAAATATGAACTGACAAGGGGTATTGTCAAAAGCTTATAAATCTTGCAAAACTTATCCCAACTCAAGAAACGAAATCCATTTTCACTGATAACTACAACAAACAAAAATGAAGTTTCAAAATGTGAACACAATTTTGATTAAAAGAAGTAAACAGCTGTTCATACACAAATATGGTTCAGCCATCCTGTTTCAGTGGCAGTTTGGGGGCAGAGATGGCTAATTCATGGTTTACCTAATTAAAACTTTTCTACATGTCAATAAAAGAGGCACATCAGATATGATGACAAACTGGAGATAAAACTGAAATGCTCGAATGATAGTGTCCGTTTTCTCTAATCTCAGAAGATTTAGAACAAGTTCAACAAAATTATGTGATAATGATCAACCTTTTCAAATAAAATGAGACGCTCAATTGTCTTCTTTGTCAAGAATTGGCTTAAACTTCTTCCTCTTCGATGATCATAGGCAAAACACAAAATACTGTTGAGATGGGTCCATGCAGTGATATCAACCTCCAAAACCTTCTAGCAGACTATTCTCTCATTAACAGATCTCACAAAGCGCACAATGGATAACTGGTGTAAGATACGGAAACATCCTTTCATTAGGAAGGAACACGGCGCAAAAAGACCTCAGAATAAACTAAGACTCTAGGAATGAATACAATACCTTATAGTTCAATATCTGAAACTCCCACCAAGAAAGAACTTGGATCGTTGGATCCAAGAAGTGGGATATACTCTGACCCTCTCACATGAACACTAAAGCAAGCTACATAAAAGAACATACTTCAACGAGTTTCGAGCAAAAGTTGCATATAGAATATCTTAATATTTCTCTAACACTTCATTTGGGTTGGAAGGGGAGAAAAAGCTATCAGATATTGGGTTTTGAATATGAATGAAAATGCTGTATTTTATATTGCAGTAGCAACGGTTTGCTGTTTATGTAAATACAGTGTCATCACACATTGTAAGATCTGGTTTCTCTAGTTTAGTAAGGATGGTTTTAAAAAATAAAAGATTAAAATTCCAAGTTATGTTAAATATATAAATTAGAATTTTAACTATTTAATCATTCATTTCCAAAAAAACTCACCATCTCTCTAATGTTCTCTTTTATATCTTATCTCTACATTCTCTCTAGCTTTCTCTAACTATTCAACATCTTTTTCTCTCCTAATCGGAGGTAGCTTCAGCTAGACCAACTCCATTTGATTGGAATTGAAATTAGATTAAGTTTCTCCTTTACTCTAATCTTTTCCTACCTTTTCTTTTTGGATCTTTTTAGGGTTTAGCGTTTAGAATTTAAGATTTAGGATTTATGATTTATGGTTTAGAATTTAAGATTTAGGATTTAGATTTTAAAATTTAAAGTTTAGAGTTTAAGTTTTAGGATTTAAAGTTTAGAATTTAGAGTTTAGGAATACTAGAGTTCCAAAGTTGTAAAAAGTTGAGAATGTTCTTATTGATTGATCTTGTAAAAGATATTATTTGATCTTAGTAATTAAGGAAATATGTACAATTGACAATTAGGAATACTCTCCATTATTAGTCATTATTTTACTACATACTTTGAATGATTACAAATAAAAGATTTACATGTGATTAAACATATAATTCACAATAACAAAGAAACTTTTTATAGCATCATAGAGCTAGGTTCTCTTTTTTCCCTATTTTATACACACAATGTCATCTGCACTGCTGTGAAAGAATCGCCACCTAACTCCATCGCACGCCCTGCCTATCTTTGACACCTCCATCTCACGCACCGCCCTCAGATCAGCATATAACATTTTCCAGCAACCTCCCTGCTATGCTTCTTCTCCGACAAACCACTTTTGGGCTTCATTTAGCACTTTCTGTCTTGATGGCTTCTTTTGATTTGACTTCCACTCAGTCTCTTGTAACTTTCACCAACATACCAATGACCCATGTGAAAAACTCATAAGGACAGCAAATTACAGCACCTGACTGCAGAATATTATACTTCTATGTCTTTCACTACTGATGCAAAGACATTCTACAAACAGTGCATTCAATTCTCATGTTACTTGCTCTTGTTGGATTTCCCTAAAACCTTGAAGTCGTTTGTAATCAATTTCTCTTGAGTTCTATTGTCCAACCTACAGTACAGTTCAAGAACAATTGATATGTCTCTCCACTTCTTATACTTTTGAAAGTAATTCGATGTCTATGAGTGATTCCTCTGCCTAAGTTCCTCAATCCTCTCATCGTGGTGGTTGCAATGGAGGACATGGTTGCGGATGTGGTTATCCATGCTACAACTACTGCAATCATTGGGGTCATGTTGAAGAAGAATGTTACACCAAAGCTCACCAGTAGTCTCAACTAGCTAACATTGCCCAAGCCATGACTCCTACTTTCAATATCACAATTTTGCCACTGAGTATCATGAACTTTGCAAGCTCCAAACAACCAACCAGTCTACTTCATCTGTTTCAGGTGTGCCTCAATCTGGTAATCCTGTATTTCTTAGTCCTCTTGTCTTGGACTCTGGATACTTGGTTTTAGTGCCTCAGATCATATGACTAATGATCAAACTCTTTTTTTCTCCTTGACCTTTATTAATACCTTGCCTTTTGCTACTCTTGCAAACGACTCAGATTAAAATACTAGACATCGAACAAACTCGTCTTGTTCCTCAACTTTCTTTAAACATTATCTTATTTAAACATTAACTCATATGTAGTTAGTGTGGTTAATCAATTCCTAAAGGCCACATATGATAGTCATTGGAATGTTGTGAAACACGTCTTTCGATACATTGAGAATGCACCAAGTCACGGTTCAATATACACAGTTAAAGGCAATGTTGAAGTTCAATACCAGGTAACAACAACAGTTGCATGCGAGATTACACGTCTTAAGCAACTTCTCCATCAATAAAAATTTGAAGAATACCTACAAATGATACTTGACTAATATGTGACAATAAAGTGGTCATTCACATTGCCCATTCTTCCATGAGTGGATTAACACAGAAATTAATTGTCATTTTGTGAGAGAAGATGTTTTCTAAAGAAATCATCACTGACTTTGTCAATTCTAGTGACTAACTTATAGACATGCTCACTAAATCCTTAAAGAGCTCTTGTATTGACCACATTTATAACAAACATGGCTCATATGACATATACACTCTAGCTTGAGGGAGAGTATAAAAGACATAATTTGATTCTAGTAATTAGGAAAATATGTACAACTAGTAATTAGGGATATTCTCCACTATTAGCCATTATTAGGTTTCACTATATTATACTTTTGGTAGTTTATGATCAATTGAATTGTTTGGTTAGGTGGTTCAGACTAGGGTTCTTAGAGATTGAGAGTTTCTAGTTCTTCCTCTAAGTTAAAGTTGTTGTTGCTTGGGAAGCACACGACTATAAGGTAAGGGGAGCTAAACTATATTTAAACACTGTCTAGATTTGGTTAGAGTAAATTAACCTCGTATTTTGAATTTTGAATGAACAATGATTGTCTTTGAACTGAATTCTAGTGGTAGAGTTGAATTGCGTTTTTCTGTGTGTGGAATTGAGTTGATATATTATATTTTGATTGGATGATAAAAATATGATTTTGGTTGTACCAATAGGTAGTATTTGAGTTATAATACAAGTGGAAATACGGAGAAGTGATGGGAATCGAATTTGAGATGTTGTGCAATCTGCTTATTTTGTTGCTTTCTACATAGCTTGCTTGAATGTCAAGCTATTTCTCAAGCGATGCTTAAGCGGATGCAATGATTGCACGCACCAAGCTCTATCGCATATGCACTTGTAGCTTGAGTGAGAGAAATGCTGAAGTAATTCTCTCCTCGGGAACTCTCCCTACTCAAGACATGAAGAATAAGGTTTTTGGGTGGTGTTCTTAAACATTTTGGCTTGTGCACCAAGTCATGTTGCTCAAGCAACAAAGTAATGCTTAAACAAAGGAGAGTCAATGTCAATTCTCTTTCCTCTAGAGTTGGTAGACCAGGCAACAAGAGAACACCCAAGTAAGAGAGAGGTTGAACCAATTATCTCTCCTCTAGAGCTAGTATTGCTCAATTGGCATAGCTAGCTTAAGCAATATGGTTGGTCATTCAAGCGGTAGTCTTACAGCATAATGAAGGCAAGTCGCTCAAGTGAGGTAGACTTGCTCAAGCGAAAAAACTTTGATATTATGGTATGATATGTTAATGATGTGTTATTCATAGTTATGATATATGTATGTATGTTGTTACACACATCATCTAAGACATATATTTTGGTATGAAATACCATAACAATGTTCATCAGCTGACCTAGAACTCATGAACTCACCACATTATGTACCATAGGCTTTTAAGATTATATATATAATGGGGTTATCATACAAACATTAATAGCTATTAGCTGCAGCAAACATCAACATTTAAGTGTGAGAATGACTTTAGATCTAACAAAATAATGGAGTTCAAATATGCAGGATCCAAAAGCATGAACTTCAGAAAAGAATCTCATGAGTGAATGGAAAACTAATTTCTTTAAATTAAGACGAGATGAGATATTTTTCCAATCAGTCAAGTAGATTATTCTATTTGTGTTTAGAGTAACAAGTTATCAAGGCATCAAATTTAATAGATAGAACTTTCAATCTAGCAAACAGTATTTTGAAAACTAATGCATTACCATTCTCTATTTTCATGACACTTTGGAGCATTGTATCCATCTTTGTTTTCATATCAGAATTGTCATCCATAAGTGGCACGACAAGAGTAAGCTCCCTGTATATATCACGCACAAATCTGCATATCTCCTCAGCAAATTCAAGTTCACCATCTGATATCCTACCTATTGCTAAACGCATCAGCTCTCCAGTCAAATCTGCAAGCTGAAAACAAATATTGAAAACCTTTTAGAGAAAGAGGGCAAAAAAAAAAAAGAAAGGATCATTTAACTCCCTTAAACATAACCTTTTGCACAAATAGATACCCTGGACTTCTATTTTTCCCCAATTGATCCTTAAACTGCATAATATTTTATTGGCTCCTTCTATTAAGTTAGGGTTGAATTATTATTGACAATGATAATCTCAATTGTTTGTTTTACTTAAATATCAACCCTTAACTTTTATATTTTTAAATCACCTTTTCCATATTTTAAAAAAATAAAAATGTGGTTCCTGATTCAATCAAGATATTTGAAATGACCAAAACATTAGGTCTTCTTTGAAGTAACAGACAGAAAAGGAACCACAATCACTGCCAACTCCAACTCTTAACAGTGTTGACACTGTCAGCAGCAATCATGTGCAAATTTCAGAGTCCCGAAAAGGACACAGTACCCTAGAATTTAGTGGGCTAACACCACCTGCACTAGTTGTGCCATCACTGGTGATGCAACAAGCTGACTCCTGACATGCAGCATGTGCCTTCACCCTCACTGAGCACAAGATCATTATCAAAGCATGTCCAGTTCAAGAAAATAATCAGGGCCACATCTCACACCTCCACCTTGGCCACATTGACAATGCCATTGGAAACCACTGCAGTTCCCCCCCATTTCCACCTTGTCAATGCTCCTCCCACCCTGGTTACCAACAGTGAAGTGTTTAGCCCTTCTGATGCCCTTCTACTAATGCCTATGCATAAGAAAGTTTCTTAGAATCCACAACCCTTACAAAAGTATGCACATAGGCAAGTTTTGATGGAGAAAGGCAGACCAATGGAGGAAGTTCAATTGGCAGGTCTGACAACATCTTTGAGCTTATTCTCTACCAGACACAGCACAAAGAAGACGGAGGAAGAATGAAGTCAAAATGAAGGAGCATAACCAGAATTACTTATTGCAGATGATGCACTACTTGATAGCAGAAGGTGGTGGCTTACATCTCGGCAGAGTTGCACATTTTTTATCCTTTTCTTATTTTTCCCATTTTTCTCATTTTAGAAAAGTAAAATATATATATATATATATAGAACAGGTGATTTAAAAAAATAAAAGTAAGGGATTGGGATTTGAATTAACATTTGCATAGTTTAAGGTGTTATTTTTCAGAACCAACAGCTTATCGACTTGGTCAATACACTAAGTTGATGGGCGAACCACTGGGTCACTAACTGAACTGCATGAACCAGTATTTGTTAGATATGTCAAACTTTATACTAAAAATTCTATATATAACTTCAACTGTGTATAATCACAGTAGTTTGGCCAATGTGGTGGTTCAGTTGCTAGCTAGCCTCCCAAATATAACCAGAATACTTTGGCTGGTCTACTAAATATATAATTTATAATTTATGTGAATAAATTCTATATATAAAAAATTTGCCACACGAGCATCAAGCAAACTCACAGTAACCATGCTGGTAAGCAAGGAAGCATGTGTTCAAATCCAACCTAGAGCAAATTCTGCCCAATTTTTGCCTTGTTTCACTCAATAATTTTTCCCTTTGCATGTGCAAGATTCAATTTTAATCAGACAAGCACGAAGTGAGCCACAGACAACGGACACCATGGGTATCAGCAGGCAGCAGTTGGCCAGAAAGTACAGTAGCAAGTTGGACAGCTTACAAGGGCCTGTGGACAACATTCAAGGACCAATTCAAAGCTTAACTGGAAGAGCCAGTTTTGACCAGTTTAAAGCTGAGTTATTGACGTAAGCATGGGTCAATAACATCTCCAATCTGAAGACATGACCTTTTTCAGAGATAGGTCGGGTTCCTTGGTTAAACTGATGGGACTAGTTGGTTTAGTCCAAGTTTTGCAACACTATTTTAAGGATCAACTTAAACCAAAATAGAGGTGAAGTTTAAAGGGCTCAAAAAGTCTTGTCCCAACGTGAAAGTTAAGTTCTATGCAAGCTTTATCTCCATATGAAGATTATTAAGAATATGACAAATGAAACCACAGAAATCATCACAACAAATCAAGGTATTCTAAGAATCTTTTCTTCACAACATGGAAAATGATAAAATGTTAAAAAAATTGTTTTTACCCCTAATAGATAGTCAAGGACATTTATCTGCAGAGGATGAAGAGATGGATCACTAAGTGGTAGCAATGTTTTGTTTATCTCATCAAGCTTCAAAAGTGTTCCATTTTTGCAGAAACAAAAGAATGTAGCTGCTTCAACATACTCCTGTATCTGCATAGTGCAACCGCCCCAAGACAAGTATCAGAGAAAAGTATTTGATCTTAACAAGGAAATATATGTGTGAAGTATACCCCTGGTGAGTATGCTCGCCTTAGCTTCCAAAAATCAGTTCCCTGTAATTCTTTAACTAGTCGTGACACATACTGATCTGTCACAGCTGCTAAGTCATTTTCAGCTTTCTCAAGTACTTCCACTTTATTGTATTTACTCATCCTTGTTAAGAAATTAGAATACAGTAATGTCAGTAAGATCTGAAGATACAGATGACATTTAAGTTCGCGATAATAAATTGTTAACCATCTGCAGTAGAATTTGAACTCTTATTTATTTTATTTTATCTTTTACTGTAGAAAAGGAATTCATTGAGAAAACAACTCGTATTTACTCATTCTATTTGCATTAAAATACAAGGGGGTTAAGGTATAAATAATGAATGAGAGACTGCAAGAGTAATGCAATTCAGATAATACTCACTGCTAATAGAAAACAATCTCATTACACTGCAATCATTTTGAAGTACAATTATGTTGATTCAGATGACAAATTGAAGAACATAAGGGATAATTAATCACAGAAAGAGCATGAAAAAGATATTTCGTAATGTTCAAGTAATTCAGCTGATGCAGGTAACACCGTCATGAACATATATAGAGAAAAGGAGGCATGAGGGAGAGGAGAAAGAGAAAACCTGTGCACTTGAAATATGACCTTTTTGCTATTCATTGTTATATCTCGACTTGCTTTGACCACTCGTTCCCGTTTGTCATTCTATAAATATACGTTTGAAAAGATTCAACATAATAGACAAAAATGGAGCTGTAAACAGCAATACTGTAAAGGTACTGACTTTAAAGGATATTCTTAGCTACCAAATATCTATATATATATATATATATATATTTAAACCTTCAAATTAAGTTATTGTAAAGTAAGTTTCTATATATTATCAGTGAGGCAAGATTATTGTATAAAGGGGTAATGTGTACTGTGCTCCAAAACATCAATTCCTATAATCTCAGATGAATAGTGAAACACTGCCCTCACAAAATAAAATTTGAGAGGAGACTCTCCAACATAAAGCCCCAAGCCAAGGGAAGAACAAATATATATATGTGTGTGTGTGGGTGTGTGTATTTACAACCAAAACTTTTAAAATTTCAATATTAACTTTGCTAATAATTTCCTGTATAACTAAACACAAGTAGAAAGTTTTTAGAGGAAAGTGTAACATTCAATACAAATGCACATTTTCTATGATTTCCAACAAAAACATTCTATTTGTTGATTCCTTAGCCACTTTCCTAAGAACAATGAATAGCAGTTCAATATTCCCATTAAAAATACAATGAGCAACATTTAACACCCCATCAATCCTTTACTCTTCTCTCAGTCATAGGCAGAGAGTATGTTTGGGTCCAACTAGTTTGGCGAGAAAATTTCGCGTAAATGTTCTCCGAGCTAAGATTCTTCTAAATGAAAGGAAATAAATGAGAGATTATCATTTAACTTGTTCATATGCTTTAAACATTTTATGATTATATAAATTAATAATAAATAAATTAACCTCCATCCCTTTTCAACCAAACTCCTCTTTCCAAACATATCCTTAAAGGGCAGTAGATTGTCCTCAATACACCACTGCAGAATGAAAGTCGTACCGTTGAAGAAACAAGAATCGGAGACCAACCTAGGATAAAAGCTAATAAAAAGTAGCTTAAACGTTAAGAAAGACCCCTAAGAAATGAAAAGAGGAACAAAGCGGGTGGAAGACTAAATCTTTGGTCTTCAAAGCAAAACCCCTTTCAACTTACTTATACATAATCTTGCAATGAATTTCAAAAAGCTTGGGAATTTGAAATGAAGAATAGACAAATTTAATGGTGTATGACAGTAGATGAAAAGAATTACAAGGTCATTGAGATATTCAGCATATCTGGTAAAAGCGTCCTTCATAGCGGGTTCAATGGCTGTGGATGTGGCCATGGTTCTTACCCTCTTTGCTGAGCTCTGAAAGTTGGTCCCTGCAACTGTGAAAGCGAAAACAAGTGGATGCTGTTTGAGAGAATAATTGACGGCAATGAAAAATGTTTCAATCACAGAGAAAGGGGGTTACTTTGATGGAGGCGTTGAGGTTTGGGCGCCATGAACAGAGAAAACTTGTGCAGAGAATGTAACATCTGTTCTGTTCTTTTTGGTTTTTCTTTTCTCTTTTAATCAAATTAGAATCGGTAACGGGCATAGCAATTCTTCCCGCACCTAAACCCTGTAATATTTATTTTTTTTCATTTTTTTCTAATTTATAAACTCAAATTATATACATAAGATTAAAATCAAAACAATCAATTGTTCAACACTTTTTAAAAAAGTAAGACAATGTATTACCTAACCACAAGTGGATAATAAATTATTAGCGAAATCTTGTAATTTTAATTAATCTTATGATTAAATAATTAACTATGTTATTCTAAATAATAAATTATATTGTGCTTGGTTCAAAGCTTTCGATTTTTTGACCTTAGTTATTTACTAACTCATTTGAACTCTTAGTTGAGTATAAGAATCATTCTCTAAGTAATTATACCACGGTGGAAGCACAATAATGCAATAAATATAACAATCAAACAACTAAGAAATAGGTCCTCTAATTCATTTAATTGTCAACTTTTTAATAATTCTTTTTAAATTTTAATATATTGTTCTATATAAACCATGTGAAGTATTATTATAAAATTTTAGTCTATATTAGAGAGTTTCTTTACTTGAAAAATCAAATTTATAAGAAAATCTATATTAAAGAGGTTTTATGTGACACACTTTTCTATGAAAGATGGTGACGGATTACTTTGAATTACTTGAAGTAACTTTTCCACTATAGTAGTCTAAGTAACATTTCAAAATTATTTAAAAAAAGTTTTAGTTGTTTCTTTAACCAACTAAAAACACTTTAACTATAATAATAATAATAAAAATATTATTTTGATAATTAAAATAGAAAACTATATTATAAATAATAATTAAGTCTAAATTAAAAAAATCAACTGTTAGTTGTTTGAAATTTTGTATACTTTCTTTCCTAACAAAATTGAGTGCACTATTGCTTAATAACGATGTGATAAGTAAAAAGTTGCAAATTTAATTTGTTTTAATATATGAAAAAGTTGTTTTCACTCAACCTTAGATTTTCTAACTAAGAAAAAAATTGTATAAAAAATTCTTTCAAAACAAAAAGAAAAACTAAATAAATACTTATGTTTCAAAACAAAATTAAATAAAAATACGAGTTTATCGAAATCCTAAATTTGAGTAGGTATTTCTTAAGAATGATGTGCCGTTTTGGAGAAAAAAATACAGCAAAATTAAAAAAAAAAATTAAGAAATTATTGTAAAAATGCGCAAAATTAAAAGTACAAGTATTTTGATTTTATTTTTGTTTCTTACAGGGCTGTTATAATTTGAGAAGGGATGTTAGCAACGGGCAAGCTCATGCAGCTTCCCCTGCTTTCGCTTCTAAACTGTGGGCTCAGATCTTCAAAGCCAATTTCCATTCCTTTTCCTTCTCACATAAATACCTCTTCTTCATCCCCAATTCTCCCAAACCCACTTTCACTTTCACAACACAAACACAAACATCTCTCCGGCAAAGTAATGGTGGCGCTCCTTGTAGCAACCTCCTCCGACCCTGCTTCCATCAACCCAGCCAATGCGCTGTTGGCCATGCCCGGCTGGAAGCCTGGTCCCCATTTCCAGGTTCAAACCATCTACCATCTTTGGCTACCCATCATGCCCCTTTTGCTGTTTTAATTGTTATTTTTGGTTGCGTTTGGTCCATAGGATGATATGAAGAGCTTTGTGAATGAAGGGGTGAGGGTGTTGCTGCATGGAAAGGGGATAGTGGAGGAGGATGATTTGGACAGGAGGTGGGAAGAGGCGACTGGGGAGATTGTTAATGAGATCATCTTCTTCAGCAAACACACTGCTGTGTCCAACAAACCTGCCCTCACTGTTCACCCCATTGGTAATTTGTTCACTTTGTCTCTGCCTTTTTTCTGTGTGTGGAAAAGTCTGTGTCTTGTAATGATTTTTTGGGTGGCGCGTGTGTGTGTGCAGGAGTTCCTCATTTGCGTGAAGGTGATGTTCCACCCCAAGGCGGCAGACCTGGATGGGCAGCGCTGCCAAATCCCAGGATGGGGCCTTGGCTTCGCCTTTTGAAAAATATGGCTCAGGCTCATAATCTGGTCCCTGAATTCGAGGTATCTTTTTGTTTGATTGATTTGTATTTCGACTACTTTTCTTTACTTGCCTTTTTGATGTTGTTTCTTATTCGACGTGTTCTTTGATTGGCTTTTGTTTCTCTAGTTATATCTTCAGTACTCGTGGTTTAGATTCAGCATTTCTGCAATTGCATGGCTTGTTTACTGTTGAAGGACGATGATTTAGTGTTAAATTTTTAAAAGCAATTCATGCAGAATTTAATCCGTTTCCTCAATTTAGATTACTTTGGAGGCTACTCACCATGGACCGGTGACCAATAAGCCAACCATGTTTTTGGAGATTGGTGAGTATTTTTTCCTTCCTCCTAGACCTATTTTGCATTGTTAGGTTTGGTATATCGTATTTTATAAGCATATTGCATGATCTATTAGTTAAGTACTGGGAAAATGATTTTTTGTCTGTGTCCTCCATCGTTTGTTTTTCAGATCAAGTTAGTCTTCATTTTGATGTTTAATCTCCTTTTCCTTTCATATCCATTTTCTCCTTTTTGAAAGTATTAGTTACTTGCAAATAAAATAAGATTTCATCTTGTCTATGTTTTCCACAGGAAAATTTTAAAGAGAGATAAAAAGGAGTTTCCAAATCAGTGATGCTATTTTACTTTAATTCTTCACTAGAGTATAAAGGACATCTCTGCCCTTTCCTCTATATATTCCTCTGTTTATTTTTTGGGACATTGGTTCAATGATTGAAATTTGTCTGCACCTAATGAAAACTCCCTTAGCCTTTCTCTGCATCAATTTTGGGTGAGATAGGTCTTTCTATCACGTCTCAACTTTTTGGGCTAAGAACGCCACGACTCTCCCTTTGTTTTCCTTATCTTAGAGGCAATCGAAGAAGACTTAGTCTGGCCAGGGGGTTTCATTGTGGGCCATTCAAACTTGGGTTTGAGAACTGCGTCACTTCCTTCTGGGCCATGTTAAAAGTTTTAAAACCGGAATTGTAAATTCATCCTTCGGCTCATCCCTCTTCAACCTTTTTTCCTTTTGTACTTGCATGACTCCCTTCAACTTCTTCCCTCCTAGATAATGTTTGATAAGCACTTTCATTAGTTTTTGCTCATAACAATTCATCCCCTGTCTCCATCAACAATCCATGCTCTATTGTGAGCTTCAACTTAAACGTCATGTAAATCTCTACTTGATTAATCCAAGAAAATGGATCCTCTCCCTCAAAAATGGACATTCCACCTTCTTGGTCGACATTTGAGATTCATTGAGATGGGTGTCACTGATCAAGTTCCCAGGAAAGTCTGGTTCTCCAACACCTTTCTTCCTCACCACATTGTTCAATTCCAACAGTGTGGTATTCTGCTTTTGAAGCTGATCCATGCAAATTTGGATAGCTTCTTGGAAATCACCTTCTCCTGCGCTTGCAAGGCTCATTTGAACTTCCAGAACATCCATTTGCCGAGTCATCTTCAGTGGCATCCAACAGGTTGGACCAATTGTTCGGTTTGGAACTGTAATGAATGAATAGTACTGTAGATTGTATCATTTAACTGGAGGGAAATAACAGAAAACTAACAATATGTTAGGAGGATATTTATCAGCCAGAATGGCTCCCCCCTGCCAGAGAAGACTTTTGATGATCTTATTACTCTACATATTATTGATATCTGTGATGATCCTCTCTCTCCTCCTCCTTATTCCTAATAGCTGACTCACTACATGTCATTGTTTTCTTTTCTTGCCTGCGCAACCCCCCTATTTTTGTTTCCTAAGATAAAAGTGCCAAACTTCTGCTTATTTCCCACATTTTGTATCATCTGGCCCAAGTTTTCCTCTCAATAGTTTGTGGCTGCTAAACTTCATGATCAAGTTATTCTAGAAGCTGCTAGCAGTTAGATAAAATTTGAACTTTGATACAACAACCCGTTTTCTATTCTGGTACAGGTAGTACTGAAGACTACTGGAAGAGACAGGATGCTGCTCAAGTTATGGCACAGGTTGGGTGGGGCTTTTAATAATTTTTTTCATTACTTTTCCATCAATATCTGGAATTTCTCTGTATGGAGATCATATTCCTTTACACAATTACTCCTTAAAAAAAAAACTTCTCTGTAACTATCTATTCCACAATAAATGCCTTAGTGACAACTGGTTGGTAGTATTTTATTTAGTTTACTGAAATGATATTTTGTTTGGGTTCTTGTAGTTAGTCTGGGAAGGACTTGGACTTGGAGGTGGGACAGATATAGGAAACTGGAGCAGGTAAATTGATTAAGCCAAGTTAAACAAATGCAGTGACGATAGTTTGCATACTCATTTATTTGGCATATACCTCCCGAGGTCTTCACATCTTGCTCTCTCTCTCTCTCTCTCTGTGTATCCTTAGATGCAATATATATTTAATCAATTGTTCTTTGATCTTACAATTCCTTTCTTAGTGGAATATATATCCTCCTGAAACTTTTAAATTGTTTGTGTTAATGCATAATTATGGACCAGAAAAATTAGCTTTGTTCCTTTTGGTCATTAAATTTTCCATCTACAAATGGTGAAATTTTTGTAACCTGAATCTAATTCTCACTCTTGCAGGGAGAATGATAACAAGAAAATCCTTCTTGGGATAGGTGGTGGACATTATGCACCTCGTCATATGGATGTAGTATTGTAAGTAGTCAAATCAGTCATAGCAAATCACGTCATTATAATTTAATTTTCTGATGTCAAGGAAACTAGACTATGCAGCTATTGTACGTCATTAACTTTTGAATTATTTTGAAAACCTATCGTTGTTTACTCTGCAATTTGCTGCCAAGATTTGGACTTCATTTGCTTTTTAAGGTTTCCATTATTGAAATTTACTCGCATCATTCGTTTACTTGATATGCAGATGAAGACTTTTGTCATAGTATTATAAAAGTGACAAGTAAATATAGCAAGTTGGCCTTCATCAACAATATCCATAAACTTCCATCATCATGTTTAATGGCCCTATGATGAAAGGCTGTAACTTGTAAATTCAAATATATTACGAAAATACATTGACTATAGAGTTGCTTTATATTATCATGACTTAGGTTGAATAAACTTTTAAATCCATTTGAGAAGATATTTACATAAAAATTTATGATCATGAAAAGTTTTTTAAACCTTGCCAACTGTTTCAAAGTTTCTAAATTTTGCGTGCATTATATTTTCTCTATCTTTTGCTCAAATAAAATATGAATACTTACTATATGCTTATCCAATCTAGGAAAGATAATGTATGGGTGGGTCACCTACTTTCTGGATATTCAGTGCCAATGGAAGATCCAAACCAGTCAAAAGGAGAAACAAATGTGGAGATTGGTGGAACATGGAGAGAGTCTATAAAGGCTGCATATGAGGCCACTAAGGCTGCTTTTCCTGGTGGTGAAATTCTTGCACACCTAGACCACAAGTGAGCTCAATGAACATTGTTCTTATGCAATCAGAAATCTATTTGTGTTGCTAATGCCAAAGCAAGAATTGAATGTTATTTCTTGGTTGAGTACTGAACAGTTTTATAAGTATATTCCACAGCCACAAGGCACCTTGGTTTGAAAACTTATTCAATGTTGTTACAGAAATTTCTGTCAGCTATACCCCACAATTTGCTTAAGGCTTTCCACCAGCCATTCTCTTACAGTAATAGATTGTAAAGAAAATGGTAGAACAGCCTTCGGATTAGGGAAAAGTGGGAAAAGAGTGATAAATCCTTTTCCATCATCCCTGACTCTTAACGGACTTTTGTGCATTCTTCTTATTGGGGGATTAATGAAGGGCTCCTTCCCCTACTAAGGGAAAAGTCACAACACAAGTTCCTTGTAGAACCAACCTGTATCCTTCCTAGTTCTTCCCATTGGTTACCGTTTTCACTTATCAAGAGTCATCTGCACTCCTTGTAATATCTTACGTGCAGCCAACTAAGTGGTGGATTTATTAGCCAAGCATGGCATGGAGCTGTCAACCCAAAGTCCGTATCCTTGAAGTAGATCTGGATTTTATTTGTAATGCTTACGGGCAGATTTATTCCTAGGGGCTTTTAGTACCTCCATTTGATCACCAAAAGAAAAAGCAGTGAGGAAACTAGCCCCTCACTTTCCAAATTAGTTGTCCTTTAAATTCCCCACACCTCCATTCTGACAGATTTTTTATTACGGGGTTTGCTTGTTAGTAGTTTAAGTTAAACATGTCAAGTGCAAAATTTCTGAGATTCAAAATGGGTATAGATGAGGATTTTCTGCACTAGGAAGAAAAAGAAGAAAGAAGAAAACATTATATTTTAAGGGCGTGCTGCTGTCATTTGAACCTTGATTTTTTAAGCCAAATTACATATATTTTGTCCTTGATTACTATAGTGATGCTTTGGTGAGTTTGTTCTTGAATGCTAGAAAGTGATGTTCTTAGGAGTACTTTCAACGTTTACTGTCTGTCATTTTTTAGCTCTTACGGTTTTAGACGAAGAAGGAACTGGGATCTTATGGACGTATGTTGAAAATTAAGAAAATTAAGTAATGCTTCTTTCCTTTTACTCAAGTTAATCTTTACCCTAAACTAGTTATTTTTTTTGCAGGAGTTTCAAGGGCTGGCAGAGGAATGCCATATCAGGATTCCTTGCGGAGCAGAACATTAAAATTGGAAAACCGAATAATTTCTATTGAGGGCTGACTTTGGAGGCTGTTATGTGAACAACATAGCTTCTGCAGATTTTGACAGACCATACTAGCAATTTTATTCAGTTCCCTTGAGATCATTGATAGTTAATGAATAGCTGAAGATTGAGATAAACTTATGTATTCATAAATTCCAATTCTTATGAAAAACGGTATTTAACCATATAGCAGTACTATACAGAAGGTTGACATTTATGTAATGTTCCCAATGTTTCTAAAAGTTGATTAAGTTACTGGTTTAAGATTTAATGATTTAGCTGCGGTCAAACTCGTTAATAAAATAACATTAACAAATAAATAATAGCAAATAAATATAAAACTAGAAATGGCTAAAATAATACATTTTAGATGTTCTTTAAGTTCAAAGATTCAAATAAAAGTATATCATAATACTTGGGGCTTAAGTTTTTAACAAAATACAATGTTAATAAACAATAACAAGTTTAAATCTAAAATAGAAAAGAAAGATGAAAAGATGATACAATAAATTTATAAGAAATCAAGATATAATAAAAAGATGTAAATTAATATAAATAATTAAATTGTATGTTTAATAAGATAAAATAATAATAATTAGTAAATTAATTTATAACTTTATAGGTATTAGTAAATGTGTTTTTGTTTATCTTAAAAATATTTTAGATTAAATTAAGATATATCGGTTAAACCATTTCTTAAACTAAATTTAGCTGGCTTTTGGATTGATTTAATTGATTTTTTAGAGGTTTTTGAAATTATCTTATATTATGAGTTAATAGACTGCTTATAGATTTTCCGGTCTTAGCGGCTAAATGAAAAGATCCAGTTTTAAAACTATATATGTTCATAATTATCTATTTAGAAAATTATATGCAAATATATATATATATATATATATATATATATATATCATTCTTTTAATTCTTGTTTTTCATATATTCTCTCTTCTACTTTTTCTTTCATTTTTAGTCCTAATGATTTTTTCATATTTTCACTCTTTTTCAAGTCATGATGATATGAGGTATAATTATTGATGTGATACTTTACTTAGGTAATACATGATAATGTCATCTTTTATGGACATATTCATAAGGCATCATGTTAGCATTATAATGATGAGTGCTACTACGGCTTTCTTAACAAGTTTTAACTATAGATATTAAAGGTTAAATGTTTGAAAATAATGGAAACTAAGATTGATTTTTTTTATAAGATATTAAAGATGGAAAAAATGTTAAAATTACATGGACTCAAATCTTATTTAACTAAAAAATAACTTTTATAGCTATTTGATTAATTTAATTTTTTTAATAAAGCAAACATACTGAGAAATGTTTTTTTTAAAGTTTGTAATAATTTAATTGATAATAAATTTTTAATTTTTTTTAAAACAATACATTATTATTATAAATTAATTTTAATTAAATATTAAAATTATAATTTAATTATTGTCAATGTTACTCTTATTTTATTAATTTTTAATATTTTTCAATATTATTATTTTATTAGTATTTTTTATTTATTTTATATAATATTATTATTAGATTACTTTTTATTTTATAATCTTAAATTATTTTATTATTTTTAAATATTTTATTATTGTTATTTTAATAATATTAATACTTTATTATTATTTTATTATGTTATATAACATAATAGAGAAAAATTGTTTACCGTTATATTAATACTGTTACACATCATAAAATTAATAATATGAGAAATAGTAAAAAAAGTAAAAATAAATAAATTTATTCTTTTTCACCTAACTTTCATAATGTTATTAGATTACTTTTTATATAATATTATTATTAGATTACTTTTTATTTTATAATTTTAAATTATTTTATTATTTTTAAATATTTTATTATTGTTATTTTAATAATATTAACACTTTATTATTATTTTATTATGTTATATAACATAATAGAGAAAAGTTGTTTAACTTTCACCATTATATATCATTACGACCGTTATATTAATACTGTTACGCATCATAAAATTAATAATATGATAAATAATAAAAGAAGTAAAAATAAATAAATTTATTCTTTTTCACTTGACTTTCATAATGTTTCCTTAAGAGTATTTTGAATAAAAGGTATTTATTAAAATAACAAAAATTATAAAATGTAAATTATATATTTATATAATTATTATTCAGAGTTCCTTAAATAAATAATTATAAAAATATTATAAGTAATTTAAAAAATAATAAACATTTTTCGTATCTTCAGTTTTAATAACAAATCATTATAATTAATTATGAGCAAGTGTAAGAAGAAACTCTCCTTAAAAATACTCTAAAAATTTTTATTATATATTTTTTCTTACATTTTAGAGTCATTACTAAAGTTTCAATAGATTTTTTTTTCCATTTATCTGCAAATCGATTGAAGGAACCATTGTATATATATATATATATATATATATATATATATATATATATATATATATATATATAATATTTTTCAACAAATAAATAACAATGTTAGTTAGTGATATATTTTTTCTTTTAATTTTTTCCATAACTTTTATTCTTAAATTTTTGAAAAATCACAATTTTAGTTCAATCGTTGATTTTATATACATTTTTCTTTGATAAATTAAACCCTAAATCTTCTATATTCATTATTGACATCTTAATAAATAATTTAATTAGTCAAAATATAAAAAAAATCATAAGCAGAATCGGTTATTGAATCAAAATTACGAATTTTCTAAAACATAGAAACTAAAATCACAGGGAAATAAGTAATAGGAGGACTAAAATTGGGAATAAGAATTAAAGAGGAAACAATATTGTAACTCTGTCAAACAAAATAAGTAGAAGAAGAAACTCAAATCAACAGAATATAGAAGGAAATATTAAGGTGAAATTTAAAAAATTGAATTAAAGAAAAATCAATAATGAGTCCCAAAACGAAAAATGAATAAAAATAGCAAACATTAAAGGTATAAATTAATTATATTGAGGTAATATGTTAAACAAAAATAAACAGAATAATATAATAAAGTATCACTTCTTTATTTTTTTAAAGTGTCAATTTTAGAAAATTTTATTTATATTAGTTTTCAAAATTCAAGATTGTTAACTATTATTTTCAGTTAATTTTATGTTTAGTGTTGGCAAATTAACTTTATACTTACAATTAGTATGCATTCATTGCAAAATTTAATTATAAATAGATAATAAGAGTTTCTAAAATTATTTTATAGATGTAAAATGAATTTTTTGTTATCAAAATCTTAAAATACTATTAAAACAAAACAGAAGAACTTCCATTTCAAATTTATACGAGATACTTGATAAATTCTCAAATAATAAAAAAGCAATTAATTAATTTAATTGTTTGTGAATCTTTTATTTTTATCCTTATTAATTAGTATTAAATGAATTAATTTAAATTTAATTAAAATTTTTTATAAATAAATTAATTTTTTAATAAAACTTTAAATTAATTATTATTAAAATTTTAACAGTTTTGTTTTCATTTCAGAATAATTTTTAAATAATTTAAAATTAAAACTACTAATTATTTTAAATAAATATTTTAATCAAAATTTTTAATTTTTACCAAATTAAAAATGATTATATTCAAATTTTATTTTAAACTTTTAATTCTTATTAAATTGCAAATACCTATACTTAAATTTTATTTTAAAATTTCAATCAAAATTTTCAATTCTCCAAATAAAGATGAAAAGTCAGACTAATAAAAAAGAATTAATTCTTAGTTCCTGATATTTAATTTCTTTTTTTACTATTTAATATTAATGCAAATAATAATTTGATTAATAAGGATATATAAGAAAAAAAAATAAAGTTATTGAAATTCTAAAATATTTTATATTATAAAACAAATTTTCCTTCAATTACACCTTATAATTTAAAAGGAAGAAAGTGATATTTTTTTTAAATGACCAACATTTAAGATTTCAAAATAAAAATATAAAAACATTAAATGGCATTAACTAACAATAAAAGTCATATTAATGACCAAGTTTTGTTCTTAAAATTCACATTAATAATCATAAAAGATATTTAATGCAAATATGTTGAAAGAATGTTGTGTCAACTACTCTTGAAGAGAGTAGTTAAAAGAACATCGTAAGTTTTTAATATTTACAAAAAACCAAAAACCCATATTCAATTTTCAGAAGATTGAGCTTTATTCTACAGATACAGATAATGGTTGTAAAACGACAGAAGAGAGCATAGTTTTGGTGTGAAAATTAAAGTTTTGATGTCAGAAGGAGGATACAAAAATAAGGTACTAATTTAAAGCTCAAACAATACCTATTGAATATGGATTGGTCCCCTCTTACACTTCACATTAAATTCAAAACAAAATAACATGTCAATAATTTCTATTAATGGATGAAGTAGGATTATTTATTTTTTAAAATTTACAGAAATAAATGTTAATTAAATTTTTATATAGAACAAAATTGCATGATTAGAAAACTCTGAAGACTAAAAGGAATTTAAGTCAAAATAATAATTATCTTTTAATTACAATTATATTTATTGAGATTTTAATCAAATATTGAAATGGTTTCTGCATATCTTTATAATCCTTCTAAAACACTTATGTTAAAAGAATGTTATATTAAAATGATTTATGTTGTTGACATTCATCTTACAAAAGTATACGAATTTTGTTATTACGAAAAAAATATTTTTTATTCACCTTTCTCTCTTGGACACTGCCAACTATACACTTTGAAACAACCTCTTCTCTTTGCCTACTTTTGTGTTGGCAACTCTCCATTCTTGATTGTTTTCTGCTTTAATTTCAACCATGGAATGTTTCTTTTGTTACCTATGGTACTCTCTTCTCCCTCTCCACCTGTTTGTTATGTGAACTGTGAAATGAAGATCCACATTTTAAGTCTTAGTTGTATCTCTATTGTCATGTAGTATTTTCTGTGGTGAGTGCAGTCACATTTTTTCTTTGTATGTGACATTGGATATAGTTTTCTGTCGTATTTTTGTTTCTTTCATTTGTGTTTGTATGTATTACATATTTTTGTTTTATGGGGCAAAGAAGGTTTAGCAACCTGATGTCAATCCCTCATATCAGTTGTGTTGGTTCCCTTTTTTCCATCATGTGTTTGAGGTGTTTATGTTGTAACAGACCTTGAATTTTCACTGTACTTTTCTGGATTTGTAGAGTTGTGTTTTATTTGTTTTGAGGGCTAAACCTCAATCCAATAAGAGCTCTAAAGGACAAAATATTGGTAGGGAATTTGATGGTGTCAAATCAATCTGAGTTTGAATATTTGTAGCTGAAAAGCTTTTCCAAAAGTATGGGATTTCTAAACTTTTCCCCTTTGTCCTTTTATACATCGAGTACTGCCCTAGGATTCTATTCAGCTAGTCCACAATCAAATCTTTTACCAATAAAAGAAAAAGGATGAAGGAAGATGCTTTTGCAACTTTAAATATAACCAAAGCTCACATTCTTTTGTAATGAAAAATGATTGGGACAGGATGAGCGGATATCAGATGCTTAAGTCATGATATGGTCCCCCAATTTAATTAGTTCTCAATATTCTTAAAGCTTTGTTCCAATTGAACTCTATTTCGAATTGGGTTCTAATCAATATTGTTTGCATCAAAAGTTCGTAATAGATGTGTGGAAAAAATGGTCTTACAATCTTTGTAACATAGACATGGTTTCCCTTCGGGCTGAAATCCAAACAAATATCTAAATTCTTTTATGAATAGTGAAATGTCACTTTTCTTTTGTCTTCATGATTTAAAGAGGTTATCTTTTGAATCACTTAAAGACTGTTAAAATTTGTTGCTTCATACATACTAACCTTGTTATTCCTGTTTTCTGATTTTCAGGGTCCTACAAAATATTGAGTGATCTGGCTAGTCTAGTTGATGAAAAATACTACCCGTAGTAAAACAGAAAGTTTTCCATTGGTTTGAACTCTACATGGACAATGAAACTAGGTAACAAACTGTTTGTTTAATTCTGGTTTCTGCTTTTGGTACTTTTATTGTCTCCAGCAGCTATACTTATATCATCTCTTTGTGATAGTAGGGGTTAGCTCATGTATTTTATTGAATTAGTTGAATCTTGATTCATAACTTCTCGTTTTAAGTATGGTTTGTTACTGCCATTCGTATATGGTTGAATATGATTCTTCCAAGTCCACGACATAACCATTCTTGACATGAATTTACTGAATTCCTTTGTGTTGTTTATTGTGCTTGTTTTATGATCAAGTGATTTTTATTGTGAAAATCAGACCTTGCAGAATACGCTCTGCTGTTTTGAAAATGTATGTACAGAACTAGAACTTTCTTTACATTCAAATATTGGCCTTGAGCGTGAATCTCAATCATTTGACTTCAATGACAGTGATGCAATATTCTACTGGATGCATATCACAACACCACTAAATAAAGGAATGTGAAACTAGAGCCTCCACTGAAATCGGACGTATAACAGATTAAAATCTATCACCCTATGACATGGGGTCAGTAGATTTGACGACAACAATTAAACTTGATTTAGGAAATGATTATGAAGCACAGGTCAGGGACTCGAAGGAAATAGAGTCATTTGGGATGCTTCACCATGATATGGAATCAGAGAAAAACTCCCCTAATTCACCAATCCATGACTCACTAGAGGAAACAGATTCATTGGAGGATTCAGCAGATCTCTATATGGACAAAAGTGTTACAGAATGTGAACCAGAATTTGTAATATGCCACGAAGAGACTAGTTACAGCATTATTAAGGATATTTGTGTGGATGAAGGAGTCCCTACCAAGGAAAAGACTTTTTTTTGGAGAAAAGTAGACGAAAGCCTCCAGAAAACTTATTCTTCTAAGAGTTATGAAAGTAAAGAAACAGTGAAAGACGATGTCGGGATCAATCTATTAAATGCACCAGTAAAAGATGAATCTGATCAGTCCAAGGATTTGATACAGCTAGATGAAGGTGCAACTAGAAAACTTGCTGATAACATGTATAAGGAGATTGTTGAGCCTGAAGATAACATTTTGTTACAAGAGTTAGACAGAGAGAAATCCTGGACATCAGGTGTTGAGGGTGATGAAACCAAACACGATTATGCAAAGGTATTCAACAATTTTTCTGTCTGCAATTCGCATGCCATTTATTCAAGTTAACCATCAATGTCATCGGTTATTCTCGTAGTCCATATCTCGCCATATATGGAGCATTTTTTAAATGAAATTCACCTTATGTTGATGATGACTTCTATAGGAATATCTGTGTGTGAGCACTCATGTGAAGATGTACATTTCATGAAGTAATGATCCTTTATTTTAATTATTATTACAGGTTGATAATGAGCCTGAGTTTCACTCCAAGCCTGACAATTCCAAAAATGTGATTGAGGATGATCCAGTGTTTTCTAGTCCAGCTCCGGAATCAAAAACTGAAATCCTTGTCAGTAGTAGTTTACTGCAGGAGAATGCAAACATGGGGCATAAGTTAGATCATTCGGCTGGTGGAAGTAGTGAAGTTAGTGACTGTAATTGTGGTCAAACTCAAGATGCAGATGTGAAGTCTGAAGAGCAGGGTGTAAAAGATCAAGTGTTTCACAGATTAGGCGAGTCAAGTTCCTTCTCTGTTGATTACCTAGGACCTCTACCTCATTGTGGTAGCATCTCTCTTCGATCAGATAGCAGCACAGCTAGCTCACGGTCCTTTGCTTTTCCCATGTAAAAAAAAATGCCTCAATACTTGTTAGTTTCTCTTTAAGCATTGAGAAATGAACACACTGATTTGCTTCTGGTGCTTGCAGATTACAACCAGAATGGAATAGCAGTCCAGTAAGATTGACAGAACCTGATAGTAGGCATCTCAGGAAGCTGCGGGGTTGGAAGCACAGGCTTCTCTGCTGTAAATTCTGAAAGATTATAATTCCTATAGCCTTATAATAGTTCATATATATATCAGTAAATTTTTCTCAGTATCAGGCATATATATACATCTCCACTGTTTGCTCCCGTATGTAAGCAAAGTTCTTTTTCTTTCCCTTAATTGCATTTGTTTCGTACCTTTTTATTTTATCTATATATATATGATCAAAATTTCATTTACTTGCCAATAATTCACTGTACAAGCTGTTTATGGATGTTTGTGGCATATGCTTTACGCTATAGTAACTACAAAAATCTGCAAAAGTAGTTGCAACTTGCGACATAGTTTGATGATTAAAGTCTCTTGAATGTTGATGTGGTTGTAAAAATTTAATGCTACATTTTCATTTGTTCCAGCATTGATGTCATGAGTGGATGCTCAGAAAATGTTCCTTTAAGAGTAGCAAAGACCTTTATTGGCATACAGAATAGAATTTTTTTAGTGAAATTCCATGAGGAGGACCTTCTTAGCTCAACCATCAGTGCTTCAACCCAACAACATCAACACAACTTTCTCCCATTTCAACTTCTTCATCAACACATCCCCAGCCCCACTCACCTTTTCAATTAATTTGTTTCTGCATGTTGCATGTTATATGTAGTAGTTATTTTTGTTTTAGAGTCAAGTGATTATATCTAAATGTTATTTTTATAAAATATTTTATTTATTTTTATAATATTTCTTATAAAGATAATTATATTCTTTTACTTTTAATAAATAATTTATTTTTCTTTTATTATAATTACGGAGATAATCATTTTCAATTAATTTTGTTTTTTCATGTTATATGTACTAGTTATTTTTGTTTTTAGAGTAAAATGATTATATTTAAATGTTATTATTATAAAATATTTTATTTTATTTTTCTAATATTTCTTATAAAAATAATTATATTGTTTGACTTTTAATAAATAATTTGTTTATCTTTTATTGTAGTAATTATGGAAATAATCATTTTTTATTTTAAACAAAAAATATTTGAATATCAATTATTTAATTTTAATAGTATTTTTCTTTTATCATCTATTTTAAATACTACAAACAATAATATTTTTATATCTTTTATTATATTTTTATCTATATTGTTTTGATTAGAAATGATGAAAAAATTCGTATCTATGGATAAAATAATGAATTTAATTAACTCTTTGTTAATGGAATGAGTACAAGTATTATGTATGTTACTTATTAATTGTTGTAGTAAATTTTATTTAAATAATTTTAAAAAGTAAAATTAGTGGTAAAAAGAATATTTTTAAAATATAAATTGAAATTATTTTTAAAAATATTATTTTTTTAAAATTTACACTTTATAATGTAACTAATTTAAATTTATTTTTTAGAAAGATAAAATTTATTTGCATGAATATCTTAAAAAAAGTATGAAGAATATATTTTAAAATTAACTTTTATCTGAATTTTATTTTAAATAATATTTAAAAATAAAAAATAAATTTAAAAACTAAAAATAAAACATATTTATAGTAATAAATATAAAAAAATTTAGCAATATTTTTTTATGGAAATACGAATAATAGAATAAACTTTTTAAACATGAATAACCGGTATCCTAACCCGAACTATTGTCACACGTAGTTTTGATAGAAAATTTGAAAAAAAAAAATTCATTTTCTTCACGTCAAAAATAAATCAAATCAACAAATACTGGTTGATGGTTTAAAGTTTGAGATACAATAATAATTTTCTATTTCCAATCACTTGGTTGTTTACTTTTTTTTTCTCCTCTTGTCTTTTATTTTTGTTTCACCTTATAATTTTAACTTCAAATAAATGGATCCAAAAAAAATACTGAATAAATGTTTAAAGGTAATTGAAAAATTGAGTTGTAACATAAATTTATTAGATTTTACTTTTTGCTATTCATTGTTGTTATATCTATATTCTAATGGTTTCTAATTATTAGAACAAATATTTTTCAATATTATTATCAATTTTTAGGAGAATTTTTCTAATAAACTTTTTAAAGTACATACCAATTTTTATTACATATTATTAGTCATGAAATATCTTTATGATAGGTGAAATTGACAATTAGCATTTGTAATATTATATCTTTTTTCGATATTTAATTTATTTTTATTCAAATATCTCAATCTCTAGAAACCATTTTAGTAAGGTTGAATTAGGCTTAATCTGCGCTACTTTAAGATGGTATCATAACTATTCAGGGCTTATCCTAATCAACTTCATCAAGATTCTATTGAAACACCCACAAATATCTAGTTCCACGCTCGAGATGTTTTGTTCTTGATGTGAGGGATGTGTATTGGAGATCCCACATTAACCAAATATATGACCAAATTATAGTATATAATTGTATGCAAACCTCACCCTATAAAACCAATAGGTTGAGTTGGGTTTAATGTCCACATTCTTAAGAATATAAATGGATCTCCAACCGTATGAATTGAAAAACATAAGAAATGGAGTCATGTGATCTGTTGCTCCTAAATAAAGAATCCACACATTTTGAGATAAAAGCCCAAATGTATAGAATGATGTTTTTACTCTCATGGACAAGGTACACAATCCAGAGCACTTACTCATTCACTTAATCATTGTTCTTAAATAATCAATTTCCTACTTATAGGCTTTCATATCAAGATGTAGTTGAGGAGGAACACTGGGTTGATTTATTTCTTTGTGTTTTGAGGTAGTATTCTTTTCCCATTTTTTGAGGTTCCTTTATTGCTTCCTATGTGCTCATGTACTTTGTCTCTCTCGTGGAGTTTGAATCATGTTGCTTTGGTAAGCCCAAATGTTTTATAATATGAACAATATTCTCCGTGGTTGCCTTTCATAATGGGTTTTGTTTAGTGTTTAATTCCTTGACAACCCATTTTCCTATTGTCATGACAAAGCTTGTGATAAAGGTTCTTCTATTAAGCATGACAACCCTCGGAAACTCTTATCCCCTAACAATAAAGAACCTTTTGATAGAGAAGACAATTTTTCTCTCCCTAAGACTTGTATCTTGATTGGGTCCTATTCATGGTTTAGACCACATAGAAATTTAAAGATTCTTCCTCTTTCAACAACTTCAACATGTATAACAACATCAAATTTTGGTAATGATTTAGTTTGATCCAAAACCCATTCAACAATCACTGATATTCTAATATTGAGAGAGAACCCATTCAATAACCCAAGATATTCTTATATTGAGAGAGAATCTTGTCTAGTATTAAACATCATGCTTTTAATATCCTAACAAACACCAAAATTTTCAAAGAAAATATGTTATTTAGGTCATCCTAAATTTTTTTAGGAGAGAATAAAACATAATTTTGACTTATTTTAAGGACCATAGAATCTCACATTTAGGTCATGATCACTTGATCTTCATTATTACAAATCTCAAAAGTAACGTCAGTTAACCTTGGTCCTCCACCATATGTGTGATCGAATCTTGATCATTCTTTTAGAATCCTCAAAATGTATTGATTCCATTGCAAATAATTATGACCATCACATCAATATGGACCCACCACATTTGAAACATTTTCATGACCCATAAAAGTAATTTTCACCTAAGTCATTGAGGAAAAAACATAAACTTTCTATTGTTGGATCGAACGCTTATCACTAGACCAAAAGCTATAGTCATTAGTTAGGGTGCAACTCTTTCTACTTAAGAGCATAACAGCCCAAGCACCATGATTCACTTATGACTTGCCCCACACGTCCTCTGGCCCACCTAGGGACAATTAATGTCACTCACAACAATCTCCCCCTCAGCAATTGTCCCGCTGGGAATTGAACTCGTGACCTTGACTCTAATACCAATTGTTGGATCGAGCACTTACCATTAAACCAAAAGTTATAATTGTTAGTTATGACACAACTCTTTTTACTTAAGAGCATAACATCCTAAGCGCCACAATTTGATTATAACTTAGCCCATCTAGTCGTCGTCACAGGACAATTGATGCCACCTGCAACATTTATCTTGCCACTCCTTCGAGAAGAACAATGTATTGAGAACAAAATGGAAAATCAATTCTATTATTGATATTGGAATAAAATTGTTTATATACACACGTATAACTTTCACGTAACTAACATCCTAATACTCCCCCTCAAGTTGGCAAGTATATATTAAAGATGCCAAACTTGGAAATAAGATTGCAGAACTGAGATGCAGAAACTGGTTTAGTCAATGGGTCTACAAGTTGATGTTGGTACTTGACATGAATGAGTTTGAGTAGATCACTAGGCACTTGTTCTCAAATAAAGTGGCAATAAATCTCCACATGCTTGGAACGTTCATGAAAAGTAGGATTGGTGGAAAGGTGAATAGCTGATTGACTATCATAGAACACCATGGAAGATTCCACTTAGACTTTAAAATCTTGAAACAATGTTTTGTAACCATGACATTTTTCTTGCCACAGTAGCCAAAACTTGATATTCAACTTCTGCTAAAGAGCAAGACATTGTAGGTTGTTTTTTCGATTTCCATGAGAATAAAAAACTACCAAGAAACACAAAATACCTAGTGACACTATGCCTTGTATTTGGGCAATTTCCCCAATCAACATTAGCATAATCTTTTAAACTGAGTTGAGAAGAAGAAGAAAATAAGAGTCCCTGACTAGAAGAAGATTTCAAATATCGCAGCAAGCGATGCAAGGCATTTAAATGAGGAACTCGAGGTTGAGACATATATTGACTCAACTTAGTGACAACATAATTGATATCTGGATGGGAGATAGTTAAATAAATCAACCTCTCTATAAGTCTACGATAAGTGATGTATGTCATTCTACCCTTTATTTCTTGATCTAAGAGCATTTTCTAAGTTAATTATTCTCTTTATAAATTGTGCATTTAACATGTTTTCATAAAAACATAGCATAATTCAATTTTACTAAATTTGTTGCATTTTGTATAATTTTAGCATCAAAACATATATTCATACATCAACATTGCACATTTTTCTTTTTGGTTGATTTTTTTCTTTAGGATATGGGCCCAATTGTTGGAAATCAAGGTCCAAATTCATTGCAAACATGGTGTAGCCCAATCAATCGTTATTGGAGGCGAAGCTACTATTTATCCAAGCTTAATGATTAAAACAAGATAAAATTCACTAGGGAAGAAGTAACCCTTGGTCTTCTCAAGCTATTCTTCCATAGAAAAGTGATGACCCAGGAACCTTTACTATTCCCTGCACCATTGGAAAGCTCACCATAGCCAATGCTTACTAGATCTGGGAGCATCAATCAATGTAATGCCTTCATCCGTCTACAAGACATTAATCTTAGGGGAACTAAAACTAACCAACATGACAGTTAGCCAATCGGAGCTCGGCCAAGTCGCTAGGAGTGTTAGAGGACGTACTTGTCAAAGTCTAAACACTCCATTGGTTGTGTATAAGTATGTGTATGACTAATATCTGATATTTCAAATTAGGTATAGAGACAAGATGAGTATGTACATACCCGTTTCGTCCCCGTTTTCATACCCGTTCCAATACCTTGTCTCCATTTTCATACCCATTCTTGTTTTAAATTACTAAAACACATTTGGATTATTAAGTAACCTACACTACTACAGAATTAGCAATTAACGTCGCCATTTTACGTCGGTTTAACTACAAACGACGTAGAAGGGGTTATAAAGGGTATTCTACGTCGGTTATTGGGTAAAACCGACGTAGAATGTGTTTGCCCTACACATTCCACGTCGGTTACTACAGAACCGACGTAGAATATATTCTGTAGTAACCGACATGGAATGTGTAGGGCAAACACATTCTACGTCGGTTTTACCCAATAACCGACGTAGAATACCCTTTAAAAGCCCTTCCCCCCTTTTTTTCCTCACTTTTCGTTCTTCGTCGTCGACCTCCGCTCCCGCTTGCACAGCTTTTCCTTGCCGCCGCCGCGAACGCCGTTCCTTCCCGAAGAACCTCCTGTCCCTGCCGCTGCCGCCGCGAACCGCGCCTACAGCTTTCCTTGCTGCCACCGCGAACCCTGCTGCCGTTCGTGCCGCTACTACCTGCCCCCGCCGCGCCGCGCCTCCCGTTGCCGTTGCCTGCCCCTGCCGTGCCTGTCGCTGCCGCCACCGCCACCGTTGCCGCCGTTGCCGCCGCCAGGTTAGTGGGTTTTTTATTGTTTTTATTGTTTTTTGTTTTGTAGATAGTGTTTGTATGATTAGGTTATTGAAATGCTTGTAGATGATTGTTCTGATGATCTGGCTGTGCCCATGGGGATTTATTTGATGTTGTTTATGTATTTGATGTTGTGTAAAAATTTGGATTTAGTCAAATAACAGAGGAAACTCTGCCGAAATTTCGTTAGAATGAGTTTGTCTCTAGTAAACTGTACTAAATAATGTTATAGTGTTTGTATGATTAGGTTATTAAATGTCTGTAGATGATTGTTTTGATGATCTGGCTGTGCCCATGGGGCTTTATTTGATGTTGTTTATGTATTTGATTTTGTATAAAAATTTGGATTTAGTGAAATAATAGACGAAACTCTGCTGAAATTTCGTTAGAATGAGTTTGTCTCTCTTATAGAGCAAACTCTACTAAATGATAATTTTGATTATAGTAATTAATGATATTAAATTCATTGATGACGGATAAGTTTTTTATTAACTCTTAATTGTAGTCTAAAATCCGAAAATGAATCGAAGTTGGATGAATGCAAGTCGTATATCAGAAGAGTATGAGAATGGAGTTGAACAATTTTTGAGTTTTGCTGAACGAAATGGTCTAAAGATGAATGAAAAATTTTATTGTCCTTGTGTTAAGTGTGTTAATGGAAGAGTTCAAACCGTAGATATAATACGAGAACATCTAATCTATGAGGGTACCATGAAAAATTATACTACATGGATATGGCACGGTGAACTTATTGATATTCCAGTAGTATCACAAACTGTGGAGGAGGAGGATGTCAGTATGGAAGATCGAATAGAGGATATGCTTCGTGATGTGGGTCAGGAAAGCTTTCTTCAAGCACATGCACCTGTATATGATAAATTGAAGACCGATTCAGATACGGCTTTGTATCCTGGGTGTACAACTTTCACACGATTGTCTTCTGTATTAAGATTGGTGAATTTGAAGGCAAAGTTTGGTTGGAGTGATAAAAGTTTCAATGAATTGTTAGAACTTTTGAAAGAGATGCTTCCAGATGAAAACACATTGCCTAACCATATGTATGAAGCAAAGAAGATACTTTGTCCAATGGGTTTAGAATATAAAAAGATACACGCTTGTCCTAATGACTGTATTTTATACAGAAAAGAGTTTGAATCTCTTCACAAGTCTCCAAAATGTGGTGTATCACGTTACAAAGTCAAGGATGGTGATGGTGATGGTGAAGATAGTCATAAAAAGGGTTCTCCTGCAAAGGTTATATGGTATCTTCCAATAATTCCAAGGTTTAAGCGATTGTTTGCTAATGAAGAAGATTCAAAAAATCTCACATGACATTCAGTTGCAAAGAAACGAGATGGACAACTTCGACATCCAGCTGATTCTCCACAGTGGAAGAAAATTGACCGTCTATTTCCAAGTTTTGGTAGTGATGCAAGAAACCTTAGACTTGGACTAGCTACAGATGGAATGAATCCTTTTGGTAACTTAAGCACTAACCACAGTTCATGGCCAGTTTTATTAGTGATCTACAATCTTCCACATTGGTTGTGCATGAAGCGAAAATATGTTATGCTATCTATGATGATTGCAGGTCCAAGACAGCCAGGAAATGACATAGATGTTTATTTAAGTCCTTTGATAGATGACTTAAGATTGTTGTGGGAAGAAGGAGTAGAGGTGTTTGATGCAAATCGACAGGAGAATTTCAAGTTACATGCAATGATATTTTGTACCATAAATGACTTTCCAAGATATGGTAACTTGAGTGGATACAGAGTGTCAAGGGTCATCATGCGTGTCCTATTTGTCAAGAAGATACAAGTTATCTGCAATTGAAACATGGGAAGAAGACAATTTATAATAAACACAGAAAATTCCTTCCAGTTAACCACCCATACCGAAGATTGAAGAAAGCTTTTAACGGTTGCCAGGAGGATGAAATTGCTAAGTCACCGTTAACAGGTGAGGAAGTTTATGATCAAGTGAAAAACATAAATGTTGAATTTGGAAAGACCCAAAAGAAATCTACTGATAGAAGCAAGTGGAAGAAGAGATCAATTTTTTTTAAACTTCCATATTGGTGTCATCTAGATGTACGTCATTGTATTGATGTGATGCATGTTGAGAAGAATGTATGTGATAGTCTAATTGGCACATTTTTGAACATCAAAGGTAAGACAAAGGATGGAGTGAATACTCGTCAAGATCTTTGTGAATTGGGAATACGTCCGGAATTGCATCCAAGATCTGAAGGCAAGAGAACATATCTTCCAGAAGACTAGTCTTTGTTGGTGCCTTTGGAGTATTAAAGTTCCACAAGGATACTCTTCAAATATTAAGAGTCTTGTGTCAATGAAAGATCTTAAACTAGTTGGGTTAAAGTCACATGACTGTCACGTTTTGATGCAACAACTCTTACCTGTAGCTATACGTGGCATACTCCCGAAGAATGTGAGAAATGCAATTATGCGTCTATGTTTTTTCTTCAACTCTATATGTGCCAAGGTAATTGATGAAAAATCATTAGATCAATTGGAAAATGAGGTAGCAATTATACTATGTCAATTGGAGATGTATTTTCCTCCATCATTTTTTGATATTATGGTTCACTTAATTGTTCATCTTGTAAGAGAGATACGGTTATGTGGCCCAATTTATTTGCGGTGGATGTACCCAATTAAGCGTTACATGAAGATCTTCAAAGGTATACTAAGAATCCATACAGACCTGAAGCTTCTATAGTTGAAAGGTATATTGCAGAAGAAGCTACAGAGTTTTGTTTAGAATACTTGGCAAAAGCACAAGCCGTGGGTGTTCCTACAAGTCGACATGATGATAGGATAAATGGAAAGGGTACTCGTGGTATAAAAGTTCAAGCAAAGGATACTACTGAGTTGAGTCAGGCACACTTGTATATTTTGAATAATACAGATGTAGTTCTTCCTTACATATCTGCTCATCAATCAATGTTGAGGACCCAAAACCCCAAAATGGGTGAACGGTTGTTGGTGAAGGAGCATAACAACAAGTTTGTCAGTTGGTTTAGAAGCCAAATTTTTTCAGATCAGCATGCATCTGATACATTGAAATGGCTAGCTCATGGACCAAAACATAACGTCATCACTTGGACTGGGTACGACATTAATAGATATTCCTTCTACACAAAGTCACAAGATGACAATAACACAATTCAAAATAGTGGAGTATCTATTGAGGCCACATCCATGCACTTTTCTAGTTCAAAGGATAAAAACCCCATCATGGCATCCATAAGTTACTTTGGAGTGATTGAGGAAATTTGGGAGGTTGACTATAGTAAATTTAGATTTTCTCTATTTAAATGTCTTTGGGTTGATAGCAATACCGGTGTTCAATTTGACGAAATGGGTTTTACTATGATAGACCTTAAGAAGCTAGGTCATAAGGAAGAACCATTCATCATGGCATATCAAGCAAAACAAGTTTTTTATGTGACCGACCCATGTAATGATAGGTGGTCTGTGGTCCTTCAAGGCAAAGGGATTGATGTCAACCATGAAAATGAAGATGAGTAAGATGATTTCATTGTCATTCCCAGTTCACCACGACTGCCTAGTAGTATTGAAGATGTACAAGAGGATGTGGTCCATGCAACTCGTAATGATCATGATGAAGGGATATGGGAAAATTTAGTTGTCTAAGTATGTTTCTACTTAAAATTCTTTATGTATTTGTTTTATGTTTGTGTATTTAAGATTTATAAATTATATTGCTTTATATTTTCTTTACAAACACATGGCATCTCCTTCACCATCACCTCCTCCCTCATCTCCTCCACCATCTCCTCCACCAAAGAAGACCAGGCAAGCTACACGATTACTGAGCTTGACAGCCAGACACATGACAGGAGAGAAGCTGAGTGGGTTTGTTGATCCACGCACTGGGAAGGTGTCTGGTCCGCATCATACCCAGTTCAGCAGCTACTTGGGTACCGTTGCACGAGAGAAGGTAATTCTAAGTTTATATTTGAAGTTTTTTACATATTTACATATAATTCTTCTTTTCATCTAACTAATGATTATGTTTAGGTATCTATTTTGCATCCAGACTGGGATAATGTTGAGGACACGGTGAAGAATCTGATTTGGCAGGACATTCTGGTAAGTTTAAATTTATTCAATTGTCTTTTCTTGAATATTGATTTTTAATTTTGATGCTAATTATGTTTTATTTTTGCAGAAGTATTTTGATATTGAAAACTCGAAGGCAGTTAAGAAGAAGATTATGTCCACCATTGCAAAAATGTTGAGGCAGTTCAAGTCCACATTAACTACGAAATGGGTTTATGCTGAGGATGTCGTTAGCAAGAGACTTACTACTTGCCAACGATATGGCATATCTGAGGAGGAGTGGAGGAAATTTGTAGAGATTAGGACTGGCCCAGAGTGGGAGGTATGAATTAATTTAAATTTATTAAGTTATTGTATTATATTCTAATATCAATTATTTTGCGGGAGAAAAGATTAAAGGCCAAGGAGATTCGGAAGAAGAATTTGACCCCCACCGTCCGTCTCGTGGGGGTATGATCTCTTGTCCGAGAGAATGATGTACGAGAAGGCTGCACTCAGAGAAAAAGAAGCAACCAGTTCTGGTATAAGCCAGGATGATCTCCCCCCACCATCTCCTTCTAAACGTCATCAAACTTGGAAGAAAGCTCGTCAAAAGCCTTCCGGTGGGATGACATCTGAGGAGGCTCAACAGATAGCAGATAGGATTGTAAGTTACTATTCTTTTTAACCCTAATATGATTAATTTGTTACACTTGTATATTTATATATAATGTGTTAAATTTATTGTAGGATTCCTTGGAGGAGCAAGTGTACACAGGGAACTTTCGTTCCATGTGGTCGTCAGGATATACTGACCACTGCTATTGGTAAAGATGAACACCCCGACCGTGTTCCGGGTGTGGGGACCGGTGTGGGTATTCGACATTATTTTGGGGCACCAGTCAAGAATACCCAGAGCTCAACAATTAATGAAGAAGAGTTGGAGAAGAAGCTCACAGCAAAGCTGACACTGGTCATCGCAGCACAGGTTCAGGAGCAGCTACTTAGCATGTTTCCAGACTTGGCAGTTAGGATGGCATCTTCCCACCAACACGCTCAGCCATCTCCTCCATCTGTTGGCACAATGGGAAGTACTTCCAGTAATCCTGCTCCTATTCTGGCTTCTCCTGTTGCTGCTGCTGCACCTACACCTGCACTGATAGGTAAAATCGTTATTCAGTTTTCATATATGTCTTCATATCATGCATCCACATGTCCATCTTTTGGGATGAAACAATGTGCCTTATTGGTGGAGGATGGCTTGCTTGAACCAAGATTGGTGGCCCTTGGTTCAGTTCAGGAAGGGGCTTCTACCATCCACAGTGTGCCTTTGCCACCTGGTTTATTGAGAGTGGTGGTAGAAGAGATTCGAGAAGCTGATGCTCGAGTCCCTGTGCCTACTGATGAGGTACAGGTGGTGAGACAGGCCCTTCACACATTCATTGCTTGGCCCCAACATTTAGTCAGACAAGTTTCTCAAAAGGTATGTATGTAATTTTTTATGTTAATGACTTCTCAAAATGTTATTTTTGTACTAATTAGTATTGTTTTAAACATGTAGGATGTTCAGAAGCCTAAAAGTCGTGCTGCTTCTGAACATACTAAAGGAAAACAAGCAGCTCTCCCAAAAAATCCAATTGTTGAGTTGATCCATGTCTCTACAGAATATTATGGCAACTCCTTTGAGGTTCACCGGGATGCTAGGAGATTTGGGATAGATAATGCAAGGTTCCCTCTCTACATTTCATACGTCGACATCTCGGAGGTCACATTGGGTAATAGGGATCTCAACATCTCTATTTTACAACTTTGGACAATGTAAGTACATATTTATTATTATAATTTCAATTTCATTATTTAATATATAACATGTTATTATTTTTCATTTTTAGGATGATGGATGAATTGGCTGAGGAGCGAGGAGCTTCGGATGTCTATGGATTTTTGAGCCTCGATAAATCCAAGCAACTGGAAATAGAAGGGAGGAAGTCCAAAGATATATCCAAAATTGGATCCTCACCTCTAAAAGACAGATATATGTTAGAGCATATTTATTCCAGTAAGTCAATATAAGTTTATTATTGTTTTTATTGTCATTGAGTTATATTCTAAACATTTTATTTTTCTAGGCATCATTGGCAACTCTTCCTCATCGGTCGTCTGGAGAAGATCAGTATACTGGTTTTGTTCTTTGAATAAAAACCGGATACTCGATTTAAAGAATATTTTGAATAGGTAAGTATTTTAAAGTTTGTGTTTTCAAATATAAATAATGTTCATATATTGACTAATAACTTCTCAACGAGTGCTATTAAGGTGTGCAGTACCATTGATGGAATGCACATCAGCAAAGCCACTAACCCACACCGGGAAATCCTACATGTAAGGTTACTTTTAATTCTCTAATATCACTATAATATTGAATATGTATTTTTCACAACTAATGACTTGTTTAATTGATTATAGGTTAATAGACAAACGGGTAGCTACGAATGTGGCTACTACGTAATGTATTGGATGTGACTTATAGTTTTTGGGAATATCAGAGATACTTGGAGACAGGTTAGTCCTCCAAAACCCTATTCCTCCAAAACTGTATTGGTAAAGTTTCCTACTTGTCATACCTAACATACTTTCATTTTGTTCCAGGTATTCAATGATACCCAACCCTTGCCCACAGAGTCTATCGACCAAGTCCGAGAAAAGTGGGCATAGAAGTTTTTAGAAATTAGAAATAGGGAACAATAGGAGTACTTTTATTGTAATTTTATTTATACAATTGTAAATAGATCAAATTTAAATAATTATTCAATATATATAATTCATTTGAAATTTAGCTATTTGAAATTTATGAAATTGTTTGCTGGTTTGTTTGATATGCAGGTACTAAAATTTAGGGAAAATGAGAAAATTAGAAACTGCATTGCAGTTGTAGAGGACACTTTCAATGTCGGTTCCATTTGAACCGACGTTGTAAGTTTTGGGTGACTTTCAACGTCGGTTCTAGCCCTAACCGACGTTGTATGTGGCGTCCAAACTTTCAACGTCGGTTCAAATTGAACCGACGTTGAAAATATTACTTTTAACGTCGCCTTGTTCAACGTCGATTTTGGGGCCGTCGTGAAATGATCCCCAGAACCGACGTGGAAAGTGGTTCCTGTAGCAGTGCTATAAAAACTTATATTAACTTTTATTTGATTCTTAGTTTCGTAATTTGTTTTTAAAGCATACATTTGATTAGTTTTTACTTTTCTCTATAATTATTTATTTTTTATTTAATTGTTATTTGATGATACTCTAATTTGATATTTATGTAATTATAATTTTTTTATTGATATTTGTTATTAGGGAGAAAAGAATATGTATATCATTTTGATATTGAATCCTTTATAATATCATGTTTCCTTTGTTGTGATTTTTATTCTTCTACAAAAGGTTATTTAATTAATATTTGAAATAGCAAGGGGCAAACACAACTATACATGTTACCTGACAGAGATACGATAGGGATATATATGTACCTGATAGAGATATACCCGTCCCCGATGGGGATGAGACAAAAATTTCATTTGTCATGGGAACAGAGACGAGGATGAATTTTTACTTTGAAAATAAGGAGGAAAAAGTGAAACTTATTTCCACCCTACCCTCTTACCATCCCTAGTGATAATGTCACTTCAAGCATTTATGATAAGATAAAAAGCATCACAAATGATAAATAGTGACACTTGAAGTGCTACCAAAGATAACTAAATAGGTAAAAAAAGTCACTTGTGATATGTCTACCTTATACAAAATTGCTGGTTTGTTTGATATGCAGGTACTAAAATTTAGGGAAAATGAGAAAATTAGAAACTGCATTGCTGTTGTAGAGGACACTTTCAACGTCGGTTCCATTTGAACCGACGTTGAAAGTTTGGACACATACAACGTCGGTTAGGGCTAGAACCGACGTTGTAAGTTTTGGGTGACTTTCAACGTCGGTTCTAGCCCTAACCGACGTTGTATGTGGCGTCCAAACTTTCAACGTTAGTTCAAATTGAACCGACGTTGAAAATATTACTTTTAACGTCGCCTTGTTTAACGTCGGTTTTGGGGCCGTCGTGAAATGATCCCCAGAACCGACGTGGAAAGTGGTTCCTGTAGCAGTGCTATAAAAACTTATATTAACTTTTATTTGATTCTTAGTTTCGTAATTTGTTTTTAAAGCATACATTTGATTAGTTTTTACTTTTCTCTATAATTATTTATTTTTTATTTAATTGTTATTTGATGATACTCTAATTTGAGATTTATGTAATTATAATTTTTTTATTGATATTTGTTATTAGGGAGAAAAGAATATGTGTATCATTTTGATATGGAATCCTTTATAATATCATGTTTCCTTTGTTGTGATTTTTATTCTTCTACAAAAAGTTATTTAATTAATATTTGAAATAGCAAGGGGCAAACACAACTATACATGTTACCTGACAGAGATACGATAGGGATATATATGTACCTGATAGAGATATACCCGTCCCCGATGGGGATGAGACAAAAATTTCATTTGTCATGGGAACAGAGACGAGGATGAATTTTTACTTTGAAAATAAGGAGGAAAAAGTGAAACTTATTTCCACCCTACCCTCTTACCATCCCTAGTGATAATGTCACTTCAAGCATTTATGATAAGATAAAAAGCATCACAAATGATAAATAGTGACACTTGAAGTGCTACCAAAGATAACTAAATAGGTAAAAAAAGTCACTTGTGATATGTCTACCTTATACAAAAATTCTCCAAGCAAATCCAAAGTATAATCCAAGTTGAAGTACATGAAAGCACTCATGTATTTATATAAACATTTGATACGAGCATGAAGATGGGATTTTCTAAATTTAATTTTTAATATTTTGTAATTTGGATTTAATTTTCTTTGTGGGCCTCTATTGGTTGGACTTTGTATTTTTTTGTTCTTTTTCCTGTTTTGGGCCTAATTAGTTAATGGGCCTTGTATTAGGTCCATTAGTATAAATAGGATTCTCATAACTCTTTGTACTCAGAATTCAGATTTTAAGGAGTTGAGACTTTGGCTCTGTGAATTCTCTCTTGGTTCTCGAGTAGAACTTTAGATTCTTATCTGTGAATTTTTGAATTCAGAGTGGCGAATCCTCACTGGACTTATCAATCAGAAATGATTGTGGCGTCTTCTCCATCCCTAATCCCTTTCCGCATTTTCGATTTTTGATCTTTGGTTTGAGGGAAATTTGTCGGAACGATCCGTTGATCCAAAGTTTGGGCAGATTCGCATCACACAATTAGGAGCTAAGTGTAGCATCTATGTTTTGAGCATTCTTTTAAAATTTGAGTTTAAGTCTTGAGAAACTTATAAGCACAACGTATGAAAATTGCATAAGAGTGGGTGGATGCCTAACTAGCTTTCATTCATCTCAAGTGTGATAAGCCAAAAAAAAAAGTGTTAAAGTGCACATTTCATATTTCTCTTGAGACTTAGATTTAATTTTAATTGAGTTCTCTATTGGATGTCCAAATTAGTTCCATTTATCTAGGTAGTCTTGATTCATTTCTTACAACTTGATTTTCTAATTGTTTAGCTTACTTGCTTTGTTTTACGTTTCTAGTGGTAATTCTAAATATACTATTTAGATTACCCTTGTCTTTAAAGTGCTTTTCTCTTTGTCACGTTCTTAGTTTTGTTGCATCTTACTCCCTTTGGTTTAGCTCATTTCTTGATTTTGTGCTTTTTAGTTTGTCTTTCTAAATTCCTTGGTTTTGTCATAGAGTTTTCTATTTTCTTGACCTCTTGAGTTCAATGTGGATTTGTTACATCTTTCACTTTGAATGTACAATTCTTGATAAGTTGACTGGAAGTTCTCCTTAAGAACTAAAGAGGAATTTGAGTGAAGAGAGTGAAAATAGTTTTTCAAGAGTGATACACGAGTGAATGAGTGCAAACACTTAGTGAGTGGCAAGGTCCATATTTTCTGTTAATTGTGCTAACCATTTCTTTATGATTTTCTTGTTTTGTTTCTAGCATTTACTTGCAATCATGGGGTTGACTATAGAATATTTGAATTCAAGACTCATTCCAATAGTACAACAGTTGGAAAGAAAAGTTTATGAGCATAAAAGGCTAAAGAAGGCGGAGCGTAAATGTAACAACGCATCAAGTTCAAGGATAAAAATAAGTTCTATTAGATGCTCCAAATGTGAAGGCTATGGGCATGTTTCTCTTGAATGTCCTAATTGGAAGTCAAAACCCATAAATGATCAAGATCTTAAAGACTATTACCAGTGGTTGCGAGAGAGAAAAAAGAAAGCATTACAAAACTTAGAGAGGATAGAAAGAGAGCTTAGAGAAGAGAGAGAACAAATGAGGGAGCTTATGGAAAAGGGAAAAAGATTTGTAGAAAGTGAAAATGATTTTATAAGAAGAGAGAAAGAGTTTGGGGAAAAAGTGAAGGAAATTCTTAGGAAAAGAGAGGAGAAAATTGAAAAGGAAGAAAAAGAAAAGTTTGATCAAAAGATTAGAGAATTGAAAGAAAAGACTGAGGAAGGAAGTAGAAAATTTGATGAATTGTTAGAGAAGGCAAAAAGAATAATAGAAAGAAAGGAGAAAGAAAAGATAGAAAGAGAAGAAAAAGAAAAGAGAACAAAGGAAGAAGAGACTAATGATAATATTTGTTCTTATTCTGACTCTATAATTATTTGTGTGGATTCTCCTTTGCAGGAAATTACTAGTGATGCGCTTTCAAGTGATTCATGCAGTATTAGAGAGAAGAACATATGGGCTTCCACTACATCTTTGGAATTGTCTGATGTGTATCATGAGCAAATTAAAAATCCTTGTGAATTGTCTATTGCTCTTGATATGCATACTATTGTTTTAGGTGGTGATGCCAAGTCCTTGAATGATGAGATGCATACATATCCTGTAGACTTGAATGTTCATGATAATTTTTTCTCTATGTGTGTGAGTTATCAGCAAGTTGATGATGAGATTAAGCATAATCATGTTAGATCTTTAATCTTGTTACGTGAACTGAAAGGGACACTAGATACCATATATTTGTATTGGATTGATGTATTTGACATGCTTATGATTAGTCGTTTGATGTTCTTATTGTTTGATGTGTTTTACAGGTTGGTTTATGATCCTGGAGGAAGATATTTTACTACACTTTGATAATAAGAGATTGGACTCTCATGAGCTCCACATCTCCATTTAGATAGTTTTTCTCGTCTTTATTTAGATGATGTTAAAATTGAGTTCTTTTAGTCTTATGTTTGTAATTTTGCTTGTAGGTACAAAGAGCTAAATTCGTGGACGAATTCTCTCCAACCTGGGGAGGATGATACGAGCATGAAGATGGGATTTTCTAAATTTAATTTTTAATATTTTGTAATTTGGATTTAATTTTCTTTGTGGGCCTCTATTGGTTGGACTTTGTATTTTTTGTTCTTTTTCCTGTTTTGGGCCTAATTAGTTAATGGGCCTTGTATTAGGTCCATTAGTATAAATAGGATTCTCATAACTCTTTGTACTCAGAATTCAGATTTTAAGCAGTTGAGACTTTGGCTCTGTGAATTCTCTCTTGGTTCTCGAGTAGAACTTTAGATTCTTATCTGTGAATTTTCGAATTCAGAGTGGCGAATCCTCACTGGACTTATCAATCAGAAATGATTGTGGCGTCTTCTCCATCCCTAATCCCTTTCCGCATTTTCGATTTTTGATCTTTGGTTTGAGGGAAATTTGTCGGAACGATCCGTTGATCCAAAGTTTGGGCAGATTCGCATCATTGTGTAATCTCAAAATTCAATCTCAAACAATCAAGATTTTCCAACAATTCAACTCCCAATACTATGTTTCACAAACAAGAATCCAAGGAAAATAAAACTCAAAGAAAATTTATAGACATATGACTCAAATCAAAGCTAGAATATGAAGGAAAAGAAGAGAAACAACAAGAATTAGAGGAGGAAAGACTCACAAAATGTTGAATAGAGATTTCTTTTTTAATTGGCAGCGGGTTCCAATAGCATACATGCATAAATTTTATTTTATTTTTAAGTCGTGGACCCCACATGTCTTCCCATTTCTCCACCCATTCACGTGACCAATAAAATATTCTTTTGCAAGATTAAATTCATTTTCAATTGATAAGTGCATCCCCTCTCTTCAATTCACCAAATCAAATTAAACACCAGCGGGTCCCATTGTTTGCAACTTTCCCTAATGCATGTGATCATCAATTGGATAAACTCACCAACGGGTCCCACTTGACACATTCATCCATAAATCATCAAATCAATTAAATTCACCAATGACCCCACATGCATTTAATTTACTTCACCAATGACCCCACATGCATTTAATTTACTTCACCTTAGTAGCCTTTTGAATTTGATGGCTATCCACGTGATTAACAGTTGAATGCTCCAAACCAAAACTCAAAATGACCAATCAAGCCAAGGAGTGAAGACACAGGTGCACCGTCTGAGGCCTCCACCATTGCTTGATGCAAGCCAATCTGCACAGATTAGGGCACGTGAATCAAAGCAGCACCGCTTGGAGCAAAACACTTGAACACTCCCAGCCAATTAACTCTGCACCGTGCCAACCGCTTTATGCAGCAAACGTGATTCCACTGATTTTCAATTTTTTTTAATTGAACTCAATTCTGCAAAGCTCAATTGTTACTCCCACGCGTACTGCATTATTCTCCCTCAACTGGTTTAGCCTAAAAAATTCACATGGACTAGTACCAAGTTAGCTATCGAGAGCACCACAAAGCACCAACACTGCATTTTCTCAAACACCTTGACTGCAACTTCGTTCAATTCTACCACAACAGCATTTCATGTGCTCCACCGGCTTCTAATTCACACTTCACCACTTTCACGATCAGGTATGGATTGCTTCAGTACGGTTGAGTGTCTGGTTCAAGCTTTCAACTCCAGTTTCAATCACAAAATCCACTGAAATCGCGAGGGCTTGTGTAGTGAATCAATCAGTATTATTCCGTTCAACATAGGCAACAATCTGCTTTGAGCTTTGAACCAAGGATCGAGAGTGTTGTTACATCGTGCCATCTCTTCGAATTTGTTTCTGCAGTGCCAAATTGCAAGTGAAACCCATTCAAAATAACTCCGATTTAGGAACGCCAGATTCAAAACCCCAAACTACTTCAATCGCTTCAATCTTCCAGAATGCCTAAACAAAAATGTGTATCCTCCAGTTTCGCTTCCGGAAACGCTACAAAAAAAATGGAAATGTTGCGGAAAAGCTGCTAAAAAGTCAGAATCCAGCTCTGATTACCAAATGATGCGAATCTGCCCAAACTTTGGATCAACGGATCGTTCCGACAAATTTCCCTCAAACCAAAGATCAAAAATCGAAAATGCGGAAAGGGATTAGGGATGGAGAAGACGCCACAATCATTTCTGATTGATAAGTCCAGTGAGGATTCGCCACTCTGAATTCAAAAATTCACAGATAAGAATCTAAAGTTCTACTCGAGAACCAAGAGAGAATTCACAGAGCCAAAGTCTCAACTCCTTAAAATCTGAATTCTGAGTACAAAGAGTTATGAGAATCCTATTTATACTAATGGACCTAATACAAGGCCCATTAACTAATTAGGCCCAAAACAGGAAAAAGAACAAAAAATACAAAGTCCAACCAATAGAGGCCCACAAAGAAAATTAAATCCAAATTACAAAATATTAAAAATTAAATTTAGAAAATCCCATCTTCATGCTCGTATCAACATTGATGCCAAATGAAAGACAAGTTAAACATGTTAATCCTATTTTCAAACAATTATTTTTGAAACTCAAATGACAAGAACAAAAAATATATTGTATCCTATTTTTTGGGAATGCATTAAGTATGAAACAACACAAAATATAAAATAAAAGTAAATACCCAATTTGGTTCCTAAAAGATTGTGTTGTGGAAAAGCTCAAACAGTCCATTATTTTGAATAATGCAAGAAAACAATTATATGTTAAGTCAGACGGAGGAGCACCTTGCGCTTTTTTCAATCAGATCATGTGTGTATCGTCTATCAGACGATACCTAAAAGAATCATGAGATGATGAGTCATCAGATGATATGTTTTGATCTTTTATTAATGTTTGAATGTTTGCTTTTATGAAGCTTACAAAGACATTCTTCTTAGCAGTTTGATGAACGAGTACAAGCAAAGTTCTCACATCACATCAGTGTCTTCCTTATGAAAAGTAAAATCTGCTTTCTCACCAAATTCCTAATGCGCCCAAAGCCTTGTCTTCTCTCAAAGTGCACCTGCCATGTACAGAGGTATTTCTTTCATCAAAAGAGGCAAAACTCACTATCCAATGAAGGATAAGTGCTACAAATTATCAGAATTTGTGTAAAGTATGAAGACATGCATTTATTGCATGAAGAACTGCATTTAATGCATGAACATAAAGCCTTCATCAGACGCAACAAGAAGTTTGCTCAAGATCAACCTAAAGCTGAAGATGTCAGAACGAATCTCTAATGGCTAGTTGTTCATTCTCTATAAAAGGAACGTTTACATCTTGAAGAAGCAGAGACGATATATACATAACGCATAGAACACAAGCTGAAAAAAACATGTTGCAAGAAAAATTTCTCTAAGTTCTCTCTTCTCTTCAAATCAGCTTTAGAAGAACACTGCTAGTGTTATCTTAGCTGCCTCTAGAAGTTGTACCAAATCTCTTGATGTAAATCTTCTACTGTAGCTCAAAACCCTATGATTTAATCATAAACTTCTTTTTATATCATTATAGAAGTCAGAAGTGGCTTTGGGCTAAAGAATACTTGTTGAAATCAAAAGTGGCTTTGTGTAAAAGAATACTTGTTGAAACCAGAAGTGGGTTTGTGTTAAAGAATACTTGTTGAATCTAGGGGTGACTTTGTGAGAAAGAATACTTGAATGGGTTAACCAAAAGTGGCTACGAGCCGAAAGAATACATGTAAGTTGTAGTGGTAGTCTGCTAGTGGAAACAAAATTGCTGCAGCCAAATCAACATAAACCACGCTTGCAACAATTTCATTGGAAACAAAATTTAGCAACCAAATACTAACAATGTCATTCGTACATTGCCAAACCTAGCAAGAACAAAATCAATGGTAGGATCTGGTTTAGTCAAAGAACCATCAATGAATCCAAGTTTTCGCTTACCACTCAAAGCCCAATGCATTGATCAACACCACAAAGCATAATTGTCTTCTTGTAAAGGTTGAGAAACAAGCATCGGTCCTGGATGATCAGAACGATGCAAGTTATATGGATTGGGAACAACATGTTGCAAAGTTGTCGCAATGGAAGAAGAAGGGCAATAAAACAAGAAAAGGTATGGAAGCCTTACAGAAAATATTTCTCTGATACCATATTAGGAACAAATTGGAAAAAAATGAATTTTATTAATATTGGAATAAATGTATTTATATACATACATATAACTGTCACGTAATTAACATCCTAGTACAAAAAGTGTAGTGGCATGCAATGGCAGTGACGACAACTGACCTAGTGTTAAGGGGCAGCAAACAGTGGTCGACGATGATGGTTGTAGCAGAAACAAAGTCATTCCTTGATGATTATTATACCAACTTGAATAATGAAAAGGAAAAAAATAATTTATTAATCATAAGCATAATAATCACATTCTCAAGTCTTCTATTTATGATAATCACACTCTCCTAAAAAGGAAATAAAAAATATTAGAATAAATATATATATTCTAGAAATATTTTCCTAATTACTATAGAGATATTAGGATATTTTATCCCAATAATCCCCTATTTACAACATTATCAACAATACCATCACCATTAGTTATGTTAATTGAGTGACCTTACTTCTTGATAGTGGGGAAAACATTCTCTCTTAACCAGCTTCATATTACTTTAGCGATACAACTCAAAAAAAGATTATGTTTCTCTCTTGGTCGAGTGCTCACTCCACACTTCAGTGTCTTTGTAACACTTGAGTGGTACACTAGTATTACACACAAGTAGTTCCAAAAGCACTAAATACAATGTTTCACTAATGCTTAAGGATCATGCTATCCCTTAAGTGCTAGCAAACTTCAAAACCCCATATACCACCAGCAAACCTTAACTTCTTGAGGACCAAATTGTCATTTGAGTCTCATTTATTTTAGGAGAGAGTTATTTTTGTTCCTCTCTTACTTGAACTTCAAGTCATCAAATAAACTATACATATTATCATTTAAGTGTCCATGTTTACGGTTGAGCAATAGTTACTCATACATAACTCGTAGTTCGAGTATCACTTGAACAATATCAATCCAAATAATAAATGTTCCCAAAAATAAACATACGAAATCATTTTTAATACTATATACTCTAGTAAACCACTCGCAAAATAATAATTGAATGTAATATAATAATGATGCTTAATTATACTAATTTCCTTAACAACATACACATAAATATACAGTTCACCCACATGTATAGTGTTCATGCATCAACATATGATTTCCACATCTAAATAATATTGCATTCTATAGACAATTATTAATTCCTATTAGTTGATAGTATGCTTACTACCAAATCTTCCTTTATTTATTTCTGAAAGTCCAATTAAGCCTGTAATTCCAAATACTAAATTTAAAGAGTAAATATATTACATGTATACACCAACAACATCTACCATTTATAAAATATCTGAAGAAATAAACTACTTTCCAGGAGCAAGAAACTTATCAATTGAACTTGGTCCTCATCTTACTATCTTCCTCCTAATGAATATAATCTGAAAGCACAACGATATTCAAATTATTTTCTATTCTTAAAGAGTCTAAAGAGACTGAAATTTAGAAAAATGAAAATCTAATAAACTAAAGAATAAACATCTATATTCAATGTATAAACTTTTTATTTTCTATATATTTCAATTTTATTTCTACTAAAACATCACATTTTGGTTGAGAATATTAAAAACTGGTCGTGATGCTTTGTTGAAAGAGTAGAAATAATTTTGAAAAACAGTAGAATATAACATACTAATTCATACTTATTCTTAATTAACTCTTTCTTTCATCTCCTTCATTTCTTTTTCAATTAAACATCTTTAAATATCTATTTAATTTCTCATCTATTTTCATAAACTTATTTTCATTCATCTGTTTCTCTTCTCTGTCAAACAAAACATAACTTATATCTTCTCTCTGACAAACAAAGTACAAGACCTTAGTAACTGAGGTATTCATTAATTAAATCGATTTATATATTTACTCATCATTTTTCATGCTCAACAACACATCAGTAGAAAATTAGAAACAAGCGTTACAAACTGAAAGTAAAAGTGGCTTAAGAGAGATGCAATCTAGCCCTGGGAGAAAACAATCACTTGAATAGCCATCATGTAGGGAAAATGTTATCGAACCTGAGTTTTAGGGTATATAATTTCTCATTCATCTATTCAACGGAAAATTGGTTTAACTATTGTCTCGACTAGTCATGATAGGACACAATGCAAGTCCAGCTCTCCAACCTCAACTAAATGAGAGAAAAATATATGGTACAACAACTTTTAATTAGCGGGGAACAATCTCGGGATGAAATGAAATTATCTGCGATCGTGAGCAGGTGGTGGCATTGCATTCTTGTTCCCTCGTCTATCTAATGAAGAATATTGATTGGAGGAACGATGGCCATATTCCCTGTGCCCACTCGCGTTGTTTCGTGGAGTCCAATTCTGGTTAGTTCTAGATGGTTGGAAGTTTTGGCTGTGGTGACTAGCTTCATGATGATGACTAGCATATGCACCTTGTGTATTATTCATATGCCTCGAACTACTATCACCCCTACCCGGATGGTGATTTCTTTCATGATGATGTGATCTAGGGTGATTGTCATTTTGGTAAGAATTTGATTGCTGACGAGGATTGTACGCCCCACGTGGAGAGGGGTATTGTTGATTATAATCATACTGCTGAGCAGTAGGGACAGCATTGTAAGGTACAAGGTGTGGTCTGCCTTGGAGTGAGGGAGCTGAAATAGGAGGTGGCAATGCAACGTGTCCTGGGCGTGACTCATAATCATAGGAAGACACTGGTTGTCGATGACCCATTGATGCGGAATAAGATACAGGAGGTCCATTATGCGGGCGGTGGCGGTATCCATTAGTGTCAACTTTTGCCTGTAAGGAATTGACAACGAGTCTGTGTGCAGCATCTCCAAGTTCTCGACCAGAAATAGATCCTGGAGGGTTTTTCCTGAAATAAAAAATCAGTTCTAGCCAACTAGATTGACTACTGCATATAATACAACTTAAGTCATAAATTTTAATGGGTGATTGGGAGGCAGAGAGGAAAGCGAAAGGGATTGTGTGACTTTTGAGTTACGTTATAGTAGAAAAAGGATGGAAAATTGGCAAAAATCAGTGAACCCCAGCACGAAGTAAATCCCTCAACGGGATGAAGGTGAAATGATTTGTGCTTTTTGTTTTAATTTATTAAAAAATTTAATGAATATTTATGTTAAGAAAATAAGGAGTAAATTTAATTTCGTAATTACAGTAAAATTATTTTCATAATTTATTTATTTCTTTTCACTTTTTGATTTCCATTCATTCACAATACATGTTCTTTTACTTTATTTCTCTTATATTTTTATAGTTTTTTATTTCATTCCTCCTCATTTCTTTCCTCCGTATTATTTCACTTATAATCCAAACAAAGTATAAAACAGTCTTACCTCCAATTTTCAGCATGGTGTCTCCTGCCTGAATCTTCATGCCATAAAGCAGGCTCAGGTTGTAGATCTCCAATTGTAACAGTCTGCATACAAAGCACATAATTTAGTTTCCAACTACATTACAGAATAAGTAGACGGAAATACAAGGAGCTACGCTACTGTCAACAGACCAGTGTCTTAATGTGGCGAACGTTGAAATTGAAACTAAACAGGAAAGGGACTTAGAAATTGGAGGGTATATAAATAAGGAGCAGCTACAAAATTTGATACCTTTTTCGGAAATTTAACTCCTTGTGGTGGTCGGGCAATGTGTTCATGTGCATCTGGGAGTCTATATATTGCACATCTGAGCAACAAGGTATGAAAAGGCAAATAAGATAATTGACAGCAAATTTCAGATCCATGACCACAAATCGTGTTCTTATTAAATTATGCCCAGTATCGAGAGACTTACATAACATGATTGTCCACGATATCTTCCATGCTTGCAACAGATGACCTAAAGATAGGAGGGCAAGGTTCGCCACCACATAAGGATATGTAACCATTCATTCCACCACTGCATGTATTCCTAAATAACATCAGAAAATAGTACAGCGAGATATTAAATTTTCAAATTTAATGCACATATATATAAAGTATACAAAGTTGACAATTTCATGCATTTGAAAACTGCAGTGAACTTCTATAGCAGCATCTATTGGGCTTGTCTTTGGAGAAAAAAATATTAAAAAATTGCTCTTTGCTACTCCAAAACACTATCCTCCTCCCTAAAAACCTACAGCAAGGTCCTCTCTCGTTATCACAATATATTAGTATGTTTTCCCGAAACAATGTGTCATATCTAAACATTTAAGTACCTAAACAGAGAATAGTATTAATTCCAGTCTAGCACAGATACAAATGACATGCATTGTTTAAAATGTCAGCCATGATGGTTACTTCAAAATTAGCTGCTAAGTGGCTAAACCAATACATGGACTTGAAAGTTAACTATGAACTAATTTGGACTTACAACAGCATTTAGCAGACCGGTGATAAAATGCTCTGCTACCCAGACCTACATTTGATCAGCCATCTAATAGGAATTTGGGCATTATGGGATTCTTAAGTCCCATATCAAGTAACACGAGATGTCTGGAGGACTATTTAAGTGTTTAGTTCTCTTCCCTTAACAACAAGCTTTTAAAGGTGAGTTTCCCAAGTGCATGATGCTTATTACTCAGATTTCTTTCTTTTCCTGTCTTTTAATGTCTGATATGTGTATAAATTGTTAATCTAAAGATACAGAATCTTTTATATTCAACTTATTTTATGCTTATTTATTTTTTACTCTTATTTTAATCAATCAGAACTTAAATTTAGTTTGGAGATTTTGTTAACTCGATTAAAATCTAATTAAAATCGAAAAATGTTTAATTTTTCATTAAGAAATTAATTCACTTCCCCTCTTAGTTTATAGCATCCGCCTTATTATTCTAACATAAATTACATCCAAGCTACCTACCGAACAATTCTGTGTTAATTTTTTCATAAACCAGTATCCATACTCCATACAAGTTCATAAATCATAAATTAAGGCTTGCCACATCATAATTGAATTGTGACTCATGACCATAAACAATGTTCGTCAGACACAACAAATCCACTACTATGATCAAAAGGAAATTTGATTAAAACCGTATCATTATCCAAAAATATTGCTTTGAAAATTGCAAAAGCATCAGCACCAACCTTTCTTTGGGACTGATTCTTTCCTTGACAACAGCCCGTTCATTGTCTGACATGTTTTTACACTTGTTGTGGAGTGTACTTATGCATGCAGAGAGAGGATGACAAGAATTCACAAAGAGCAAGTCAAACATTATAGCATTCCGTCGCTTTTCCTCAGCCTTTTTTTTTATAGAAATAGGATATGGAGAAAAAATATAAGCTAAAATTAGTAAACATGGGGTGGCGGGGTTGAGTTGAGAACAGCAAATTGAACAAAATGTGAATTCGGAGGACAGGACATACTGTTAAAAGGTTTTCAATCTTTTGAACTTCTCCAAGAAGACGCACTTCATCAATAAAAGGCAACTTAGCAATACCCTGCAAAGAGGAAGGATGGTATTATATGAGATATGATGCAACCATGTCTAGAAAACATTGAAGAAAAATGCAAAGATAAATCAGGATTGAACCTGCCAAGCAAAACGTTTGCCGTTCATGTCCACTTCAAAGTCTGAGACACAACACTAATATTTAATAGGGAGCAATATTCATAATATAGTGGAACTTCTAAACTTAAATTAATAGCCCACTTTTATAGACATACCAATTGGATAAAAATCAATTATTGGTGAGTTTGGATCCGTCATAAGTCTCCTATATGGCTCGGGAAGAGCATGAGAGCTGCAGATATATCATAGTTCCAATGTTACATTAACTGAATTTAGAAAACTACAACTCCTCAAAAAAAGTTGTGCAGCATGCAAACCTTGCAGCAGGAAAGACTCCTAAAAGCTGGTCAAATGGTTTGAACGGAGTACCAAGCTTAAAGCTAATAGCAAAATCACCAAGGCCCTTGAGATCAGACGCAAAGGGGGCATAGTGATAAGGATAAAACCTGTTTTAATAAAAAAATAATTAAAACTGATCAAATATGACATGCAATCTGGATTCTGGATCAAGAAAACATATAAAATTCACAAATTCACAGGCAAGAGAAGTAACTAAATTCTGTTATTCCTGCCTTAGCTGTGCTTTCCTTGCTTAAATTCTAAAAAACCATCCCAGAGCACAAGGTTCCCCATCTGGTGGGCCGGGGGTCTAGGAAGGATAGATTGTGTGTAACCTTACCAGTGTCACACAGCAACAATGGTCTTCTAACCAATGAATTCAGCTTGTTCTGTGGTTAATATTGTCAATACATGTGGTGAGAAGAAAGTATTAAAGGCCTAAAACAGTATTTGTTCCACCATTACCTGTTAAAATAATTCTTATTTTTGTATCTTTTGCTCAGCTTTTCATAAAGCTATTTTTTTTATATATTACCATAGGCTGTCCCCAATTCCCTTTTCTTTTTTCTCCCTTGTACACGACCTTTTATAATAGAAATGAGAGTGCCAAGGCATCACTATGTTGCACCACAAACGGCATCAATCTTATGCAGCACCTCAAACTATCATTGAAAACAAGAAAATACACAAAATAATGGGGGGCGAAACCTGACCCACCAATCCTTAACCCTATAAAAAATTAAATCAAATCCATCTTGCAAGAAATCAGGACAAATAAAGTTAGGAACATTATCCAACCAAGTATAACATTGAGATCTAGTACCAAACTCAACAAGTTTATCAATACATTGATTACCCTCACTAAAAATATGCGAAAAATGAATATATAAAGTATGAGTTAAATATGTTTTTAATTCCTGAACTATTAGTTAAAATTGTCTCTGTCCTTATGGCAAATATTAAACCTATTTCATCCTTATACTTATGAAAGTAGTCTTAAAGATCCTTTATTGTTGTTTGGATGTCTTCCTATTACCAACAATTGGCCACCATATTGTGTTTTCAAGTGGCAACCATAAACACCGATAGAGGGTATACATCCAACTAAAAGCCCTTTCTTGAAACCATCAAAACACATGTAAAACCACCGATAAAGGATCTTTGACATTACTTTCATAAGTATAAGGAGGAAATAAATCCAATGTTTATTCCAAGTATGAAGAAATGTTTGACTAATAGTTCAGAGACTAAAAACATATTTAACCCTAATATTTACACAACAATTCATTCATCCATTACGAAGATCTCAAAGAATAATAGAAGTATTGAACCAAGCACGAATAACAAATTGAGACTCAAGCTTGATCCAAAGATTAGTCCATCCTTTGGAGATTACAACTTCCATAGCCAGAATCACAAGCATCACCTCAGCATATAAAGCATTATGAATACCAAGATATGATGAGAAACAACCCACAATGAAAGTATGTTGATCTTTAAAAATGCCTCCACAAAATATATGAATACAATATATGCAAAAATATTGAGGGACTCTTAAGTTCTCTAAAATCACAAGTTAACCAAATAGAACACTTTGTCCAACCAGTGCTAACAACATTGTTAACACTTTCTAACAAACATACCACTATCGGTTGAAATTTATTGAAAACTACAAAATCAAGAGAAGCTCATTAAATGAGAAGAGACTTATCAAAAATACTTATTTCCAATAAATTTCAGTCAATAGAAAAGTGTTTAAAAGAAAGTGAGTTGTTATCATTTCTCTTGACCAATTGTAGTAGTTTGTAAGCTAGGAATTGCAGTTTTCCACTTAAAATCACACATCACTTTACCTTTGAAATGTGTGGGCTTGAATTTTAGAAGAAACTACGATGTTAAATTGTAAACCAACTAATACTTTGTGGACTTGAACAATCCATATGAACCACTTATATATAACTAGAGGAGATTCCACATTGACTAGAAATATAGTCAAATTATAGTGTATAAATGGATGCACACTCCACCTTAGAAGCTAGTTTTGTGAAGTTGATTAATAAACAGAGAGCTAATTTCTCCAAATATTAATCCTATCAAATCATACACCTATTTCAAAGTACTTTCTCAAGTTCCAATCATTCATAGATCACACAAGTTCTAATCATTCATACAAGTTCTGACCAAATTCCAAGATCACATATTGCCATAAAATTTTAGCCTCTTCACTTCTACTAAAACCATAAAAGTCAATCCAGATAGACCATGATCCCCTATTCAAAAAGTTTAATTGAGGAGGAAGAGAGGCACAAAAGGGGATTATTCCCTTCGAATAGATCATAATTATGTAGCAGGCTAACGGTAGATTGAAAAGGGGAGGACAGGAGGCATCAAAATTTGTAGGAGGGCACTTTTGGGGAGAGCGCTAGTTTCCAATATAACTGTACTGTTTTCATTTCTGTTGTCCTCTATTCAGCCACCACCCTGGTCAAGGTCAGGGCAGAAGAATTTCCAATGAAGATTATTTTTTGTAATCCATCTGAACCAGTTTCTAACATAATATCAAGAATTGGTCAGAGGGACCTCAGACACTAATACCCAGATTCACCGAAAATACTAAAGGACTTATGGTCAAGAAACTGCAGCAGAACACAGAAGAACAGGCCACAAACAGGTTATTTGCAAGCATCACACATTGCATAATTTTGGTTTCAACCAAAGAAGAGTTAATGTTCAGCATCAGTAATCAACACTTAAATTTGGGTTATCACATATTTGGTCGATGAGAGGAAAGAGAAAACACCTCAAGTGCCACATTAAAGGTAAAGGAAACCCAAGATCATTTAAGATTCATACAGCTCTTCAGAAAGAACCTAGAGAAGGAACTCACCAATTCCAAGAACAAACACCTTCATAATAATAGTGCATCACCCAACATAATCCTTCAGTATATTTCAAGACCTAAACAATAGAATGCAATAAGAAAACCTTGACCTCCATGTGAATCAAAATTAGTAACACTTCAATTCATTAACTTACAACATCTTTCCGTATGGCTTCAAGTTCCTCGGGAGTTTTAGCAGAAAACTTTTCCTCATAATACCTCTCTTTCCAGCCCGGTTCTCCCAACTTAACCTGTTGAAAACAGAAATATAAGCTAAAATGAAGTGAAAGAATTTAAAAAGAAAAAAAAAGAGATATAATTTTCTACAAACAAAAATCTAGTATAAGAGTCACAAATTGCAATATGTTTTCAGTACATTAAAGGTTCATCAAGGACTCAACTGGAAGAAAAAAACTAAAAGTAGGAAAAAACATGAATACACAGACAAGAATATTATATAATAACAGAGATAAAATTAATCCATTTCAGTTTGTTCCATCAATTTAATTATTCAATATTTCCTTCCATTTTTTTTCATTTATAGAAAAGTTAACTAATCAGATCAGCATAAATACAATCTGAGATGCAAACAAACTCCAAAAATTGTCTCAACCTAAATTATAGTTTCTACACTGGTCAAAAAACAATAACACTTCCATACAAAAGAGACCAATCCCCACAACCCCACAAAGGTTGTGAAATTGGAATTCATATCATAAATAGAAAGATATAACGAATGGAATATTCTGAGAGCTTCAGCATAATTAACAATCTAAAATCCCAAAAAACATATAGATTCTATGAAGGGAAAATAAATAACAATTACCAACAACAGAGACTTATCAGCACAACCCACCAAGGTTTGTCAAATTGGAATTCATATTGTGAATGAAAAGATACATTTTCCAAATCATCACTTCAACCCGTACAGTGAATTGTAAGATTCGTGATACTTAAAAATGTCATAACAAATATTTTAACAAAAACATTATTAGTAATTTAAAGTGAAATAGCCAACTACACAACTAATAAAGTGACAATAAACTTCAAAATAATGGAGCACAGACTACGGAAACATTATTTGTACTATTGTTTCTTGTTTCCACTCTTTTATAACAAAAATGCCACCTTGCTTGTAAACTATTTCCTGTTTTCAAATATTTGTACAGGTAACAAAGAAAACCAAAAAAGTTGTTCTCAACATTTTCTAATCTTTGCAAACAGAAAACAGGTTGAAAACAAGGTAAGTGTTTTGTAATTTAAAAGTCAAAATAGAAAATGAAACAGAAAAAGCCCAAGGATAATTCAAACTCAGCTCAGTAGCACATAAAAATGTTTAAAAAAAAGACAAATATAATTTAAACAGGATATAAATATTACAATTCACGCAATTCTAACTACCATGATCACATTACCACTAGGTGGATATGGGAAAATTACAGAAATGTAATTAAATCCTTATGGTTCAATCAAATATTCACAGGCAGGATAATTTACATACGATTTGTTACTTAAAAATACAAATAAACCGTAACCAAAAAGGCATAGGAAAACTAAAATACTAAACATTAACGGGGTAAGAACTTACCTTATCCTCTTCAGCATTTTTTGAGTTGAATACATCAGATTTCTCACGGAGTATCTCCTTCAATTTTGTTTTCAATTCGTCTTTATTATCGTTAACCTACAAGGTAAAAACGTACCAAACTCAGCTCATTGTAAAAATCTTACAAGTTAACATAAAATGGAAAGATAATAAATGCATCTAATTCCTCGCCAGGCTCGTACCCAGTAATAGGTTAGCCCATATATTAGTTCTAAAGAAAGCCTCTCCTGAAGCAGGAAAACATACTTCTATTTCAAGACTACTCTCAGCTTCAACAATAGCAGCAGCAACACTTGCTTCTGAAGATAACCTAGCAACTTTATGAGGCCTCTCAAAGGCTTCTTTTTTGTCTTTTCTAACTGATGAGGACATATGAGAATTATAATGCCCAAACGGTGAAGGAGTTGGAGCCAAAGCAAGACGAGAACCATGGAATCGTGAAACTGCAACTATAGAGTCTGGTTGAAATTGAGGCTCAGCATCATCTCCCCTTCTTGCTTGTGCCTTTCCACGCTTCATTCTTTCCGTTTGTCTCTGAAAGTAGAACAATAAAAACAAAGGAAGAGTCACTTCAGAACACACTCAAACATCTATAACTAAGAAGAAAAACCATATAGGCTTATAAATGTTTATTATCTCTCACTCCTCAATATCATGAAAAAAATTGAACAGTCACACTTCCTCAATAGTGTGACACAAACACACTGATAATAAGCACTAATTGATGATCTCTCTCTATCTAGTCCTTGAAGGAAAAAGAAGCAAAATGCAACTAAACAGACCTGGTGCAATCGAGCTCTTTTCTGGAATATTTTGTCTTCGTAAGATCCAATAGCCTGAATGAAGTGCTCCACCCTGCTCAAATTTATCTGAAAAAAGACAAATTGTAAATGAACAATATTTAGATGTAAAGAGCATACCGTAGCATATTACACAAATCACCCCAGTTATCATCACATACCGTGCTTCCATTGGTTAAATAACCACCAAATTCCCTAAATTCTTTCTTGTATACTGCTATGAGCAAGTTAATTGCACCCTAGGTGAAAAAAAGTGAAATTCCAACAAAGAATCAGTTACACAATCTAAACCAGCATATAAAACATTACATGTATGATTAGATAATACAAGGCCAATATCATAACACCATAATTACTGCCATACAACAAAATTTAAGAAATTAAAAAGGATGCTAAAGATTAGGACTTCTATCCACCATTCGTTTAGACCATTCTTGAAAATTCTTATCCATTTCTCTGCACTTAAAAATAATGCAGTGAATTATGCTAGGCTTATTTTTGTCTTAATTGATCAACTCAAATAGAACAACTGAGGTTTAAATCACAGATTACATTTTCTAATGATTGTACCAACCCATTGGAAAGGTCATATTGACAAGATAATACTTTGTGGTTTGCTTCATCATTACATGTCAAAGTTAAATCTAACATGCAAATTCCAACTCGGCCAGAAATAAATACATAAAGGTCACTGCAAATTAAATACCACCTAGACTCTTAAACAGTTTTAAACAAAAATATGTGAAAAAAACAAACAGAAATAATATTTCAAAAACATTAATACTTTTTATTGAGTGAGGTAGATACAAAAATGCATGCTAGGCTAAAAGCTCACTTCTAAAGATTTTTATGCATCAGACATATTACAACATGTTTTTGCCCCAATCTAAAAGTTTGAGCTTTGCTTTTAGGATAGTTGATCCTAATCCTAGACTACCAAATCTTGTATAGCCACTCACATGCTTGGAATTAAGTTATATTTCAGAGCAAAGGAAAAAGAGTTTGATATTTTATTCACGCTTCAACCCAAAGCACTTTAGTCTTGTTCGACCTAACAATTTAAGCTTTCTTGATAGTTAGTTCCTTGTTATTTAGACAAAAGAAGAAGCCCATGATTTCCAAAATTGACCCAAATTGTTTAAATTAGCAACAATATCCCAAATAGGGGGAAAAACAGCACCCATATATGTCCAAAATCAGCTAGGTTAAGTCAAGGAAAAATCCACTGTTAGTGCTCACAAAATAGAGGACCAGTCCTAAAATTTGATTCACACCAAATATATAGAAAACAGGAGGGAGAGGAGAGAGGAGACAGAAAACAAGAGATCTAAAATGCCAGACCTCACGAATCTCTAGTGTAGGCATATGAGGTAGGAAATCATTGCCGACAAAGAAACACATGAAGATAAAATCATCCACAATGCACTCAAAATCAATCTTGAATGGAGGATTAGGTATTCTCATCTCATACTCCAGATATTCTCTCAGGGTCCAAATATTCAGGAACTACAAAAAAAAAATATATATATATATATAGGAAGTGAGAATTAAGAGCTAAAGTACCAAAATTATGTTGCCATATTCAATAACTTTATGAATGTATGAATTTCAAATTAAATACTGACCTGGTAGGGTTTTTTTGCCGCAGCAGCCTCTCCTTTTTCATCAAACTCTCCAGCCTTCCTTTTTGCCTTTCCTTCACAGTTTGCAGCAACATGACCCATCTGACCACAGAGGAAGCATTTGTCTTGGCCAGGAGTAAATACAATCTGCAATAACCCGTCATTTACCAATAATTCAATCACAAAATTTAGATAAAAGAAACCAAAAAGATTGCATAAAATTATATCAATCATTCTTTACGGTCAACATCATGTATTTATTTAACTACTATAATAAGCTCCAATTCAGAGACAAAGAACAACTCATTAGACACAAACCTCTCTAAGAATTGAAAAGTGAATTTCATGGGTAGCCAATGCCAACATTATCAAATCAGCATCCTGACATCAGAACACCAAATGATAAAAACAAGTTAATTACATCCATGATAAATAAAGCAAAGAAGACACCGACTGAAAGTAAAACAGAAATTGGATTTTCTTTTTTTTTAACAAAATCAAAGATGAATTTTGAAGAGTAACAAGAAGTTGGAAGATATATACCAAACCATACAGGCAATGTCGTGTATTTGGATCATATCCTTTAAGATTTCTCTGCAGACGGATATAGGACATAATCTTATGCTCTCCTTCACCAGGGACATTTGCATCAGAGAGAATAACCTTCAGCGACACAGATAAACCATAATATTAGATAAGATCCTCCTCTCAAGAAAGACACATTAGCCACAGCCACACAGTTTATATAAAATGAACTCTGTACCTTAATATTTTGCCAACCAGGGTCATTGTTCAACCTAAGATGAACATAGTACTGAAGTGCAATTGACAAAACAGCCATAAATTCAGTTCCTGGAGTAATGACATTTGAATCAAAAGTCTGTGACTCCTCTTTAGGAGGAAGCTTTCTGCCCTCCTTCTCAAATTCCTCCCTTAACCTTGCTTCTTCAGCAGCCTATAACACAAGAAAAGAAGGCAAACATGGAAAAATTCATATCTAGGCATCTTCTCAAATATTTCACCATTTTCTAGACAGATTCAGGGTGATGACAAGTATACCAGTATCACGAGACACAAACAACATTCACTAGAAAAGTAGGGATGAAAAGCAAGAAACACTAGCAGTGTCAACAAGCCTATCTCCCACTTCAACAAAATTTTATCAGTAGATCTAAGCCAGAAAGTTAAAACAAGAAAAGGGTATAGATAAAGTAGATAAATGGATAAATACTCAAGACCAAGGCCAGAGCATTCAATATTTGCAATGTCTATCAATAATCAGAAAACCGCGAAGTTTTAGCTTTCAATTACAGACCAACAAGTATTGCATGACACTGATTCAGCTAAACTGTTGATCACAACCAAAGAGTGTAAACAATGTTTACTGTTGATCACAACCAAAGAGTGTAAACAATGTTTCAATTGCAGATAGTGGAAATATATGATGTATAAATTATAAATGTATAAAAAAATAAAGTTGTACGCAAATGAAAATAAAACACATAAAAATTGGCATTATATTAGCTCAAAAGTTCAATTCGCTGAAGACTTGTCAGAGATGACAAGAGGATGCAGGACGTATGTCACAACCGCAACAACAACGATGGTTGCCAGCCATAATAGCTGATGAAGTTGCAATAGGCTCCACAACAATTGCAAGATAGAGATGTGTTATTCATGCAACAATTTATACACCATTTTCTGCCTCTTTCTCTCTGTTAAATAATTTATTACATGTTGTACTGCTCTCTCTTTTCTCTCTTCCTCCCTCTTAGTTATAATTTTTTTTGTACAATTTGTTATGCAAATACATTTTTCAAGTAGATACCAAGAAATACAAAAAATTGATGTCTATAAAGCATCTCTCGAAGCATCCAAAAGCACAAAACACCAAATGAGTGTTAAAAAAAATAAGCATAAAACATACCGCATCAGCTGCATCTTTTGCAGCTCTAAACCTCCTAGACCGTTGCTGGTTCATTTTGGCCCTTGGCGCAACACCGTCTACAAGTCGAACCAAACAAAACAAATAAGCCTCACCAGTAACACAGAAAGAGCATGACAAATCACCAGAAACGGAGACACACCAATAGCCATGTAGAGCAGCTTTCGCGGCCGCACCATGACGAATAGCCTGTCAATGTAGTCGAACATGCACTCAAACACCTCATCAAACGAGGTTGGTGAAGGCTGCATACAAACAAAAACAACTCATCCTTCATTTTTTCACATTCTTGAAATTCAAAGAATGATAAATAAATTAAGTACTTAAAGTTTGGAAGAGAAAATAGTGAGAATGAGAAGAAATGTTACCCTGTCCTCGGGGTGAAAGCAGGGATGAATGATGCCGTTCATATCGAGGTAGAGGTTATCGTATTCGATGTTGTTAGGGTTCTTCTCGCTCGTATCGACCGGGATCTTAATACCGTCAATGACAACTGGTTCCTCTTCAATTGCGTCCACAACCACCATAGGATACTTCTCCGCCAGCCATCGGTAGAACGCAGGGACACCCATAGTTCAGTTCGCGAACTCAGATCCAGTTCAGCCGAAACCAAAAATCCTTTTTATCCAATTCAACTCACTTCTTTCTCAAGTCTAAATGGAGAAGAAGAATATGCGAAAATAGACCAACACTGGTTCCTTCTTGTTCCGCTATAACACTAATATGGCGCGAGTTGGATTCCTAGGGTACAGGTACCAATAGAGTGGAACGACGAAAATACCCTCTTCAAAATTGATTGTGGTGATAATATTTTGAGTGCTTTTTTGTCTTTCACTCACAGGTAGGCTAGCTTTTATTCCCTCCATCCCATTTCCATGTTAGAAAACAAAATAAATCTCAAAGTCATTGTTATTTTATTTTTTAATAAAGTATTAATTATTTTTCTGATTTATATCTTTAATGTTATTCTTGTAATAGTGTGTTGGTTGTTTCTAACAAAACATGTTAATTTTCTTGAAGAAAACTAATAATAGAAGTACATACCTCTCATGTCTACTATATTTTGACTTTTATTACAATATTTCAGTTTTCAACTTCTAACAACTTGTTGGATATATATCAGGCGAAAATATTACTTTGGTCCTTTTGTTTTTTATAATTCTCACTTCACTCTTTTATATTTTGAAATATATTTTTTATTTTTTATATTTTAATTGTTATGCAAAATTATCTTTTTATTAGTTTTACATTAATTTCGTTAATTAGTAATGCTTAAAAATTGTCACAGTGTTCAAATTAATTTCAATAATAAATTTATTTTTAATTAAATTACTAAAAACTATTTAAATATCAAATGACAAAATAAATATCACAATTTTAACTTTTACAAATTAGCTTTTTAGTACAAACCTTTCTTTCACCCACTTTTTCTTTTACTTCTATGAGAGTTTTGGGACTATGATTTTAAAAATTTGAGAGGTTATACCATAATTATAACAATAATTAGTAGAAACGCATGCACTGTGTATATGTGTTCATTCTTTTATCATAACAAATAGAAAAATAATTATTAAGTTATTATTACATAAATATTTAATAAAAAATTATAAACATTTACTATTACCTCTTCAATCATTTCATCATTTCTTTATCAATTAAAAAGACAAATTCATTAAAAATAAAATAACTGATAAATATATCATCTTTTATTAATTTTTTGCCTTTTTTTCCATAGTTTAGTATAATTCTTAACTAAATTTGCAACTCATTAAATAAAATAAATTTAAATAATATTGTTAAAATGTTATAATTATGAAAAATGTAAATCAAACAACAACATCACATATAAAAACTAAATTAAAAAAATATTTTCATTAATTCAACTACATATCTAATAATAACAATAATAAAAATAACTCAAAAAATAATAATTGCAGAAAACAATAACTCAAAAATAATCGAAACAAAAAAGTTTAAAATAAAAAAAAACTTTACAAATTAATTCTTAACACTATAAAAACATTAAATGAAAATATAAAAATCTCTTAAGACAAATAAAACTTATGCATATAAAAAATATATAAAATTTATAGAAATTCAATCAATAAAATATTTTATTAAAATTTATGCGATTTTAAATATCAAATATTTATTTTAACATCTTAAGATATGGTTTGAATAGTTAGTTGATTAATAGATAATATAACTTTTGTATTCAAATTAATTTCTTATGAATTTTGTTGTGGATATTTGAGATTATTTATTGTTCTGGTATAAAAAAATATTAGAATAAACATATTTTAGAAATATTATCACAAATGGGTAAGTTATGTGTAACTCACATAACACGACCTTATTTAAGATTTGATGTCGTACATATTTTATTTTTTTCATGACTTTAGTTATTAAACAAAGTCGTGTGACTACCAATTTAATTAGGTTAATAAAGTCATATACAATTAACGACTTTTTATGAAAAAGATATTCTAATCCTGAAAACTAATTTAAATAAAAAAGATATTAAACAAATATTTTCAACATTTCTTCTTGCTTTAATATCTGTTTATTTGAATTTTGAAATCTCATATTTGATTCTCCTTCTTTTAAAGCTTGATTTCCTTCTCTTTCTTTGTCTGTAGTTTTTGTCTTTCTCTTTCTTGTTTGAGATCATATCATTATGGAATTTGATATTCTTTACAAAATTTCTTCTTTCACCAACCTGATCATCATCTTCTTTGATTGTTGTGAATTTTGTGGTTGTAACATTGGACTTTTGATGGATGTTAGAAATAGATTTTTCATCTATTTGTTTAACTTCATTTTACACGATTAAGTGTAACACAATTTTAGTTTGAGTTACTTGCACTAGAGTGGTGCATGGATGACATGATTTTGGTTGGTGATTTTTGTACTAGAATCGTGCACGAGTGACATGACTTTGGCTTTAAGTTTTTGAACGGGAGTCGTTCATTGTTGGCACGACTTCTTAATGGTCTTTTTGTAAGATATAAGTTTGGGTGGCCATAGTTTGTGTTTACATTATCCAATTTTGGTTTTTAATTTTTTTAGTTATTTAATTTATTTGTCCAATGATTAAAGAAGAAAAATATATTCCGATAAATATAAGGAAATAAAGTATAAGATAAAAGATTTTTTGATAGAATAAGAAAATAAAAATTAGATATAATAATAATAATTTATTGTCTATATAGACAATTGTCTCGATCATGTCCTTCATTTCAACAATAAGAACATTTTGTTGGCTTATTTAAAATTGGATTATCCATTTTGTCATGGATACTTGGTTCCTTGTGTCGCATGTGGGGTTAGGTGTGAAAGTTTTCCTATATAAGTTTACTAATAATCCTCATCCCGAACCTGATGAAATTGGACTTCATAAGTTTTGTAAATATTGTGCAAGTTGTAGATTTTGTCAACAAATGTATTAGTTGTACATGACAAAAGGAGCAAATAGATATAACAAAAGCGAATGAATTGGAACTCACTGCAATGAAACCACCAGTCATTTAATTTTACTGTGTCGAAGTTGGGGAATGGGTATTTCTCGAACATCAAACTCAAATTTTTCATGATTATACCTTTGCACATGGCACATGGATTATTGTTGTTCATTTTTTCTTAGTACGACATTAATATCTTTAAGGCATTGTCGACCTACTCATAACATGCACTTCATCTTCACCCCTCATTCAACAAACCATGATTTTGTTTTTTCGAATGTTGACTTAACTAGAGCATATATTGGTAAGGAGTGTGCTCCCTTCATGATAGAGTTCATGCACTCAACTAAATTTTTTGTCATGTGGCCATACCTCTTGCCTCCATCAAATGTATGAGTTCACTTTTCCAGTGGTATTTGATCTATCCAAGAAACTGTTTGCCGGAACTATGATCTCATAGTTGATAACTTAGCTTGAACAGTGGGTTGCTTTATTTCATAAGTTGTGGCAGTGTAAGAAATTATATTAATTAAAAATGATTTAAATGTGCAATATGTTATAATGGAAGCAATATCATTACCCATGTTAATTAATCGTGCCTCCAACTCTGATTTTTGAACTTCTTGTTGAAGTTCGATGCAATATGGCACATGTAATACTCTAATATTAAACCATCTACTTCCCATCCAACTTCTTCAGATTTCCAGGCAGGCAATATTGTCGTTCCTCTCTATTATCATGCATATGTTCAGCTAAAGTGTGACATATTGTCGCAACAAATTGGAAGAACCATATCAATGTTTCCTTTATTTCACCTTCAACAATTGCAAACGCTAAGGGAAATATGTTGTGATTGCCATCTTGACCAGTATTTTCTGGTCAAAAATGTCCCATCAACTTCGACAATAGGCTTACAATAATTAAATCCATCAACGCATGGCTTAAAAGATCAAAACATGTGTTCCAAGATGTAATGGGAGGTGTCTTGAACACCGTCTAGTACACCAAGAGAGGCAATATATTGAACAATTGTGCCCAGAACACTTTCTTACATAGCTTGCAACCATCTTGGAAGGTCATTATATGAGTCATCCCAGTTGTTGAATTCCATGGCAAAAACCTTTTGTTTCACAATCCATGTTTTTTAGTACATCACATAATAATCATATAAATTTTTTATTTCAGCAATTAAACTTCTTGTCGGGATGGAAGGGTCTTCCTTGACAGAATTAACCACAATTGAAGCAATTTGGCTTGAGTCCAAAATTTGGTGATCTTGGGACACATAAGTTGACAAGCATGTATGCGGTGCTTCAATATTTTTTGTTCCATTTATGTCTAATTTTGTTGGAAAAAGCATATATTCGTCATTGGTTGTTGTCATAGTGTATGCAACATGTAACATATCTGTCTATCTTTGATTCCACAACCACAAATTTATAGCCCTGGTCAATATTATATTGTTTAATTGCAATCAATGTTGCCTCCTTACTTTGAAAACACGTACGCTCTAAAAGGTCAATTTGCATGTAAAGCCCTAAATGATATATAATTGAAGTTGTTCAAAAGATGTTAGGACAAATGCAGGTTCTTCAAGGGTTATGGAGTCATCATTGTCCTCTTCTTCACTAAAATCCTCAATCATATCTTTGATTATAGGTTTTTCTTCCATCATCGTAGAACTTCCAACAATATCCCATTGTGCATTTATTATATAAAAAAATTGAAGAAGTGAATATATTATTTCATAATTACATATTATAATGTATAACATGGCAACCAATATGTATGAATGACTATTAAGGAATTACCTTTTAGTAGCAAACAAAATGAACTTCACACAACACAAACTCAAGTTCACAAAATATAATATATGACTTGCGAAATAGAATATTGGCTTTCAGTAGGTGTTATATACGTATGCATTAATGAAATAAATACTAAAATTTAGTGAAGTTGACACACCTTAGTTCAACTTCATTGACCATAAATATTGTGTGAACATATTCCCAAGCCAAAGTATTAAAAGTTTTGCAATTCAATTAAATCAACGTCAGTGGCACATGTCGAAAGAGTCTGATTAGCGCAACATAGCACCAAAGTTGTGATGGCAGATCACAAATTCAAAATCAAAGTCATGCACTCGGTGCACGAATTCAAAAGCAAAGTTGTCTTCCATGTGCACAACTCCAATTCATTAAAGATGTTACTGTGGGACACAACTTTAGTTCTTTGACCCATTTTATGTCTTGGTTTGTCCACTTTTGCATGCAACTCTACATCTTGTTTTCACTCCAACTCATTAAAGACGTTACTATGGGACACAACTTTTACTGTGGTTGAACAACAACAAAGTGTTTTGAATTAAATGAAAAGAACATGCATTAGTGCATTCATATTGCAGTTTGAATTCCAAGTTCAAACCCCAAAGAACATATTTTTTGTTGCATCCATTATAAGTAGGTGGGCATGTGCCTATAGAATCTTACATTCACTCAAAGTTTTCACTTCACTCAAACATTTCGCTTTCATTCACAGTATGCACATTGGAAGCAAGCTTCTCCAGGGTGACAACAAAGTTCGTATCAATTGGTTCCATCACCTTATTTGTTTTATGTTTTCGTTTATTATTTCAAGCTTTTAAGGTCATATTAAATATTTTATTACAAAGTACTCATTGGATTTTGTAGGTTTTTATAACAATGACTTACAACCAACAACTTCCATCAAACATGTCGTTGTTACATCTCCAACACAAGCATGTAACAAGATTTTATGGGAAGAAAACAAAATATTATAACTTAGATGACATCAAATATGGGTTTTCAAACATGTTGACATTCTTGATGAAAGACGCTTTTAAGGTCATTAAATATTTTATTACAAAGTAGTCATTGTTTTTTGTAGGTTTTTATAACAATGACTTGCAACCAACAACTTCCATCAAACATGTCGCTGTTACATGTTCAACACAAGCATGTAACAAGATTTTATGGGAAGAAAACAAAATATTATTCCGACCGAGACGACATCAAATATGGGTTGTCAAACATGTTGACATTCTTGATGCAAGAGTGAAGAATTTGATTGACCATGCTAGATTTGGCCATCTATTGGAGTTTACTAATGTTGATATCAACCATCATTTGATTACAACACTAGTTGAAAGGTGGACTGAAACCCACACTTTTCATTTTGTCCTCAGAGAAGCAACAATTACTTTAAAACATGTGGCACTATAGTTTGGTCTTCCAATCAAAAGAAGTTGTGACTGAGTCACAATCGTCACCACCACCAACGACCGTAAAAGGGAATTCAATCAAATTATCTTGGTTGAACAACACTTTCCAAGAGTTGCCAAACGATATAACTAACAATGTGATAGCTCAACATGCATGAGAACACATTTTGACACTCATTGTCATTCTATTAATGTGTGCTACATTTGCAAGTAGGATCCACCTAATGTATTCATTACTATTCACTGACTTGAATATTGTGTCAAATTACAGTGGGGCTCAATAGTCTTGGCATGTCTTTATTGTGCTCTAGATCACGAAATAGACTTCAACTAAGATAACATTGGAGGTTGCATGTTACTATTGCAATCTTGGGTTAGGGACTGCATCACGTGTATTTCTCCACATATTGAACCTTTGACTGCTAACAAAATTGATGTAGGTCTTGGTTTTCCACTTACAAAAAGGTCAATTATTTTATATACCAAACCAATTTATTACAAAATTTAGAGCTTCAATTAAATAACATTCTCGATGTGGTAGGTGGTGTCAGCTAACACAAGCACCTACCACAAAAGACAAATACAAGTATAATTAGTGTAATACATAAAAAATTTGATGAGCTACAATCGAAGGAGGTTGTTAACTGAATCATATTTATAAATCATTCTTGTCAAAATTTTATTTCTCATGTTAACACCATATTTGTGCGGTTTTTGTGGACTCCTTATTGCAAACATGATGTTAATTGATTGATTAATGTTAATTTTCCTGCTATAAGTCGTGTGGTTGTTCCTTTTATTTGTTTTGCGATAGTGAAATTCCATCAAGTTGATCGAGTTATGCTCTAGTTCGGGTTTCAAAAGAGTATTCCAACTGACCCGCTCAACTCAGATCAACTTCATAAGGAAGACATGAGAGGCAGAACAAATATATTTGCACCCAATACCATCATAACTGAATTGCAATGTGGAATGACCACCACAATTGTGCAGTTAAGTGGAAATGGTTATTTACATGATACTACGACATATATGCAATGGTGTATTACGCATACTATCTGCTACATCTCAATTCCACAACAATTATCAAACGACGGTGTAAGTTAACTTCCTAAATATATATGTTATAATGTATTTTTATTCATCCAAACTAGAAATTGTTTTTCCAACAGTACAACAAATCACAGGAACCCTATCACCCCTTTTCACAACCAATTTATCAATATTTTGGGGCTTCTTATTTAAATGTTCAACAATTTCGACAACAACATCAATTTCTTGGTCAATCAAGTTCTCAACCAAGTCCAATGCTCGGATTTATCGAACCCACAATAACATGCCACCCCAATTTTCAAACCAACATGTTCCCTACACCTATAACATATTTCCATCTCAAACAAATTTGTTCTCCAGCCTATCAAATATGTTTACAACCTCATCAATGACGTCATCATCCGCATATAATCCAACACCATCCATGCACTGTTAATGATGGAGAAGCTAGTTGGAAGCTCCATGGATGAGGTGTAGAAGCAAAAAGTTGAAGGAAATAGTGGCAGATCAAGCTCCAAATGGAGAGGTTAGACTCTCAACCTCACAAGGAAGGTGTCTAAAAAGAAGCTTCAAATAGAAGAAGCTCTCAAAGATTACTCATAAAAAAATGAGGAGCAATCTTAGCATCATAACTCTACTATTCTTGAAAGCGATTTTATAAGACGTAACAAAAAAACAAAAAAAATTGTAGCTAAAAGGCAGGGAGATTCAAATTTGAATTCCCTCCAAGAAAACTCTAATTGTGGTAAAAATGAGAGAGTGTGTGCCACCTAAGCATACATGCTTTCCACACATCACTCATGCACAAAGTGTGAGCTCCATGTGAGAAGTGTAATTGCTTTGGATGTCCATTCCCTTCCCATGAGTGTCCTAGGGTTTGAATTGAGCCTTAGGGAGCCCAATTAAACACCAACTTGCTTCTTCTAACCCTACTTCACTATTTAAACCTCAAGGTCTAAATACAAGCCAAACAACCTAGTCTACTTGGCCCTAATACAAAGCCCAAATATCCTAGAATATTAGGCCCAATTAGAAACCTTGTTATTCATATTCTACTCTATACAATATTTACAAACAAGAGCATGGCCCCTTCAATGTTTATATTGGGCCCACCAAGGTTAGTCAAGGCTCAATCTTCATGTATGCTCTTAGCCATAAGTCTTTTGACTCTTTATTCTCGAAAAGGTGTGGCTAAATGGTTTTCCATTAGTTATCAACCTATAATGTTTGAAAATCAAAATGAGGAATACGGAAACAATGACAATGATAATCCAATTGATTTGCCTCTTCATATATCTATAGAGCATGAACACAAAGAAGACCAAGAACACAAAGAAGAAGATCATCTTATCGCACAAACTCACATAGATAATTTTATTAGCATTATGTATCAATGTTATCCTACAAATCTTATCTCAAATTTCATTTCTTGTACTTGTTCTACTTAATATTGTTATCAATATGAACAATGTTGGTGAACACTTTCATGTATTCTTAATTTTATTTTTCTTTGTAATTTTTTTCTAGCAAGCACTTGTATATGAAAAATGCACAACTCCATTGCAAGTAAAATGAATAAAAAAACTACAAAATCCAAGTCGTGACAGTGATGCACAACTCCAGTGCAAATATTTCAACACCAAATTCGTCCCATCCTTACATAATTCTAGTGCATACAATAAAACCAAAGTTGTGTAACACATGCACAACTCTAGTTCACAAATCTTAAACCAAACTCATGAACCATATGCACGAATTCATTAAGCTAATTAAATTCTTCTTACACTCACACGACTTTGTATTATCAACTAAAGTCATTCAAGTTTACCACAACTTCTATAAACAATATCATGTCCATAATAACGATTTCTTTATATTTAAATCAACTAGCTCAAATACGACTTACTTTAAAATTACAACATAATAGTAAATTAGTCTAATATTTATCTATTTTCTTAGTCACACTTAGCAACAAAGAAATAATATTTATATTTTGAAGTTAACTTTTCTCCTATTACCTAATAATATCCAAATATATGAAAGGACTAGTATCACAATTTTTTCCCCTCTTTTAAACATGTTAGAAAAAGTAGGGTACCATATATGAAAGACCAATCTAGTAAGATTTGATGACCACTTGAAATTTCTTTAGCGTTAAAATATTATAGTATGCTTGAGATTTCTGAAAAACTAATTCGACCACTAATTTTTAAATTAATATTATAATTAATTATTAAAATAATTTACTTTTTATAGTTAGTTCCACATTTTCATATTCATAAAATTAAATTATTTTTTTAAATAAAATTTTATAAATTTTAGTCGTTCATGTAACTGAAATTGCAAATAACCTTTTTTTTATCCCAAAACAATTAAATTTTTTAAAATTAATCTTTAATCGTTCATATAATTTTTTTTATCCCAACAAGAACAACTTTCTTTCAGGATTTAGGGTGCATATATTATATATAGACAGAATTAAAATAATTACTTTTAATATTATATGTACATTAGATTTTATTGGATTCAATGAATTGGGAATTGGTTAACTAAATTAACCAATTCAGTCTATAGAGATGTCATGGAATTGATAAGATTACAAGTCAAAGTGTAATTATAGTAAGATTAATATTAAATTGTTAACCTTTTAGTAAGGTTAAATAATTACACACACTATGATATTATGTATTTTAATTGTTATTAGTGAAAAAAATAATTTTCTATATGCTTTCAAATACTATTTTTGTAATATTTTATTTTTATTTAATAAACATAATAACTGTAGTGTATAATTTTTTAAATATAACATTTAACATTTTTTGTATAAATAAACTACATATTAGATTCAATACAATTATATATGTGTATGTGTATAGAATTTAATTAATGCATGTAAAAGAAAATTCAATATAAGAAAAAAATATTTGTTTATAGTTTATTATTTTTAATATTTCATAAAGTTTAGATAATATTTAATATTGATTTTAGAGTCACATGAAATAAAAGTGACGATGAAAAAATTGCAAAACGAATCGAATATGAAATGTATAAAATATGAATTCTAATAAATTATTAAAAAAAGTAATTAATTTTTTAAAATTGTTTAATCCAACAATTTAAAATTTAATTTTAAAAATAAAAGATAATCTATATTTTGTTTATAAAAATTCCTTAAATTCTAGATTTTGAAAGTTTATTTTTTAATTTTTATAATCTTTTAATTTGTGTTTTAACTAATATGATATTTGTAAATATAATAAGGGAGGTAAATATTATTTATTTTTAAAATTAGAGAGAGTATGAGTTACAAAAGAGTAAGTAAAATTTTCTATATCAGTAGTAAACCTATAATAGTACTCATACTAAAAATATTAATTCTTAAGATAATACTTAAAATTCTTACCAATAATTTTTGTATGATCTTCATCATTTTGTATGGACATTAAAACTAATTCATTTGTAGAATACCACTTGACCCGCGCAATTACTTCTTATTTTTTTAATAATTTTATTTGTTTTATATCATAACTGACAATAAAAAGACAAAACATTATTCCAACTAATTTGGGTGTGGGATCTCGAAAGAAACTGCATCGAAACAACTCTGGAAACAAATGCAAAACAAAACTACAAAATTAAATCTAACACCGAACAAAGAAAACCGCCCCAGAGATTTCTATCGGAGTCACATTGTTTTGAGGACGCTAAGGTTCTGTTTCTTATTTTTGTTATTTTTCTATCGATTGTTTAATTTTTGTTAATGTGTGCTCGCAACGACATTTTCCTTTCTTTCTGTTATGTATGCATAACTAATGAGCCATACAACAATCTTAAATGATAATGTCTGAATTATAACAACTAATAAGCCATACAACAATCTTAAATGATGATGTCTGAATTTATTAAAGTTAACACACACATGTATGCAGGTGGTGAGATAATGATTGATGGAGTTTGAGAAGAACCAACGTGTGACGATTCGCGAGATTTGCGCGAATGGAAGTTGCATGAAAGCGACAGAACTTGAGGCCAAACTTGATGCAGGAAATGTCCAAGAAGCAGAAGCATCACTGCGTGATGGGTTGTCACTAAATTCTGAGGTTCATTCTTGTCTATTCATTCTTCTCACAAAAAGGTTCTTCTCTATGCAAAAGAAGGGACATTATACACACTTTTATCTTTGCATATGCAAAGGTACTGTTTCTGGATTTGAACTGGTGAAATTCAAGAATTAAATGTTCGGACTTTGATATCTTTACATTAAAAAAAAATATTCATTTTTATAACCATCTATATGTATATTTTAGTTAAGGTTTTTTAAACTTAACATATTAATATAGGAGTGTTTTCTTAAAAGGGTGTCAAAGTTTAATTTTTCTAAATCTATACAAGATTTATTGAAAATATCTTTGTTGGCGCACAATCCAGAATCTTGGATTTGTGATTTCTTTCGTGATAAAATCAACTTTGTAATACTGCTAAGAAGATGTTGTTTCATGGAATTTGCTTAAAAATAAGCTGATTAAAATAGTAATTAAATTCTTTACCGACAATATTTGTAATGCCTCATCTAACTTATTGTAACTTTTTTTCCAATTTTTAAGAATCATGAAGTTCATTTCTTGTCTATTGTGTAATACTCTTTCCCACGCATGTATAATTGAGAGACAACATAACTTTTGTTTTTCTATATGATAAGTATTGATATTCTACTACTAAGTTAGCCTTATACATATTAAGGATTATACTTTTTATGCATTTATTACTTTATGGATTACATGCTATTGAATTTAAAACAAAATAAATATGAAAAATTGACGTAATTTGCTACTTTGACACAATTATTTCGTTAAATTTCTTCTAAACATAAAGATATGACATGTCTCATTTCTTATTAGGATTGAATTGATGAACCACTTCTTTAGATAAATCAAAGATATGTTTAAGTTATCTTGTCTTCTTAGTGACTGTATTATTATTATATCTTAATAGGAAGCAAAGGCTCTTATTGGAAAATTAGAGTATCAAAGAGGTAACGTGAAAAATGCTCTTCAAGTGTATGAAGGGATTGATCTTCAACCAATCATACAACAATTACAAACTTCCCTTTCGGAAAAAACACCTGTGAAGAATACTTTGATGTTTGAAGTCGTCTATCTAAAAGTCAAGTCTCTACAAAAGTTGGACAAATGTACTGGTATTGAATATTGTTTCAACTACTGAAAGTTGTTTTTCACTTGTGCTTTCCCTTTTCTTTCTAAATGGATACTCCTCCTTCATTCCTTCTACACCTTTAATATTCTATCTTTACAACAACAATAGCCTCATCCCACTAGATGAAATTGGCTACATTACACAACATTATTACTTGTCTAACAACCAAATTCTAAGGGGTATTAATACATTGAAAAACTTGTGTGAATTTGTACAGAAGCTATTAATGAGTGCAAGCGTGTTCTTGATGTTGTTGAGAAGACATTTGGTCAGGGTACACTTGATACACAAGTCGACAATAAATTGCAAGAGATAGTCAGTCGTGTACTGGAATTGCTTCCAGAGCTTTGGAAACAGGATGGTTGTTATAATGAGGCATTGGCTGCTTATAGGAATGCCCTACTTAGTCAATGGAATCTTGATAATGAATTTTGTGCAAGAATTCAGAAGGCACTTGCTGTGTTTTTGTTGTACAGTGAAGTTGAGGCAAGTCCACCTAACAAGACTGATGGGTCTTATGTACCCAAAAGCAATCTGGAAGAGGCAATTCTTCTTTTAATGATTATTTTGAGAAACTTCGTCCTGGGTAAGATAAAGTGGGATCCTTCAGTTATGGAACACCTCACTTTCACACTTTCAACATGTGGACAAACTTCTATTTTAGCAAAGCAATTTGAAGAGCTGATACCTGGTATATATCACCGTATTGATCGTTGGAATTTTTTAGCTTTGTGTAATAGTGGAGCTGGAGAAGATAAAAGTGCTTTAAATCTGCTTAGGATGTCTTTACATAAACATGAACGACCAGGTGACCTAATATCATTATTATTGGCTGCCAAAATTTGTAGTGAGAATCCTCATCTTGCCGGCGAGGAGTGGGTTATGCACAAAGAGCAATCAATAATGCCCAAGGATTAGATGAGCATTTGAAAGGTGTGGGTCTTAGGATGTTGGGACTTTGCCTAGGAAAACAAGCCAATGTTTGTTCTTCCGACAAAGATAGGGGTGAGCTTCAATCTGAAGCTCTAAATTCATTGGAGAAGGCAATTAGATTGGAGCAAAACAATTCTGATCTAATTTTTGAATTGGCTATTCAACATGCTATGCACCGAAATTTACCTACTGCTTTATTCTGTGCTAAACAGTTCTTTGATAAAACTGGTGGCTCTAAACTGAATGGTTGGAGATTGCTTGCTCTAATTTTGTCAGCACAAAAAAGATTTCCTGAGGCCGAACTTGTCACTGATGCAGCTTTAGATGAGACTGCAAAATGGGAGCAGGGGCCGCTACTCAGGTTGAAAGCCAAGTTGAAGATCTCCCAATTACGACCAATGGATGCTATTGAAATTTATCGATACCTTCTTGCATTGGTTCAAGCCCAGAAAAAATCATCTGGGCATCTTAAACAAGGTTCACAGGTATAATTATGCATTATTCTTTTCTTCTAAGGAATATTATCTTTAAATTTAATTCTATCTTGATATGTTTTATCAAATGATAATGATGATACGTAATTTTGATGTGAGTGTAGTGTTTTTCAATAACGATATGATTAAATTATTTCAATTACTTCTCACAATGATGGATTTGGCCTTATATTATTGTTGTAGTTGGATAATATATATGTAATGAGGGAATTGAATTTCCTCTGATAATGTTGTTAATTTAATGCTAAGCAATGTGCAATTCTTATTTACATGTTTAATGAGTTTATGCATCACATGTTAAATTCATTTAGCTCTCGTATATAACATTATTTAGGAAGTAGCACCCATTTACACTACCTTGGAAAGTGTCCCTACTTGGCCTATTGAGAGTATACATGTAGGTGTTATGCATAGCACAAGAAAAAAACACATTTAATCAATTTCATATATTTTTTCTCTCCATTTATTTGCCTTGTTGAGTTAAACATGAGTATCATGAGATAACAAGTCATGTCACGGTTTTTCTACAATGTTCCTAAAATATTTTGTCAAGCTCCAATCTCTGTTAGTGTTTAGTAATGGTAAAACATAATGCACCATTCTTTTTACACTAATAATCCCTAAATTAAGACAATGAAAACTAAGGAATGACAGTACTAGTCCTAAGAAATAATACTTTCAAGTATTTTAAGATATTTTTGACACATTGTATCATACATAAAAGAATTTTTGTTTAACAATGATGGAGAATAAAAAAATGGGTTCTTTCCTAGATATTTTAATTGCTTAACATGAGACTCTTCAATTATAAATTGTTGATTCCAAAAATAATTTTACTATTATTTTATTAACTCTTTGTAGGTTGAGGATGATAAAATAAATGAACTTGAAGTTTGGCATGGTCTAGCAAATTTATATGCAAGCCTTTCTCACTGGAAGGATGCTGAAATTTGTTTGCAAAAGGCTAAGGATTTAAAGGAATACTCACCAACAACGATACACACTGAAGGCAAGAACAAATCTTTATGTTGTCAACTATTTCTACTTTAGAACATTCAACTTGTGTGTTCCCTCTTATTTTAATCAAACTGACATTTCATATTTTCCAACATGATTGTATCAGGTATTATGTTCGAAGGTCGTGGAGAACATTTAGAAGCTATCATTGCTACCTTGAATGCAGTTCTATTTGAACCAACCTATGTGCCAAGCAAGATCTTGATGGCTTCTTTGATACTAAAAATCGGTTTTAATGCCGCTGCACCTGTTGCTAGATGCCTACTTACTGATGCACTTAGAATAGAACCCACCAATTGCATGGCTTGGTATTATCTGGGATTAACTCATAAGGCTGATGGTCGAATATCTGAGGCTGTTGATGCCTTCTACGCAGCTTCATTGCTTGAAGAATCTGATCCCATTGAAAGTTTCAGCTCTCTGATTTGACTACATTCCTTCTCTAAATTTGCACTCACATATTCATATCAATTTTTTGTTGTCACTTTTGAAAATGTATCCTTGGTTTTTTATTCTATTTTTTCATTTTAAATTCTTATCATTAGAAACTAGGTTCAAAGAAAAAGAGTTGGGTTATAGCTTAATAAGATAACAGGGTTGATCAATTGTAAAGAACTTTAGGAATTTAAATGTGAGATGCTTGCTTGAAGAAGGTAAACTAGAAAGGTTTAAGTTTATTATTCTTTATTCGCCAATATTTACAAGGTTCTATCCTTAAAATAATACAATATTCACTCACTCGTGTTGTTATATACATTTGTGTCAGAACTTGGATGTTGTTTCTGGTTTAGTCAGCTTGGAAAGATGTTGCCTCCTTAATACGAAGATATAGTATATACCCCATTTTATTACAAGTATTGTAAACTTAGTCATGTTTATTATATTGTTATTTTTCCACATCCACTACACCTTAGACCTTAGAGATAGTCATGACTTCAAATTTGAGGATAATAACTTTTGGATAAGATACCATTTATAGTGTGCAAATATAAAAGTATTATGAAAGAAATTATAGTTGTAGTAAAGAAATATTTTTGTAAGTATAAGTTGGGGGATATTAATATATGAGTTATATTAAGTGTTAATTTAAAAAAAAAGGAATCACATGTAATAGTTTTTTTTTCTACAAATATTATCATATGAAATGATAGAAGTAATTTATGTCTTGATACATATAGTTGTAGAAATATTAAAAAAAATATAGATATCTTAGAAGAAACTCTTAACAAATTTTATAATGTTTATGATATCATATTAACATTATGAACTTTATCTCATTTTTGTCTTTTAAGAGTAAATAACTTTCAATACTTTCAAGAACTCTTAATGAGTTTTGTATATAAGCACACATTTATTATTTTAAATTCATGTTTTTAATAAAAAAAAATTAAAACGGAAACATTTAGTAAATTAAAAGTAAATCAAATACATTATATTATTTTTAATTGATAATAAACTAAAATTAAAAAATACACGAAAATAAATATTTAAAATATTTTTGAAAATGCATAACATGAAATAATTAAAATCAATTTTAATTAGCATCTTCTTCACAAGTAAAATATGCTTTAAATATATTCACCAGTTGTCGATGAATTTGTCTTTGTTGCATGTGTACTCTATAAATCACTTTTAAAGATAACCACTAATTATTGAAATGTATACAGATACCACTTTTTCATTTATTAATATTTGTATTTGGCTTCTTTAATGACTTTTAGTCATATTCAAAACTTGTCAGTGCAGGAATTAAAAGAAACATTCAATTTATATCTTTTAATTTTGGTTGACCTCTCAAATGTAGTCACATATACTCTTGAGAGAATTTTCCACTAACATTTTAAGAATATATAACATATGTTTCACTATTATGTTCTTGTTTTAGCTTCAACTTTTCCTCCTTTACACAACATGTATATAACATTCATTAATCTTAGACAAAATACTATAAAATCTTATTCATCAACCTTTCAAGTATGTTCATGATCTATGTCCTAATTGTTGTTTCACACAACGATTGTTGTAATATTTTTCAATTCTTCTCCAAATATTTTTTAGGATTTATCCACGCATACAATCTCATCATTTGATTCATTAAGTCATTGTGAAAAATGGAAAAGGTAAGAAGGGAGTGTCAAATTGTTTTTGAAAACTCTTGAGCAAATTTTCAGTATTGTCTGATGAAAGGATCATATCAGACAATGTTTTAGTAATATAAAAAAATGGAGTTCCTTATGGAAAATATGTATGAAAGCCAAAATATGATGGAAAGGTGACTAATAATACCAGACCCAAATTCATGTGGGTACCAAACATTCTCCCTTGATTGTGTTTTGTTGGTGTTCTTAAAGGGCAAAGAATCACTACGATATCTTGATAATGGATGTTCAAGACACATGTGTGGTGACAAGAGAAAATTTGTCAATCTTAAACTGAAAATGGAGGTTTTATAACATTTGGAGATAACAATAAGGGGAAGATACTTGGAAGTGGTGATATTTGTGATATTTCTTTAATTCTCATTGAAAATGTGTTGTATGTTGAGGCTCCAAAACATAAGTTTCTTCGTATTAGTCAACTTTGTGATAAAGGTTTTTAAATCATTTTCTAAACTAACCACTACCAAATTATTAATAAAAGTTTTGAGAAAATATGCTTATTAGACTAAAGAATTGAAAATATCTACATGCTTGATCTTGATTACATCTGCACAAACGATTTCACGTGTCTCATGTCAAAAGAAGAAAATTCTTGACTTTTGCATCACAGAGCTGTACTTATCATCATGAAGCATCTAGAAAAACTGATTCCAAAAGAACTTGTTTTAGCACTGCCAAAAATCAAATTTGAAAAGGATAAAATATGTCATGCATGTCAAAGAGGAACGCAAACCAAAGTGTCTTTTAATCTAAAAAATTATGTATCAACATCAAAACCTTTGGAACTACTACATAAGAATTTATTTGGAACATTTAGAACAATGAGTATTGCTAGAAATTTATATGCTATATTTGGTGTGGATCATTGTTCTAGATTTACCTTGACATTATTCATTGCTAGTAACAATGATGCATTCAAGGCTTTTAAGAAACACATCAAGCTTTTACAAACTGAAAATAATAGTAGTATAATTGCTTTAAGAAATGATAATGAAGGGGGGTTTAAAAGAATAAAAAGATTAATAATTTATGTGAAAAATATGGGATCAAACACAATTTTTCTGCAACTAGAACCCTTCAACAGAATGATGTTGTTAAGTGAAAAAATAGGTCACATGAAGAACCTACAAGAATAATGATTAATTAATCAAATCTTCCTAAATATTTTTGGATAGATAAGTAAATATTGCATGCTATGTGATTAACAGGGTTTTGATAGACCAATTCTAAAGAAAAAACCTTATGATTTGTATAAAGGAAGAAAACCTAACATAGCACATCTTAAAGTATTTGGTTGTATATGTTTTGTCCCAAATAATGAAAAAAGAACTACTTGACAAATTTGATGCTAAGGTAGATGATGCATTGTTTTTAGGCTACTCTTCTTGCACCAAAGCATATAGAGTCTACAATAAGAGATAGTCTATCATTGGAGAGTATGTCCATGTGGTATTCAATGAAACTAATGTGTAAAAAGAATGTGCTAATAGTGATGTAGGTGCAGTTGAAGAAAATCTCATCGGGGGAGTACCAATTGAAAATTTACAAAATGAAGCTAAACAGGAATGAGTGCAGATTTACTTAGAAGAATTATTGAAGAGTTAAATCCAAAAATAATATTAAAGATTGGTGTTTTAATGATGAAGATATAAAGTATTTTACAACATTAAAGACTTGATTTTATCTCAAAAGGGAAGTTTGCATCATGAAGATTAAAGGCACATTTTAGTTAAGGTTTTTTAAAAAATATTCATTTTTATAACCATCTATATGTATATTTTAGTTAAGGTTTTTTAAACTTAACATATAATATATAGGAGTGTTTTCTCAAAAGGGTGTCAAAGTTTAATTTTTCTAAATCTATACAAGATTTATTGAAAATATCTTTGTTGGCGCACAATCCAGAATCTTGGATTTGTGATTTCTTTTGTGATAAAATCAACTTTGTAATACTGCTAAGAAGATGTTGTTTGATGGAATTTGCTTAAAAATAAGCTGATCAAAATAGTAATTAAATTCTTTACAGACAATATTTGTAATGCCTTATCTAACTTATTGTAACTTTTTTTCCAATTTTTAAGAATCATGAAGTTCATTTCTTGTCTATTGTGTAATACTTCTTTCCCACAAAAATAGCATGTATAATTGAGAGGCAACATAATTTTTGTTTTTCTATATGATAAGTATTGATATTCTACTACTAAGTTAGCCTTATACATATTAAGGATTATACTTTTTATGCATTTATTACTTTATGGATTACATGCCATTGAATTTAAAACAAAATAAAGATCCCTAAAAAAATATGAAAAATTGATGTAATTTGCTACTTTGACACAATTATTTCGTTAAAATTCTTCTAAACATAAAGATATGACATGTCTCATTTCTTATTAGGATTGAATTGATGAACCACTTCTTTAGATAAATCAAAGATATGTTTAAGTTATCTTGTCTTCTTAGTGACTGTATTATTATTATATCTTAATAGGAAGCAAAGGCTCTTATTGGAAAATTAGAGTATCAAAGAGGTAACGTGAAAAATGCTCTTCAAGTGTATGAAGGGATTGATCTTCAACCAATCATACAACAATTACAAACTTCCCTTTCGAAAAAAACACCTGTGAAGAATACTTTGATGTTTGAAGTCGTCTATCTAAAAGTCAAGTCTCTACAAAAGTTAGACAAATGTACAGGTATTGAATATTGTTTCAACTACTGAAAGTTGTTTTTCACTTGTGCTTTACCTTTTCTTTCTAAATGGAGACTCCTCCTTCATTCCTTCTACAACTTTAATATTCTATCTTTACAACAAGAATAGCCTCATCCCACTAGATGAAATTGGCTACACAGATTACACAACAATATTACTTGTTTAACAACCAAATTATAAGGGGTATTAATACATTGAAAAACTTGTTTTGTGGATTTTTACAGAAGCTATTAATGAGTGCAAGCATGTTCTTGATGTTTTTGAGAAGACATTTGTTCAGGGTACACTTGATACACAAGTCGACAATAAATTGCAAGAGATAGTCAGTCGTGTACTGGAATTGCTTCCAGAGCTTTGGAAACAGGATGGTTGTTATAATGAGGCATTGGCTGCTTATAGGAATGCCCTACTTAGTCAATGGAATCTTGATAATGAATTTTGTGCAAGAATTCAGAAGGCACTTGCTGTGTTTTTGTTGTACAGTGAAGTTGAGGCAAGTCCACCTAACAAGACTGATGGGTCTTATGTACCCAAAAGCAATCTGGAAGAGGCAATTCTTCTTTTAATGATTATTTTGAGAAACTTCGTCCTGGGTAAGATAAAGTGGGATCCTTCAGTTAAGGAACACCTCACTTTCACACTTTCAACATGTGGACAAACTTTTATTTTAGCAAAGCAATTTGAAGAGCTGATACCTGGTATATATCACCGTATTGATCGTTGGAATTTTTTAGCTTTGTGTAATAGTGGAGCTGGAGAAGATAAAAGTGCTTTAAATCTGCTTAGGATGTCTTTACATAAACATGAACGACCAGGTGACCTAATATCATTATTATTGGCTGCCAAAATTTGTAGTGAGAATCCTCATCTTGCCGCTGAGGGAGTGGGTTATGCACAAAGAGCAATCAATAATGCCCAAGGATTAGATGAGCATTTGAAAGGTGTGGGTCTTAGGATGTTGGGACTTTGCCTAGGAAAACAAGCCAATGTTTGTTCTTCCGACAAAGATAGGGGTGAGCTTCAATCTGAAGCTCTAAATTCATTGGAGAAGGCAATTAGATTAGAGCAAAACAATTTTGATCTAATTTTTGAATTGGCTATTCAACATGCTATGCACCAAAATTTACCTACTGCTTTATTCTGTGCCAAACAGTTCTTTGATAAAACTGGTGGCTCTAAACTGAATGGTTGGAGATTGCTTGCTCTAATTTTGTCAGCACAAAAAAGATTTCCTGAGGCCGAACTTGTCACTGATGCAACTTTAGACGAGACTGCGAAATGGGAGCAGGGGCCGCTACTCAGTTTGAAAGCCAAGTTGAAGATCTCAAAATTACGACCAATGGATGCTATTGAAATTTATCGATACCTTCTTGCATTGGTTCAAGCCCAGAAAAAATCATCTGGGCATCTTAAACAAGGTTCACAGGTATAATTATGCATTATTCTTTTCTTCCAATGAATATTATCTTTAAATTTAATTCTATCTTGATATGTTTTATCAAATGATAATGATGATACGTAACTTTGATGTGAGTGTAGTGGATTTCAATAACGATATGATTAAATTATTTCAATTACTTCCCACAATGATGGATTTGGCTTTATATTATTGTTGTAGTTGGATAATATATATGTAATGAGGGAATTGAATTTCCTTTGATAATGTTGTTAATTTAATGCTAAGCAATGTGCAATTCTTATTTACATGTTTAATGAGTTTATGCCTCACATGTTAAATTCATTTAGTTCTCGTATATAACATTATTTAGGAAGTAGCACCCATTTACACTACCTTGAAAAGTATCCCTACTTGGCCTATTGAGAGTATACATGTAGGTGTTATGCATAGCACAAGAAAAAAACACATTTAATCAATTTCATATATTCTTTCTCTCCATTTTTTTGCCTTGTTGAGTTAAACATGAGTATCATGAGATAACAAGTCATGTCACGGTTTTTCTACAATGTTCCTAAAATATTTTGTCAAGCTCTAATCTTTGTTAGTGTTTAGTAATGGTAAAACATAAAGCACCATTCTTTTTACACTAATAATCCTTAAATTAAGACAATGAAAACTAAGGAATGAGAGAACTAGTCCTAAGAAATAATACTTTCAAGTATTCTAAGATATTTTAGACACATTGTATCATACATAAAAGAATTTTTGTTTAACAATGATGGAGAATAAAAAAATGGGTTCTTTCCTAGATATTTTAATTGCTTAACATGAGACTCTTCACTTATAAATTGTTGATTCCAAAAATAATTTTACTATTATTTTATTAAGGTTGAGGATGATAAAATAAATGAACTTGAAGTTTGGCATGGTCTAGCAAATTTATATTCAAGCCTTTCTCACTGGAAGGATGCTGAAATTTGTTTGCAAAATGCTAAGGATTTAAAGGAATACTCACCAACAACAATACACACTGAAGGCAAGAACAAATCTTTATGTTGTCAACTATTTCTACTTTAGAACATTCAACTTGTGTTTTCCCTCTTATTTTAATCAAACTGACATTTCATATTTTCCAACATGATTGTATCAGGTATTATGTTCGAAGGTCGTGGAGAACATTTAGAAGCTATCATTGCTACCTTGAATGCAGTTCTATTTGAACCAAACTATGTGCCAAGCAAGATCTTGATGGCTTCCTTGATACTAAAAATCGGTTTTAATGTCGTTGCACCTGTTGCTAGATGCCTACTTACTGATGCACTTAGAATAGAACCCACCAATTGCATGGCTTGGTATTATCTGGGATTAACTCATAAGGCTGATGGTGGCTGTTGATGCCTTCTACGCAGCTTCATTGCTTGAAGAATCTGATCCCATTGAAAGTTTCAGCTCTGTGATTTGACTACATTCCTTCTCTAAATTTACTCTCACATATTCATATCAATTTTTTGTTGTCACTTTTGAAAATGTATCCTTGGTTTTTTATTCTATTTTTTCATTTTAAATTCTTATCATTAGAAACTAGGTTCAAAGAAAAGGAGTTGGGTTATAGCTTAATAAGATAACAGGGTTGATCAATTGTAAAGAACTTTAGGAATTTAAATGTGAGATGCTTACTTGAAGAAGGTAAACTAGAAAGGTTTAAGTTTATTATTCTTTATTCGCCTATATTTACAAGGTTCTATCCTTAAAATAATACAATATTCATTCACTCGTGTTGTTATATACATTTGTGTGAGAACTTGGATGTTGTTTCTGGTGTAGTCAGATTGGAAAGATGTTGCCTCCTTAATATGAAGATATAGTATATACCCATTTTGTTACAAGTATTGTAAACTTAGTCATGTTTATTATGTTGTTATTCTTCCACATCAACTACATCTTAGAGATAGTCATGACTTTAAATTTGAGGAGAACAACTTTTGGATAAGATACCAATTATAGTGTGCAAATATAAAAGTATTATGAAAGAAATTATAGTTGTAGTAGAGAAATATTTTTGTAAGTATAAGTTGGGGGATATTAATATGAGTTATACTAAGTGTTAATTTTAAAAGAAAGGAATCACATGTAATAGTTTTTTTTTTCTAAAAATATTATCATATGAAATGATAGAAGTAATTTATGTCTTGATACATATAGTTGTAGAAATATTAAAAAAAATATAGATATCATAGAAGAAAGTCTTAAAAAAATTTATAATGTTTATGTTGTCATATTAACATTATGAACTATATCTATTTTTGTCTTCAAGAGTAAATTCTTTAAAGAACTTTCAATTCTTTCAAGAACTTTTAATGAGTTTTGTATATAAGCACACATTTATTATTTTAAATTCATATGCTTTTCAATAAAAAATAATTAAAACTGCAACATTTAGTAAATTAAAAGTAAAGCAAATACATTATATTATTTTTAATTAATAATAAATTAAAATTCAAAAATACACGAAAATAAATATTTAAAATATTTTTTGAAAATGCATAGTTAAATCAATTTTAATTAGCATCTTCTTCACAAGTAAAATATGCTTAAATATATTCACCAGTTGTCGATGAATTTGTCTTTGTTGCATGTGTATTCTATAAATAACTTTCAAGGATAACTACTAATTATTGAAATGTATACAAATATCATTTTTTTTCATTTATTAATGTTTGTATTTGGCTTCTTTAATGATTTTTATTCATATTCAAAACTTGTTAGGGTGTAGGAATTAAAAGAAACTTTCAATTTATATGTTTTAATTTTGGTTGACCTTTCAAAAGTAGTCACACATACTCATGAGAGAATTTTCCACTAACATCTTAAGAATATATAACATATGTTTCACTGTTGTGTTGTTGGTTGAGCTTCAACTTTTCCTCCTTTACACAACATGTATATAACATTCATTAATCTTAGACAAAATACTATAAAATCTTATTCATCAACCTTTCAAGTATGTTCATGATCTATGTCCTAATTGTTGTTTCACACAACGATTGTTGTAATATTTTTCAATTCTTCTCCAAATATTTTTTAGGATTTATCCACGCATACAATCTCATCATTTGATTCATTAAGTCATTGTGAAAAATGGAAAAGGTAAGAAGGGAGTGTCAAATTGTTTTTGAAAACTCTTGAGCAAATTTTCAGTATTGTCTAATGAAAGGATCATATCAGACAATGTTTTAGTAATATAAAAAAATGGAGTTCCTTATGGAAAATATGTATGAAAGCCAAAATATGATGGAAAGGTGACTAATAATACCAGACCCAAATTCATGTGGGTATCAAACATTCTCCCTTGATTGTGTTTTGTTGGTGTTCTTAAAGGGCAAAGAATCACTACGATATCTTGATAATGGATGTTCAAGACACATGTGTGGTGACAAGAGAAAATTTGTCAATCTTACACTGAAAATGGAGGTTTTATAACATTTGGAGATAACAATAAGGGGAAGATACTTGGAAGTGGTGATATTTGTGATATTTCTTTAATTCTCATTGAAAATGTGTTGTATGTTGAGGCTCCAAAACATAATTTTCTTCGTATTAGTCAACTTTGTGATAAAGGTTTTTAAATCATTTTTTAAACTAACCACTACCAAATTATTAATAAAAGTTTTGAGAAAATATGCTTATTAGACTAAAGAATTGAAAATATCTACATGCTTGATCTTGATTACATCTGCACAAACGATTTCACGTGTCTCATGTCAAAAGAAGAAAATTCTTGACTTTTGCATCACAGAGTTGTACTTATCATCATGAAGCATCTAGAAAAACTGATTCCAAAAGAACTTGTTTTAGCACTGCCAAAAATCAAATTTGAAAAGGATAAAATATGTCATGCATGTCAAAGAGGAACGCAAACCAAAGTGTCTTTTAATCTAAAAAATTATGTATCAACATCAAAACCTTTGGAACTACTACATAAGAATTTATTTAGAACAATGAGTATTGACGGAAATTTATATGCTATATTTGGTGTTAATCATTATTCTAGATTTAGTAACAATGATGCATTCAAGGCTTTTAAGAAACACATCAAACTTTTGCAAACTAAAAATAATTGTAGTATAATTGCTTTAAGAAATGACCATGGAGGGGAGTTTAAAAAAATAAGTTTAATTATTTATGTGAAAAATGTGGGATCAAACACAATTTTTCTGCACCTAGAATCCCTTAACAAAATGATGTTATTGAGGGAAAAAATAGGTCACATGAAGAACCTGCAAGAATAATGATTAATTAATCAAATCTTCCTAAATATTTTTGGATAAGTATAGTAAATACTGCATGTTATGTGATTAACAGGGTTTTGATAAGACCAATTCTAAAGAAAACACCTTATGATTTGTATAAAGGAAGAAAACCTAACATAACACATCTTAAAGTATTTGGTTGTATATGTTTTGTCTCAAATAATGGAAAAATAACTACTTGACAAATTTGATGCTAAGGTAGATGATGCATTGTTTTTAGGCTACTCTTCTTGCACCAAAGCATATAGATTCTATAATAAGAGATAGTCTATCATTGGAGAGTCAGTCCATGTGGTATTCAATGAAACTAATGTGTAAAAAGAATGTGCTAATAGTGATGTAGGTGCAGTTGAAGAAAATCTGATTGAGGGAGTATCAATTGAAAATGTACAAAATGAAGCTGAACAGGAATGAGTGCAGATTTACTTAGAAGAATTATTGAAGAGTTAAATCCGAAAAGAATATTAAAGATTGGTGTTTTAATGATGAAGATATAAATTATTTTGCAACATTAAAGACTTGATTTTATCTCAAAAAGGAAGGTTGCATCATGACGATTAAAGGCAAATCAAATATTACATCATGAAGAGTTAAAGTAATCAAGGATGCAAATCTAGAAGATTTGCTCAACCTCTAAAGAATCCTTATTAGAAGTTTCAGTTTTGTGTGTTAGATAAAAGGAACAAGTCATATTTTTGCAAAAAGCATTTTCTACGCTTTTAAACGATTATGGATAGAATAAAATTGATTATATCACTTAAAATCCAAGTAAACTAATTTAACGAACAAAATAATCGATTATATGGACTTGACAATCGATTATATTTTTCTGGGTTTATAAATAATCGATTATGTCTTAAATTAAACGATTACTTCAGGATAAATATGTTTTTCCACTCTTCCCTATAATAATCAATTATGTCTATTATACAATCAATTAAATACGACGTTTTTGCAAATTAAAAGTTGAATCAACCTAAGAACATATACCCTAAGCTGATTTTGTATTATAAATTGAATGGCAAGGTTTTAGGTGAATACACAATAGATCAAACATGAAAAATACAGTGTTTTGCACTCAAATCTTTTCAAAGTCATTTTCTTGCTCTCTTAAGGTTGATCTTGGTTCTTGGAAGTGGTGATTGTCTTGAGCTTAAGCTTTCATATCCATCACACTTCTGGTGTTTTCTTTCTTGGTTATTGGTTTATGTAATTCATCCTTTGGATCAATTCTAAAGGGAGGTGTTTGTTCATCTCTTGTGTGTCAAGAGAGGTGGGATCATCCTTAGTGTGTTTAAGGAGGTCTTTATGTTTATGTTTATTTGTTTTTACATGTTGTCATCGAATTGGTGATTGTAATTGCATTTAAAGATAGTGGGGTAAATCATCACGTGTTGTGGTGATCGGACACTAGATATAGGATTGACGAACCAATATAAATCATTTGTGTTCATCCTCTCTTTTCCTCTCTCTTTAGTTTACTACATTCAGATCATATTTACAAATTGTTATCTTAATCGTTTTTATCATAACTTAAAGAAAATCCGAATCTTGATTTTTATCTTAAAATTGAAATTGAAGTTAAAATCTGGAAAATTATTTTAATACCAAAAAGTTTTGAAAACTCAATTCACCCCCTTCTTGGATTTTGCATTATCATTATTTCTAACATTTGTATCTCAAATTGAACCTAAATTTGTTGATGATGCATTGCTTGATGATAACTAAATTATGGTTATTCAAGATGAATTAAACCAACTTAAAAGGAATGGATTTTGGGTGTTAGTCCTTTTCACACCTAACATGAACATAATTGGAACTAAATGGGTGTTTAGGAATAAATTGAATGATCAAGTAATAATCACAAGAAATAAAGTCAAGTTTGTACCTAAAGGATATAATTAGAAAAAAAAAGGCATAAACTATGAAGAAACATATGGTCCTTGTTAAGGAAAAGTCCAACACTCCATAATTTTGAATTTTGATGAAAAACAATTAATGTTAAGTCATGACAAACGAAAAGTCTTAACAGACGATGAGTCTTTCAGGTGAAGGAACTTGTGAGACGAAGGAGTCACAAAGTTTTATCTCTCATCAAATCATGCATGTATCATCTATCAAATGATACCTCAAACAATCATCAGATGATATAAATGTTGTTTTAATTAACGTTTGAAAGTTTGCATTTTAGTTTTCAAAGACATTATTTTGAACAGGCTGATGATCAAGTACACATGCATTTCTCACATTGCATCACAGTGCTTTCCTTATGAAAAGTAAAAGATGATTTCTTCACTAAATTCCTTATGCGCATTGATTTTGTCAAAGTACACATGCCACCTACCATGTACGAAAGTGTTGCTTTCATAAAAAAAGTAAAGTTCATTGTCCAATAGAGGATAACTGCAACAAGCTATAAGATTTTGTACGAAAATTACAGGCACACGTTTATTGCATGAAGAAGAGCATTTAATGCACCTACGTGAAACTTTCATCAGACATAATAAGAAGATGTGCTCATCTCCAACCTAAAGCTGAAGATGTTAGAATGGATCTCTAACGGCTAGTTGGGAATGCACTGTATAAGGGATCAAGTTCATCTTGAAGAGATATAGAAACAAGTTAAGAAAAACATGTTGTGATCATTTATGCTTGCTCAAATCTCTTCTCTAAGCTTTAGAAGAACACTGTTAATGTTTCTTAGCTATCGCTAGAAGTAGAATCTTTTCAATCCTTTCGTCTTCCCGTAGATCTTCTAAACTAGTTCAAAAAGTTTTTTTCTTTTATATCACAACCTCTTTAAAAATCTTTTTGTAGTAGAGCCAAGAGTGACTTTGTAAAAAAGAATATTTGGTTGAGCCATAAGTGACTTTGTAGGAAAAAAATTCTTGTACGGGTTAGTCAGGAGTGGCTACAAGCCGAAAGAATACTTATAATTTACAACATTTGTCTGCTAGTGAAACTCAATCACATTGACTGAGAACTAGACGTAATTTGTGGTTTCAGACGAACCAGTATACATATTATCATTTGTGTTTAACGTTAAAAATATATATATGTTTATTTACAAATTTATGTTTATAGAAAAATTTATATGAAATTATTTATAAATTGTAATTTTTTTGTTGTAAATTTTTATTTATAAAAAAGAAATATAATCGATATAAAATAATTTTATAAGTATTGATAATATAATTTCCTGCCAATAATTTTATAAGGGAAGATTCACATCAATTTATAGCAGATTTTTTTTAAAAAAAAATTGTATATATTTTTTGAAAAAATATTTTACATAAAAAAGTGTATATATATTTTGTCAAAAATTTTTAACAATAACATGAATTTATAGCAGATTTTTTTTAAATAATTGTATATATTTTTTGAAAAAAAATATTTTACATGAAGAAGTGTATATATATTTTGTCAAAAAAATTTAACTACAAAATTTTTGCATGTGATAAATATTTTCTAGTAATGTAACGTGTTAAGCATATAAATTATTTGTAGAGTAATTTAACTTGTGAAAATAGTTTTTAATTTTAATTTTACTTTCCATTGTGAAAGAATAATTTTACTTTTGTTTTTTAAAAAATTTATGTTTTTATTTTCATTTTTTAATTTTACTAATTTCTTTGCAATCTCTTTTTCTTTTAAGTAAAAGAAAATAGAAAAAAAATATTACTGTAAGTAAATCTAGAAAATAAAATAAAAACGTAAAAGATCTTTTTCGAATTTCAAATTAAAAATCTTAGTATTTTCTGGTGATAGCTAGGGTTTGTTATAAAAAAGGGCCAAAATGCAAACCCTGGGTGCGGCTCCACTCGCTATATATATTCTCTAATCCTAACACTCTAAATCCCAACCCTAGCTATAGCAGCTGCAATCGAATTCTTGAAAGCTCAGGATCACCATTCCTCACCAGCCCCCACCGAGTATTTTCGCTTCTCATCAATTTCACACTTTACTTTGTGTCAACTCAATTTTCCTATTGTTTTGAAATATTCCGATTAGCGTTTTCTTATTATTCGTTCGATGAATCCATTATTGGTTTGATGTTCTTTGCATTTGCGCAAATGTCATGGTTTCTGAATAAGAGTGTGTGAAAAATGCACCTTGTATCTTAGGCCTCTCTGATTACGTGGAGCGGCCTTTGAGCTATAGTGCGTAAAGTGAGAGCTGATTAGTCAGCAGGCAGCCAGACAACTGCCGTGGTGGATCCACAGATGAACGGATCATTGTTCATGCTGTTTGTCTACTAAATCCACCGTATATTTTAATACTTTCACAACTACTATTTTAATTTATTTTTTCCTCTTCATTCTAGAATATTCATTCTCTTTACTAAATTTGAAGTAGGATCACATTATATGCTTTCTTCAAATTGAACCTGTTTGTTCAACCGATTTTTATGCACTGATTTAGGTTTATCCTGCTTCCTTTTTTTCTGTTCGTTTTAAATTGTAATTAAATTATTTTAGGAACTAATTGTTTTAATGTTAAAAATTAATATAATTAATAAGTTTATCTTGATTTTTCGACGTTTACGTGCTTTGCTGTAATTTGATTAGTGTATGCGATTGACTCGAGTTTTTATCTTGTTGGAAAGCCACTTTTTGCTTGGATGAAAATAAAGTAGGTTCTAAAAACAAGTGAAAAACAGAGAAAAGGTTTAAGATCTGAAGAATATTTTATAATAAAATAAATTAAGTAATAAATTATGAAGGTAACTTATAATTTTATTAAATAATTTGTATTAAATTGATCGAAACTTCTATATAACCTTAGAGCAGGAAAGGTTTTAATCTTATTTCTGATATGTATTTAACAAGGCTATTTAGTCATATCGTCTATATTTTACACACTTGAGTTATTAAGCAATTCTTTTGTTCTTATAATTATTTAAAAGTTTTTTAAATAATTTTTAATAAGTAGTATTTAAGTATATGATCCAAATTTCATATTTTCAAATTAATATGCAACTATCTCAATTAGGATAATGCTTTATTAATTTGAAAAGTGTGAAATGTAGATCATATAATTAAATATTTTTTATTAAAAATTATTTTAAAAACAACTTTTAATAATTATAAGTAATTTTCATCCCATCTAATTCTAAAAACTTCAATCTATCCATTCATTTTGCTTGAAAGCAAAGTAGCAATTTTTGGTCAATACTCACCACCATAAATTTTTCAAGCACCTCATGAACCTTTATAGATTATGTAAAATTACAAAAGTACCTTTCAATTTAATAAATTATGTTATGAATTATTTTTTTCTGAAGATTTTTGGAGATTAAGATATTCCAGAATATTATTATTTTGAGTTGTAATTTTCCAGAATACTAAAAAGAGTAAAATAGTTATTTTAAGAATTATGGGGTGACCTGTGAAAATATGGGTGTGCAGGAATGAACGGCCCATTTTTCCAATTTTTTACATCTAGGCCCATTGGTTGGGCTTCCGCTCTTTTATCTCCGCAATTACTTTCTTTCAGAAAAAAAAATAGAAGTATTAGAATAATACTCATTAGGAGGAAGGGAAAAAGAAACAAAAAAAAGAAAAAGGATAATCAGAATACACAATGCAAGAGTCTTAACCATTCTATATGATAAGATTATATCTTAATTATTATTCAACCGAGCATATAACTCTGGGAATCTGGAAATATCAGTTTTGATGCTTTCGAAATTGTATTTTGAAAAGATCCCAAACATTGTGCGTTCGGGCCCATATTGGCTGAACCTGTCTCACACATATATGATGTCTTATAAATCAAGTCCATTAAATATTATTTTCAATAAAAATATGAATTAAAAATTTATATAATTAAATATTCACCAAACTGCAATAGAAACTTTGTTTACGGACTCAAGTATTTAATTTGATAAAACATGATTTTTTTTTAATTTGATAGATTTAATTTTTAATTTTTTTATATTTTTATATTTTTATTTTCCTTGCGTACCGTTCCTTTTATCTCCTGACGTTTATGATCTGGATATAGACGTACACTAAAAAACTCATTTTGTGGACCAAACTTATCCAATTCATTTCAAATGTGAACATATTTTTTCCCGCACTTCCATATTTCTTCATATATCTCAATAGACTATGTAAAATTATAAAAATACTCTTTAATTTAATAAATAATATTATAAATTATTTGTTTTTGAATCTTTTTCGGATTCAAATATTCCGAAATATTATTTTTTATAAGTTGCAGTGTTTGAAAAATACTAAAAAGGATAAAATAGATGTTTTAAAAATGATGGAATGCAGCACTAAAGTATGGGATGTAGGAATGAACGGCCACTGATATACATATTGGTATCTATCTACTTTGTTAAATGGACACTTTTGCAAACTTTATATTGTTTATGTTTATTTATAGAATGAAACCTATATGAATAAAATTATACAAATATCACAAAAACTCATGTTTTATTATTCTTTCGATTATTTCATAAGTAAATGTGGTATTTTGGAGAAAATTATTTTAAATTATCTATAGCTCTCAAAATTTAAAACAATATTAATTATTTTTTCATTATTATATTCTTACTTTGTTCTATTCTTTTATTTTCCTTATTAAAATTCACATAGTGGACATTAGTATATAACCATGACATCCCAACCATACTCACATCAAGGCATATAAGTGACCACACTAAACCCATGAAAGAGACCAACAACACTTAAAAAAACAATTATCCAAATAGTAAATTAATATATATTACGAAAGAAATCAAAATTAATTGTAGAAGGTTAAACATCAAATAAAGTAAAATTCTACCTATTATTAATCTCAAGTTAGTCAAACTGTCAATGCAATCTCCACAATTTGTTTCTAAAGATGTCATCACTAGTTACATGACTACCACAACTCTTGTTGCATATAACTCTTGTTGCATATTAATGTTAACTTTCACCACTCTTTTACTTGGCATCTACCAATTGACCGACAAACTCTAGATTTATTTCTAGGTCTAATTTGAATATCAAAATACTTCAAAAACAAAGTTAGTAATATCATTACTCTTTTTTTTAGAAAAATTACCTGACCTACTTTTATACCATCGATAAAGACACTTTGAAAATTCAGCTTTTGTTATGAAAAAAATTATTGTGGAATATAAATGAAAAAAAAGGCAAATTAGGAAACTATAATCCTATTATTATATGAGAACAAGAAATTTTATTTGATTATTTATGTAAACTAGTTTTAAAAGAAACCAAGTTAGAATTATTGAGGAAAAATGAGTTTTATAATAAAAAAACTAGATGAAATATGAGTGTTATTTAGGAAAATATTAGAACAGGTAAGTGCATACTTGATATCATAAAAATGGTCCTAAAGCAAAGGACATAGTATAAATGATGATGTTTAAGGTGAAATATTAAAGTTCTTCTTTTATCTATGATATACTAAAATGATTAATAATAGAGGCCTTCCATGGGAAACAAATTTTATAAATATATTAAAAATTTCTAATTATCTATATGATTGTTTCCATGAGAACCATTCCATCATTCTTTAATACAAAAAATATCAACCTCCTTTCACCATTGTTGATCTCAAAATATCTAAACTAAAACATGTTCTGCTTTTTCATTTGGTTCCTTACGTAAAGCTTCAAAAACATAGTTGAAAACATGGTTGAACCTCAGTTATTCATGATTAAAACAATCTAATTATTCTTTGGACACTCAATTAATCCTAACTAAAAAGCTAAGTAATTTTAAAAATACAGTCACTTCTGATTAAATTCCAAATATTATTTTGAATGTAGCTATTCTTGACAAATACAAGTTTGGTTACAAAGAGAGGTGATGAATCTTGCAATGCATAGAAATGAATCAAAACTTTCGTTCATAGCTTTTTATTGCTTTATATATGTGGCCTCTGGAATGAATGCGAGTCGGTGATTCACGTTGCTGTGTGTGACATCGACGTGCTCAACCTTGACCATAGCAGCAATAATAGAATAACAAGAACCAAAACATGCTATTATTCAATAAAGTCAACCAACAGAAAAGACCCCTCTTTACTTTTTCGTTTTTAGCACCATTTATTAGACCATCTAAATTCATAACATTATGTTTTATTAAGCTTTGCATATTGTTTTTAATATCTTTTTATAAATTTTATATTCATAAAAAAACTTATAAGATTCAATTTTTTTATAACTTTTTCTTTTAACAAGATTAATTTTTAACATGAAAAGTATTTTTGTTTTGTTTTTTTTATGATTAGGTCTAATTTAAATCCAACATATTGAATACATTATTTGATAAAATTACGTTGAAAACAGGGATAATAAAGTCGTGCACCTACCTGCCTCACCAAACTCCTCAAGAAAGACATGTTAACAATGAAGAATTTTGTCATATTTAATGAAAAGGATCAAATTTGACTTTATTTGGTTGATATAAAAAGAACCAAGTGGAATGAATATATTATATTTGTAGTTAGGATTTAGTTGGGTTAGCTTGGTAGTGTCTAAATTATTTAAATTTTTCTGGTATTGTGTTGGATTTCATCTCCTTCCTTTGGAAAAAGAGAATTGAAAGGAAGGTTTTAATCGACTAGCATCAATCCAAAAATGGAAAATGGCTGTTTTCAATCTTCCCTTCGTCCCACCAAAATCTCTTTTGATATTGTGATGGTGTTAAATTCACATCCATTTCTATTTATGCATATTTTAGTTCCACTTTTTGGAGACTACAACTACTTTGCATTAACTACAATTTATGAGGGTAGTTATTGATGCATGGTGATGTGGTGTGTGTGCGCGTGCTATAATACTGAATTTCTCAACTAATGCAAGTTAATAAAACATCATGGTTGGTATGATTGCAAGCACCAAGCATTACTATGTTTCATGAACTTTAATTATAAGCATTCTAAGAAAATGTAAGGATCTGTTTGTTTCTTAGTTCTTCATCACTTGTCATTATTTAGAAACCACTCATGATGTACAACACAATATTATATTCAACGTGCAATCAATACTTTTTACAAAACGAGTAAGAATGAATAGTCTTGTTTCTTTGTTGTTTTGTAAAGATTGTTAAGAGAGGTAGTATTTCCTAATCTTGCTACTCCAAAATCTTCTATTTAATGGTTGGTATAGCAAAGTTTCAATTGCATATAAACTTCTCCCCTTTTGACATATCAAACCATTCAAGCAAATGTTGAAAACATCTCACTTAACTACTTCAAAACATTATAATAATAGAATTGCAATAAAATATAAAACATAAAATATAGCATGAAAAATTATCAAAAACGTAATCATATAAAGCTAAAATTCCTAGATATAATGATTCTTAATATTGTCATATTGTTCTTAATATTATATAATCATTCATCGACATGAATAATATTAATTTAGTAACATATAATATGTAATTTCAAACTGAAAGAATATTGACAAATAATTTTAAAGGAACTAAAATAATATATTAAAAAAATTTGTAAAAATTATTATTGTTATTAATAAAATAAGTATATAATTTAATATAATTATAAGTATAAAAAAATCATACATATTTAAAAAATTATCCTTTCTTCAAATTATTAAATTCATCAATAATTGAATTAAAACTAAATTTTTTAACTATTTCTTTTTAATATATTAATTATATTATTGTTAAAAGATTATCTTATATTCTATTTTGTAATTCTATTTTCATAATCTCTATTGTAGAAAATGATTTTTCTATTATAGATATAAAAATTGAAAGAGTTAACATTATCTTATGTTTCTAAAAAATTCACAAAAATATATTTAAAAAAATGAAACACTTAAATAGTAAGATTGTAAGAATTTAAAGAAGAATACAAGATATTTCTAACCGTCTCCGCAGATAAAAAAAAGAAAAATTTCATGAGAAACCGTAAAAAATTTTATACGAAAAATATTATACTATGAAACTATTATTTCACTAGAGAAAGTTGTATTTGTTTTTCTTCAGAAATAAAATAGAATAAATGAACAATGAGTAGGAACATAATTTATTAGTGTGTATATTGAAAAGAGAATGACAAAGGAGAAAATATAAAAAAAAATATCTTAATTTAAAGATTTTTTAATTTTTTATTTTCTTCTAGTAACTAATGTTATGTTTTAAGATTTATTCAAATTAGATGACTTACATTATAAAAAAAAATAGAAAGTAGTCATGTTTCTAATTTCCATTATGTATATGTAATAAACTTTTATGAGATCTTGATAGAATGTATCATTCTTTTAGGTTAGAACATCCAACTTTTGAGACTTTAAGAGAGTTGGAAAGTTGAACCCTTAATCCTTAAACCATTGCAAATCCACATAATTGCACACAAATCTTTTTGTCAACAAAATTTTCTTAATAATCTTGTGTTCTTAAGATTTAGTGAAGTAGATGTTTCCTCTTAGTTGGGGATATTGGAGTAACAAAATTACTTCATATCCCAACATGAGTTTGGGCTTTAAATTCAATAAAAGAAAGATTAGCATGAGACAATTAGAAAATTTGGTAGGAAGTGTGGGTTTTTTTTAGAAAAAAAAGTTGCATTTATAGAATAGATTAACCAATGAGTAGTAATTAGAGAGGCACAAAAAACTTAATTTCACTATTAGTCACATGGAACATCCAATATATTTTGAAGCAGATAAAGATGAAAAATGAACCTATTCTTGTGGATACTATCCGAATCCATCCCAATTTTTACAGAGAATCCCTACAATAATTATAAATAAATATGTGTATGAGTATGAATAATACCAAGTTTTTTAAATTGGATATGTAGAGGAAAATAATTATGTACACACCTACCTAATATCCGATCCATACCCGTTCTAGTATGCCATCTCCTTCCTCATATTCATCATTCTTTAAAACTAAAATACATTTAGATTATTAAATAACTTAAAAGCTTATATTTTTTTCTTAATTTTATAATTATTTCTTGAGCATATATTTAATCATTTTTTTTATCTTTTTTCATAATTATTTAAATTTTATTCAATTATTATTTGATGATACTTTAATTTGAGATTTATACAATTATATTTTTTTATTATATTTTATTCAATTATTATTTGATGATATTTTAATTTAAAATTTATGTAATTATATTTTTTTTATTATGTTTGTCATAGAAAATTTGTATTATCTTAATATTAGATCTTTTATAATATTATGTTTTTTATGATTTTTAAATTTTTTTATAAAAAATTATTTAAATAATATTTAAAATCATAAAAAATGTATACAACTATATCCCTTATCCATGACGATATACTGTACCTAATGATATAAGATAAAAAATTTATAAGAATTGAATATAAAGATGAGAATCAGAATTAATTTTTACTTCAAATATGAAGATGAGAAAACAATAATACTCATCCTTGACCTCACTAAGAAGACAAAGTGTTTCATTTTAAAACATTTATTAAAACCTGGTAGATTATTAAGGAAAATAAACTCAACACAATCAATTAATTAATTAGTAAGAATTTGGCAACAGCCGATAGGAAATCCTAAATACTTGTGGTGTGGTTATATATTTGTTACATGAGAAACCCTAAATAAAAACACACTATAGGTGTGCATTTTATTTTCCACCCATATTTGTTCTTAGTCGCATATAACATTTGTGTTTAGAAGTTTATAATTTGTTTAAAGTAGTTTAGCATATGCATTAATTATTCAACATTTTGCTTCAACCTTCCCCATCACATAACTTGACTAAGCTCTGCATTTTTCTATAATTCACCATGCAACTTCTCCACCCATTCCTCAAACTTCTCAACTTTTCCCTGTCAACAGTTTTAGCAAAACTAGGTCTCAAAACTTGACAAAGTTAGAACTAATTGTTCGTCCAACACCTAAAACGTATGCCCTGTTACCTTCGTAATCGAATAACTAACATAATTTGTTTTCACTGTTTAACTTTAAATATTTCATTTGACAGTATCTTAATTTTGAACAGTTATTATTTTGTATTCTTTAGGACCTATACGAACTGCAATGAAATTTAAAAAAAAAGAAGGGGATAAGGTGCAGCTTAAACGTGGCAAACTGTGTTTAGGTGATTAAAAGGATAGGAAGTAAGAGGGTCCCTTTGTATGAGCAAAAGTCATAACTCAGGTTACACATTTCTAGTATTTGTTTAATACTCATTCACGAATCACGTCACTGTTTCTGACAAGAGAGTGGCACAGAGGCACCACACAAAAAGAAAATTAAAGTCTGATGTCACTTTTTCATTGTCAGAAAATTAAAAATCCAAATACACAACAAACAAATCCAGATAATTTTGTACATAAAATAAGCCAAATAATTTTCTTTAATCCAACATACCTTGTTTTTTTTGTTTAAATAAATTATTTTTTCTCTGATTCTGAAGTTCTGGTCTTTTATATTCTAATTGTGACAATGGAAACTTTTAATTTATAATTAAGTTTCTCTGTTATAATTTCATTCAACAAATTGAGTAGGAAGATTTCTTTTATGTCATGAGATATATTTTGAAAAAAAAATTAAAATGGTATTTTTGAATTTATCAAAAAAGCTATTTTATGTCCTACTAAATTTGTGTTTTTAAAATTCGACTTTATTTTCATTATTTTAAATAATAAAAGTCATGTTAAACATTATCATTTTTTTAAATGTTGATTTTTTTTGTATTTATTTGAAATTTTTTATCTATTAAAGTCCGGTCTTAAAATGGGGTTTTTCATTTTTTTAATAAAAAATACTTTTAATAGTGCTTTAGATACAATTTTCGTTTAAGAATTTTTATAGATTATTTTTTTAAAACCTGTAGCAATAGAAAAATTAAGAAAATAATTTTTTAAAATGTAATTTATTATTTTAAAACACAACTTCTTTATAATTTTTTGCTTAAATAAAAAACGGATTTTAAAAACATGACTTATTATATTGTAGTTGTTGTTCATTTTAAATCTACTTATTTCTATATTTTTTTTCACAAAATTACCCTTAAAAACATAAAATTCAAATATGACTATTTTTTTAGATAATAGGGTAAAAAAAGTAGTGAGATAAAGTAGGTTGAATTGAAGCTAAAGAAACATAAGAACATGGTATTGTACTTATACTATATATTGTGCTAAGCAAGTTAGTCATAGCATTAGGTATCTGACTGGTTGTTGCATGGACTATTTTTCTTCTTAGTTCATCTTTTTTTTTCTCTCTCTCTCTCTCTCTCTGATCACTGTTTGTCTTTCAGCCACCCCACTTTTTCATTCTTACAAACACAACAACACAAGCTGAGAGAACACAGAGAAGGAGCAAGTAAGTGGGCATCCTTTCATGTCTTTCACTTCCCTCCCTCTTCTTCTACTCTTTCTTTTTGTTTTTTTGTGTCAGATCTCTTTGTATTAGGATCTTTGTCCCCGTGTCTGATTCTTGCTCTTCTTGGATGCTTCCTTTTTCCATTCTTTTCTGTCACAGATCTGATTTCTGAATGTGGGTTCTCTGCCTCCTCTCATCTCTTGTTTTTGGCTTCAATTTCCTGTTTTTGTTACGGTGCAGTGCTGCTTATTCCGTGCTTTACTATATTTTCCCAAGACAAAAAGTTTTATTCTTTTTCCTGTTTCACAATCAGACGGGATTTAATCATTTTAAAATCTTGTTGTTTTTTTCTTGGACTAAATGCCTTGTTATATGCCGCGTGTTCTGAAGTATGAAGTGAACCAGTGAAGCTTGGATTGGAGGGATGTTTCACCTTTGCTTTTTTTTTCTTCAAAAGTTTCACTCTCAAACAACTATGGTTCTGGGAAAATCTATTCCTCGGTTTGAGTGAGGACAACATATATCAGGAAATGATTGTTATGTCCCAGTTATTTGGTGCTCTTTTTTAGATTGTGTTTTCTTCCTTGGATACAGAGCATGGTGTATGATCTATTGGTTCCTTTTTACTTTTTGAACTGTGATCGATTACTGTATTGACCACCTGGAATTCAATTATAGTTTCATATTCTCTTTTCCGTCTTTTGGTTCCACATTTCGGATCAATCATGGAAATTGGTCTATTCTTGCATTGATCTGATTGTAGTTTGCGTGATCAACTCTTGTTTTTGTGAGTGTCGACAGTGCTTGTCCTTTATGGGTTATTGATTCGTTTGTTTTTGTTGCTTATTGATGTAATCTAATCTAACGATGTTAATCTGTTGTTCGTCTATGACTTCAGTAGTTAAACTAGGATGATTTGATAATTTATGTACAATGGTTTTGTCCAAGTTGAATGAGCCCATAGTACAAAAGTGACATGCTCTTTTTTGTTAGTGACTATCTATGTCTGATGATAAATATTGATGACTTAGTATTTTGAATGAGATATGAATTGGGGTTATCGTTCTTTAATGTTATGAGTTGAAAGGGAGGCGAGAAGGTTGCGTCTTTCCATATTTGTGATGTTGAGTTTATTGTTTTTGTGCAGATAGTTGATTATTTCGCAGACAATGAACAATAAAGATGGAAAACCAGTCACCCAGCCAGACAAGGGCAGGATTGTCCCTGTGGCAATCGTATTTGTGGTGCTGTGTGGATTTTCTTTCTATATGGGTATAATCTTTTGTTCTGAAAAGGACAGTTTTGTGTCAATTTACAGCCAGAAATCCATCGAATCCGCCGAGGAGTCATCAACAAGTTCTCTGCAGATTAAATACACCAGTTTTCCTGAATGCAGTGCTGACTATCAAGATTACACTCCATGCACCGATCCGAGGGTGAGTAACACTAATAGTATTCCAATTCTGATGCTATAGAATTTGTAGAAGAAAGTTTCCTTATGGATTAAGTATGCTTAAATTTACAGAGATGGAGAAAATTTGGATCCTATCGGCTTACTTTGTTGGAACGCCATTGCCCTCCAAAATTTGAGAGGAAAGAATGCTTAGTTCCTCCCCCATATGGGTATAAGCCTCCGATTAGATGGCCAAAGAGCAGAGATGAATGTTGGTACAGGTACAATATATGTCTTATAACTTAACAACAAAATGTTCACTTAATCTAGATTTCCTGAAATTTATAATTTTCGACTTTTTCAAGTCTTCTGTTATTATAATTTCAGGAATGTTCCATATGACTGGATTAACAAGCAGAAGTCTAATCAGCATTGGTTGAAAAAGGAAGGCGAGAAATTCATCTTTCCAGGTGGGGGTACTATGTTCCCCAATGGTGTTGGCAAATATGTTGATTTAATGCAAGATCTGATCCCAGAAATGAAAGATGGGACTATTCGAACTGCCATTGATACTGGTTGTGGGGTGAGTTTTTTTTTTGTCTTACTGTTTATATGGGAAATTGCCTGCAAATTACAATTCTCGAAGCTCCTTCATAAACAGTAAATTTCTAGTTTAATTACTTGTTCTGCTTCATCTACTTACAGTAGACAAGTATGTTTTAAAACCAATTTAATTGTAACCCAAAGAAGAAAACTGATTAACTGTGATTGTAAAACAACTACTAAGAGGGTTTACAGTAATAAAAATCAATAAGGGAAAAGAGGATTGAAACACTCACTGTATTCTTCATTTATTGTGCATCACTATATACTAAACTAGGGATTTGGGAAGGGCCAGTAACAAAATTCCTATTTCATCCCTCTAATTCTGATCCAGTTCTGTTAGTCAAACATGTCTTAGCCAAGACTTACATTTCATCAATAAATCAATTCTACACTTTAGGTTGCTAGCTGGGGTGGTGACTTGCTGGATCGTGGGATTCTTACTCTTTCTCTTGCACCAAGAGATAACCATGAAGCTCAGGTTCAATTTGCTCTGGAGCGTGGTATCCCTGCAATTCTCGGTGTCATTTCTACTCAGAGACTTCCATTCCCTTCAAACTCCTTTGACATGGCTCATTGCTCCAGATGCCTTATCCCGTGGACAGAATTTGGTACCTTTTCCTATGTATTTTGAACTTCTAGTATCTAAACAGAATTTATTCCTGTTTATGCATGACACCAGTCATCAAGATCTTTTAATACTTTACCAGTTTGTAGCCTCTTAAGTTTTGGATTTCAAGCATATGCTGTAAATATTCGAGGATCTTTCAAAACAGGCTGAAATCTTGTTTTCAACGAGCACCAGGATTTTAAAACCTTTGTCCACAATTTTGTTTACTACTTGGATTTTAATCAATGAGAAGTCATCACTATTTGAGTCGTTTTTCCTGGCCTGATTAGTGTGGCTGTTTTATAAAATGGTGAATAGTTTGAACCAGGTTCACATTTATTTTAGGCTGTAAATATCACCCTAATCTTCCTGCTTTGATGATTTGTTATTAATTTTCTGATTGTCTCTTTCTGCTTGGAGCTTAGATGTTCCCTTGAATCTAGATTCTAATTCTTTTTTACTGGGTATCTGATTTTAGGTGGAGTTTATCTCCTTGAAATACATCGGATTCTTCGTCCTGGAGGATTTTGGGTCTTGTCTGGTCCACCAATCAACTATGAGCGCAGGTGGCGTGGATGGAACACAACCATTGAAGCTCAAAGATCAGATTATGAGAAGTTGCGGGGATTGCTGACTTCATTGTGCTTTAAAATGTACAAGAAAAAGGGTGATATTGCTGTATGGCGGAAGTCTCCAGATAACAATTGCTATAATAAGCTGGCTAGAGATACCTATCCACCTAAATGTGATGATAGCCTCGAACCAGATTCAGCATGGTACACTCCTCTTCGTGGTTGTATTGTGGTTCCAGATCCTAAGTTTAAGAAATCAGGTCTATCATCCATTTCTAAGTGGCCTGAACGATTGCATGTTACACCAGAACGGATCTCAATGGTTTATCATGGGAGTGATAGTACTTTCAAACACGACGACAGTGAGTGGAAAAAGCATGTAGCGTACTACAAGAAGTTGATCCCTGACCTTGGGACTGACAAAATAAGAAATGTAATGGACATGAATACAGTATATGGAGGTTTTGCTGCAGCCTTGATTAATGATCCTGTTTGGGTCATGAATGTAGTCTCATCCTATGCTTCCAATTCACTTCCTGTTGTTTTTGATCGAGGCCTTATTGGAACCATCCACGACTGGTAATTTCGACTTATTGGATATGAAGCACAGGATCTTTTATTTTTTAACATAATTTTGTGTTGTAAGATCTGATTTTGATTTGATTTTTTAATGGTAGGTGTGAAGCTTTTTCAACATATCCTCGAACGTACGACCTACTTCATCTTGATGGACTGTTCACAGCAGAAAGCCACAGGTGACTATGTCAACTCATTTTGATAGAAAACTAAACAAATGAAGTATAATATTAATGCCAAAATCACACATAATACTCTCAGTCCAATAGACAAAAGTCTCCGTGAGAGAGTGTTCTCTGTCCACAAATCGTACACACAATAGACCTTGTTATTTTTCCAGTATTCTTCACTACTTAACTAATTTGCTCTACAGTAGATTGAATTACTGCTTATTTACCTTGTACTGTGTTGTATTGTATATATATGACTTGAATTGGACTGCTCTGACAAAGATTGTTACATGGCAGGTGTGAAATGAAGACTGTGTTGCTGGAAATGGATCGAATCTTGCGACCTTGGGGTTATGCAATCTTTCGAGAATCCAGTTATTTTAACAATGCTATCGCAACCCTTGGCAAGGGCATGCGTTGGGAATGCCGTAAAGAAGATTCTGAGACTGGCACTGACACTCAGAAGGTATTAGTATGTCAGAAAAAGCTATGGTATTCATCTAACCAGGGTTCAAGATGACAAACTATGGAACTTGAGCCTGAGTAGTAGTATAGTGGTGTAGAGGCAAAGATGAAGCGATTTCAGAGATGAGTCAAATTCTATAATATAATGAGCCGAGAATCATTGAACTTTCAACTTTGACAAACGAACAAGTGGTAACCCACTAATATGATTTTGTTAATTTATAGAGAAGAATTTCCTACATACGTAATTATGTACCGCTTGCTTCCTTTTAAAGACTGCCCTGCGCCTTTCAGACAGAAAAATGTTGTAGTATCCAAATGCTGCCATTGTGAAGGAATCAAATTCCACGGGAAGGACGATGATATTTTTGTACAGATTGTTTACGGAGGACAGCACTGAACTTATATCAATGCTGAGCATGATATAGTAATACTCTGATTTTTTTTTTCAGAGATTGTGTTTATTGTGAGTTGGTATTTAAACTGTTACTTTGATTGACAAATATTTGGCTGTATTGTTGAAAGAAGATGTTTATTGGGATGATCTTGATACCTCAAAGATTACTGATGCAAGTGTCGTAAGTAGGTAACTTGCTCATTAGATAAGAACAACCTGAGATCGTTTCTATATGGAATCAACACCGGTTAACATTTTATCAAATACATACCTTGCATATAAGTTCATCAAAAGAAATATAGGAGGGTTTGATTTGAATTGAAACAGAACAGGAAATAGAAACATATATAGTGGTGGTGGTAAAGACAGATTATGCAAACGAATTACGTCTTCACACAAATTCAAGATTAATTATCCTCTGTTAATTGATTATAAATTGACTAATAGGTGAAATTTCTATCCTAAATGACTCTCTGAATTTAGTCAAATAGTTTTTCGTAATCTAAATCAATTATCAAGGTTCGAATTTCAATCATAAACAAACATAAAGGAGTTGATATCTAACCTTGCATTAGTCAACAAACTGTATAGAAGAATTAATCCTTGAAGTTTAAACTTTTATAGTCACAAACTGAGAAGAAATTAGAGAAAAACAGAGTAAGTCTCCCTTAATCAGCACTTACTCTATTTGTAGATCTGATTAATGATGGACCTTATTTATGAGTTTTTGAGTAAAGTAATAACATTAATCCGTCATAAGAAATTTCATTAATATAACTTGTGTTCTTGAAACATATGTATTATCTACTAATATATAAATCATATAAAAAAATAATATTTTTTAATTTTTTATTATTTTCTTTTTTCTAATTAAATTCTTCTGATATTTATTTTGTATTTATTATTCTTTTATTATTTATGTTTCTTTACTTAACAAATAGTCACAAGTAGATTTTATAGTATAATGGAATAACAATTTTATTAACTTAATATGCTCTTTACTCTAAAATTTTAAATATATATTTTTATTCAAATTTTAAATTATTAATAATATATTGCTTTATTTTCAAACTTTTTTTATTAATAATATATTATTTCATTTGAAAATTGTTATTTTATTCATAATATATTACTTTGTTAGAATATAATATAGGTAAAGACTATAAGAAAAAGAAATTAAGATAAAAAATTAAAAAAAATAATAATTAATAACATGATAATAAAATAAAAAATAGTTAATGCATATAAAAGAATAATTAATACATCTTAAATTTATATTAACTTCAAAACTTACAAAGCAAATATTCTATATTTTTCAATATATGTTTGTCATTTTAATATTATATTAATTATTTTTTATTAATTATATTCTCACTTTTAAATAAAAAATAATTAAATTATTATTTTTATAAATTTTAAGTGATCTATTTATGTCAATTAATTATATAAAATATGAATTATCAATTCTTCTTTACAATTGAATTTTTTTATTCTAAATGTTTTGTTGTGAATAAAGTAAGATTCCATCTTCATTTGTGAATTCATTTTGATAATATAATTGAAGTATTATTTTTCAAAAATAAAATCACAACATTAAAGTTTACAAAAAAGATCTTTACCTTTAGGCATTAATAATTAAAAATATAAACAGTAAGAAAATAAATGAAATATCTTTGGATTTCGAACAACTTAATAATTTTAATACTGGATAAATTTGAGATCAAGGAAGCTGATTGATTAAAGATGGAAACACCCCAACAGATCTAATTGAGACAGTTAAAATATGAAGAAGCAAAATCCCTGGTTCACAAAATTCGTCTTTTTCTTTTTTAGCTATTTAAATAAATAAAAAAAGTTATAGGATTGAACTCAGTTGAATTGAACCCAAACATGGGACGAGGACAGCAGAGATATGGTATTATAATAATGACTGAGCTACTATGTCATGGCATTTGGAATCTGAGTGAGTTGTTGCTTGAATTTGTCTCGTTCTCTTTGGATTAGGATCTTTGTCCTCGTGTCATAGATCTGATTTCTGTATGAGTTCTCTGGGTCTTTATACTTTCTGTTTTACAATCAGATGAGCTTTAAGTAGTTTAAATTCTTACTGTTTATTGAACAGAATGAATTATTATATGGTCTCTTGTTCTGAAGTCTGAACTGAATCGGTAAAACTTGGATTGGAGGGTTCTTTGGTTTTAGCCCTTTTTTCAAATGTTGCATTCTCACACAACTCAATCAGTGATAATAATTCATCGGTTCAAACAAGGACTGTGTACAGATAAATAATTGTTATGTTGCTGTTATTTGGTGCCTTTCTTGTGTTTTCTTCCATGGAAACAGATAATCGTGCAAGATCTAGAGCTTTTCTTCCAACGTTGTGTGAAAATCATGATGGCAAGAGTGCGAGGAAAGTAGCTGCTGTCTGTTACTAGCATTGACCAGCTGGAATTTAATCATCATCTCATATTCTCTTTGCCATCTTTTGGTTCCACAATGCCGAGCAATCATGGGAGTTTGTGTATTCTTGCACTGGTCTGGTTGTGATATCGGTGTTTAACTCTTTTTAATGTGAATATCAACATTGATAATCCCTTTACAGATTGCCGATTTCTTGGTTTCTGTTAATCCATTGTTCTTCTTTGACTTAAGTAGTTAAAGTAGGATTGATAACCTTAGAGAAATTGTTTGTTTGGAGTTGAGTGAGGCATATACTACATGACTTCGGTTTCTGTAGCAGATAGGAAACCGATGCTATTTTCCACCTTTTTTCAGCATTTTAGCATATTCTAGATTATTATTATAGTTATTATTATTTGGGGCAAAACAGAGAACTAATAGAACTTGATTTCTTGCCCAGGTGGATAGAGTGTGTCTCTTGAAACTCGTGAGTTCCGAGTGCCCTTTTTTCATCAGTGATTATCTATCTATGAATTTGATTTTTTTGTAATTGTTGGGTTTATCATTCCTTATAAGATATATGAGCAGGGGAAGCATGTTTCCACATTTGTGATGTTGAGTTTATTGCTTTTCTTCAGATAGTTGATTATTTCACTGACAATGAACAGCAAAGAGGGAATACCTGTCACCCAGCAGGACAAGAGCATGATTGTCCCTACGACAATCATATTTGTGGTGCTATGTGGATTTTCTTTCTATATGGGCATAATCTTTTGTTCTGAGAAGCACAGGTTTTTGTCAATGTACGGTCAGATATCCATTGAATCCCCCAAGGAGTCGTCAATAAGTCCTCTGCAAATTAAATACATTAGTTTTCCAGAATGCAGCATTGACTTTCAAGATTACACTCCATGCACAGATCCAAGGGTAAAGTTACTAATAGTAGTCCATTTTTTATTTTATTTTATTGGACTTGCAGAAGAAAGTTTTCTTAGTGATTATCTATGCTTAAACTTGCAGCGATGGAAGAAATACATCTCCCGTCAGCCTACTTTGTTGGAACGCCATTGTCCTCCAAAATCTGAGAGGAAAGAATGCTTAGTTCCTCCCCCAGATGGGTATAAGCCTCCAATTAGATGGCCTAAGAGCAGAGATGAATGTTGGTACAGGTATAATATATGTCTTTTAGGTTAACAATAAAAGGTTTGCTTAATTTAAATTTCCTTTAACAGATATTTTGCCACTCCTTTCTGTGTTATGTCTAATTACAGCAATGTTCCAAATGAGTGGATTAACAAGCAGAAGTCAAATCAGCATTGGTTGAAAAAGGAAGGCGAGAAATTCATCTTTCCTGGTGGGGGTACTATGTTCCCCAATGGTGTGGGTAAATATGTCGATTTAATGCAAGATTTGATCCCAGAAATGAAAGATGGGACTATTCGAACTGCCATTGATACTGGCTGTGGGGTGAGTGTTTCAGCTTTTCTTTAATCGTAAATAGGAAGTGACCTGCTTATAAGAATTCTCAAAGTTCCTTTGGTTCTAGTTTTTAATTAGTTGTGCTTTTTTAACATCTGTATGAATGTATATTAAAATCAATCTATTTTGACCCCAAAACAGAAAGAACCAATTAATTTCATTCTGCATAAGATGGTTTAAAGTAGAAGCACAAGGAGAGGAATGGGGGGTTAAACTATTTTCGTTGTATTCTTCACTTGCATCACTGTTCTTTATCTTCCTGAAACTAAACTTGGGATTTGGAAAGTGCCAGTATTGTATTTCCTATTTCCTGACTCTACTTCTGATCCAGTCCTATTACTCAAACATGTTATAGGCATGAGTTACGACAATTAATCCACATAACTCAAATTTATATTATATTAGGTTGCTAGCTGGGGTGGTAACTTGTTGGATCGTGGGATTCTAACTCTCTCTCTTGCACCAAGAGATAACCATCGAGCTCAGATTCAATTTGCTCTAGAGCGTGGTATCCCTTCAATTCTTGGTGTCATTTCTACACAAAGACTTCCATTCCCATCAAACTCCTTTGACATGGCTCATTGCTCCAGATGTCTAATTCCATGGACAGAATTTGGTACTTATTTTCTGGGGATTTTGAACTTTTGGTGTTTAAACAGAATTTGTTCCTGTTTACGCAACTCTTTCTAGTGATCATGAACTTCAGTAATTACCAGTTTGTAGCTTCCTAAATTTTGGATTGAATGCATCTGTTGTACGTTGGGTTCTTTCATATCATGCTGGCATTTAGTTTTCAATTTCAATGAACACCTGAATTTTTAGATCTTAATCGGCTATATTTTACTAGTTTGCTTTTAATAAAGGTGAAGCTGTGACTATTTTAGTTGTTTTTCCTATCCTACAAGTGTGGCTATTTTATAAAATGGTAAATAGTATGTCCTCGAGCTAGGTCCTACATTTATTTCAGGCTGTCAAGTTCACTCTAATCTTACAGTTTTGACGATTTGTTTTTGTTTTCTTCCAATCTCTCTCTGCTTAGAACTGAGAAGTTCCCTCTAAATTCTCGTTCTTTATGATGGCTATCTGATTTTAGGTGGCACTTATCTCCTCGAAATACACCGGATTGTTCGTCCTGGAGGATTTTGGGTCTTGTCTGGTCCACCAATAAATTACAAGCGCAGGTGGCGTGGATGGAACTCAACTATTGAAGCACAAATATCAGATTATGAGAAGTTGCAGGGATTGCTAACTTCAATGTGCTTTAAAATGTTCAAGCAAAAGGGTGACATTGCTGTATGGCAGAAGTCTCAAGATAACAGTTGTTATGATAAGCTGGTTAGAGATACCTATCCACCTAAATGTGATGACGGCCTTGAACCAGATTCAGCATGGTATACTCCAATTGGTGCTTGTACTGTGGTTCCAGATCCTAAGTTTAAGAAATTAGGCTTGTCATCCATTTCTAAGTGGCCTGAGCGGTTGCACGTTTCACCAGAACGGATTTCAATGGTTCATCGTGGGAGTGCTAAAGCTTTCAAACGTGATAACAGTAAATGGAAAAAGCAGACTGCGTACTACAAGAAGTTGATCCCCGACCTTGGTACAGACAAGATAAGAAACGTAATGGACATGAACACAGCATATGGAGGTTTTGCTGCAGCCTTGATCAATGATCCTGTATGGGTCATGAACGTGGTCTCATCTTATGCAACCAATACACTCCCTGTGGTTTTTGATCGAGGTCTTATTGGAACCTTTCATGACTGGTAATTTGGAAATGTTTGATATGAATCATATTTTTTTTTATTCATGAACATACTTTTGCTTGTTAGATTGATGTTCATTTGATTCTTTTATGGTAGGTGTGAAGCCTTTTCAACATATCCTCGAACATATGACCTGCTTCACCTTGATGGACTCTTCACTGCAGAAAGCCACAGGTGAGTATGCCAGAAGTTATTTTCCGCGAATAACAGCCACTGGGCAGTTCCTAATACAAAACAAACAAAGAACTGCTAATGCAGGTTGTGTTATTTTATTAATAATAACCGACTCTAACCTATAAATGGATCCTTGTGTAAACCCACTTGAAAAGATTTTGTTTTCGACTGTGCCATGTCTTTTGATATGATTTTTCTTTTACCCAAATTACCATGACCATTGAATAGTCAAGTAGTGTAGATATGTTTACTTTAGAGGATCTTAATTATGTTCTTGGATTTAGTTTCTTGGAGATGAATTGGATTTTTAGAACAACTTTTTCCCTTTTAAAATAATTTTTCAGATTTTAAACAAAACTTCTAAAATCAAGATTCGGATTTTCCTTAACCTTTCATAAAAACAGTTTGAATAACAATTGTTAATATGATCCACAATAAAAATAAAGAAATAGAACACAGATATTTATACGGGTTCGGATTTAGCCAATCCTACGTCCATTTCCCAATCACCACAAACACGTGATGATCATTCCACTATTTTTAAATGCAATTACAAATACCAATCAGTGACATAATGTAAAAAAAATTTAAAGATAAACAGCAACACTTCCTTAGACACACTAAGGATGATCCCCACCTCTCTTGACACACAAGAGATGAACACACCTCCCTTTAGAACAGATCCAAGGGATGAATTACAGCAATCAATAAACAGTAAATAAAACACCTGATGAGTGTTGGATATAAAAGCTTAAGCACAATGCAATCACCACTTCCAAGAACTTAGATAAACCTTGAGAGAGTAAGAAAGCGTCTTTGAAAATATTTGAGCGCAATACACTGTAATTTTCGTGTTTGATGTGTTGTTTAACCTAAGAAGTTGCCTTTCATTTTATAATTTGAAATCAGCTCAAAGTTTCCATTTTTAGGTTGATTCAGTATTGAATTTACAAAAACGTCGTATTTAATCGATTATATCAGAGTAAAACTGCAAAACATATTTTGTCTGATATAATACTTAATTGATTATTTTGTTCGTTAAACACTTTTAATTCAAATTTTAAGTGATATAATCGATTTTATTTCGATTCCTAATCGATTAAAAGCATAAAAAAAGGTTTTTGAGAAAAAACGACTTGCTCTCAAGTTTGAAATAGCCTTGAATGAGATTTATGACTTACTTTTTTTATCCATCACCCAAAACTGAAAGCATTTATTTTTCTTTATATCTTGCTTTTATTTCCATGAAACAACATTTCTTTATGAAATACAATCAAGTCTTTAATGTTGTAATAAAATTTTATATTTTCGTCATCAAAATTTCAATCTTCATGACGTATTAAAATAAAAACTTCATCAACATTTTCTAAGTAACTTTTTACTAATACTTGAAATCGTCATGTATATATTTGACACTGATTGTTATGTTGCAGGTGTGAAATGAAATATGTGTTGCTGGAAATGGATAGAATCTTACGACCTAGTGGGTATGCAATTATTCGTGAATCCATTTACTTTACTGATGCTATCACAACCATTGGTAAGGGCATGCGTTGGGAATGTCGTAAAGAAGATACTGAGAATGGCAGTGACCTTCAGAAGATATTAGTGTGCCAGAAAAAGCTATGGTATTCATCTAACCATGGTTCAAGATGACAAATTATGGATAGTGTATTTTGTTTAAAAAAAATTAAAAGTTCGATTTTTGTCCCCTTCAAATTTTAATTGTAGTCTCCACAAAATCTAAAAGTTGATTTTAATGTTCATAGATTATGTGAAACTGTACTATGATTTTTTATTGGAAACAATTCTACATGAGTGTGGTAGGAGCTCTTTGAGTATTTAATACTCAGGATTTGAAAACCAAATATCTGATTAAGCTGATATAACCGTACATGAGTTTGATATACGATGATAGATTTGCCTAAATTTATATAAGTTTTTATGAGTATACTATTGATCTTTATATATTTTTATGAATATTACTTCTAATTTTTATTTTATTTTAAAGTGTTAAAAGTAAAATAGGAATATAAAAAGTGAAGGTCTTATAAATTACCACAAAAATAACTGATTATTTTTAAATAGTTTATAATTATTTATAAATAATTCATGTTACTTTTAATATTTAAATAATATTTTTTATTTTAATATATATCTAAAAATAAAATAAAAATATGTTATAAGTTTTTTCTTGCATTTGTTTCATTATCGTAAATTCATTTATTTAAATTTTTTTTATTGATTCAAGAAAAAGTTGTATATAAATCTTTGAAATACAAATGATATATAAAAAGATAATATATAAAAAGATATTTATGTGTATTTTTTTATGAAATTTTTTTAAAAAAAAAGGTTTAAATTTTTTTTAATAATAATGGTTATATAAAAAAGTATATAATTATATTTTTTGAAGTCTTTATAATTAGTTTTAGGTATAATAGGGATTTTATTTTTTTTACATATTTCATATTTTTATTTTATCTATAATTATGTTTTAAAATAAAAGATAAAAAATCATTCAAATATTTAAAAGTAACTGCAAACATTTTAAAAGTTTAATAACTCATTTTTTTAAGCATCATTCTTTAAAAATATTCTTTAATAAGTTAAAAGATATTGAGTGTTTGTTTTAGTGATATAATAATTTATAGACTCGTTAAATTTTAAAATATTAGTATAACAAATTCATTAAATATAAAATTATAAGTGTAATAAATTGATTAATTATAATACTGTGTATGTTATTTAAACTTTAAAATATTAATATAACTAACACTCTAAATTTGAAATATAAGTGTAACAAATTGATTGATTATAATGAAAAAATAACTTGTAAGATTAAGAGATAATAAAAGAGAAATTTTAATCCAAACATCTTGTTAAATCTTCTTAGAGTAATTTTTTTGTATTGCTTCTTTCTTTAGTATATTCTAATGGTTTCTTCTTCTATAGCAAACAATGAAAGAACAATAAATACAAGAAAGGAAAAGATTGAAATGAAAGAAGTTTATCAAAGAAACAAACTATGTGTCACCTTTTCTAAACGCAAATTAGGACTCTTTGACAAACTTACTGAACTCTCTTGTCTATGCAAAGCAGAAACCGTTTTGATCATCACCTTTCAAAACAATAAAGCCTTTTCATGTTTCTATTCCAACATCGACACCGTACTTCACCGTCGTAGGATCGTCTTAACAATGCAATTATGCAAGTGAGAAGGAGCAAGAAGAGTTTCTTGAAAAGTAAATCCTGGAATATGAGAGAGTTCAAGATAGGTTGAGAGAAAAGAAAATGCACTTGAAATATAAGAAAGAGACACAAGAATAACTTTTTCTTTCTCCTTTTGTGGAATTGAAAGATATGAAAGAGACACAAAAGAATAACTTTTTCTTTCTCCTTTGGTGGAATTTCTCAACTGAGGGAATGAATTTGAAGGATCTTTTTCAAGAGTTTAAGACATCCTAAGAAAGTTTGAAGTTTAACCTCATCACAACATTGCAAGAGAAGGAGTTCCAGAATGTGTGATATGATTTGAAAAACAAAAATAAATAAATATTTTCTTTTTGTTTTAGCTTGTCATGAATAAATTTGGATGAATAAAATTTTGTGAGTTTTTTATATTCTTAAATCTTTTTCTTTTTCATGACTTTTACAAAATTAAAGATCTTTTTTAACTTTTTTTTTCTAAGAATTTATCTAAGAGTTCTTTCTTAAAAATTGAGTGGAAGGATTTCACTAAATCTAGACAATCCTCCTTTATGTTTCCACCATTTGATAATCAAAGCTTAGATCTAACATTTTTCTTGTTAGTTTCGGATTTTTTAAACCTTTTTTGATAAAAAAATGCACAATGTAAGGTGTTGCGTTTAGCAATTCACGATATTGAGTCTTCCACCACTCGAATATGTATTTGATGAAGCGTTGAAGCATAGCTTGTGAATTCTAGAAATGGAAAGAGTGAATACACTTGAAATTGAATTCAAACAATTGGATAAGAATCGAATTGGGCATAACAAATGACCAGGAATTATTCCAAGCCGATACTTTGTTTTAGTGAAACAGTTGACATGCAGGTCCAAAGTAACGGGGCTAGCAAAACAGAAGAGTCCGGTTCATGGCCGCTGATGGCCCACCAAAAATAGGGTTGGGTGAGATGGTCCGCCATCACCTTGGATCTCTTTATTTGTCTATTTTATATTATTTTTTAAAATTAATTTTTATTTTAATATATATAATTTTAAATCATTTTTAATCATATAAATATTTTTTATAACTGGATGAATTAACCTCTTTATTATAATTAATAATTGAAACTTAATTTGTAAGTGTTAATAATTTAAATTATAATATTATTGTATATTTATATTCCATAAATAATATAATACATAAAATTAATCTTTTAAATTATTTTATTTTATTTTTAAATTTAAAAAATAAAAAAAATAGATTGACGGACTAAAACAGACTCGCGGATTGAAAATTCCAAGTCATCAAATTTTGGTGTGCTGGCCTCCAGGCCAAAGCCCAATTTACCATCTACAAACTAATAGAAAAGAGACACTTTTACTTTGTGCCTCTATATTTTTAATGTTTTTTTAATAATAAAAGTTAGATAAAAAGAAAGTGATTATATTTTTTTGAAGTATTTGTAGTTATTTTTAAAATTTAAATAATATATAGTTATTTTAATTTTAAATAATTTAATTACATGAAAAAAATACATATTAAAATATTTATGATTACTTTTAAATTGTGAAAGAAAAGATTCTTCTTTTTATATATTATTATAAATTTTTATTTTAAAATATATTAAGAATAAAATGAAAGTATGAAAAAAAAAACAACTTTTTATATATTTTTATAGATATTACTATTGATTTTTATTTTAAAATATATTAAAAATAAAATAAAAATATTAAAAGTGAACTACATTGTTATAGATAACTTTAATCTTTTCTATAACTAAATAATTATATATATATTTATAAATATTATTATTAATTTTTTTAATATTTATAACTTTAATCTTTTTATAACTAAATAATTATATATATTTTTATAAATAACTTTTTTAATATTTATAGGAATATGAAATATGTGTTTTTCTACTAGTATGAATAAAAGAAATCTTAAAGAACATATAAAATTCATAATTAAATAGTTCTAACAAGGATTATTATTATTAATATTAGTTATACAGCAAATACTTAATGTGTATATCGTTCAAACTAAAATACAAATATCTAATAAATTGGTAATTAAACAATTTTTAATTAAAAAATTAATCTTCGCATGTTTCCTACACAAATAGAAATAAATATTTTAGATATATTTTAAGAATAATTATTACAAAATTCAACCAATTTTTATGAATGTTTTGTAACAACCGCCTCTAGTGGCGACATGATAGTTCGGAGCTGCGTGTCAATTTTCCTTGCTCCATCGTGTTAGGGTTTTCAGAGTCTCAAAAAACAAAGTTCTTAGAGTTCGTTCATTCAGAGCAAAAAGAATGATCGACTTGTTCTTGTCGAAGCCCAACCGGAACGACGTCGTAGACGACGACGGTTCAACTCGATCGAGAATGTCCCTTTTGAGCGACTTGGAAACCGTTATTTGGTCCGCGGTGGGTCGCGCCGAAGCGCGTTTATGGCTCTGCAACACTGTCGCGGGTTTGAACTGCGTAACTTTCCTCGATCAGCGTGACCTGTTCCGGGCTTTGCTAAGAACACGAGGGACGAAGCGCGATTTGGCGTCTCAGCTTCTGCATTTCATGTTCGACACCTCGCCACACAAACTTGGTTCCGTTTTGGCTCGGAGGAGTCACGTGCTCGAGAAATTTTTTCAAGGTTAGTTCCGTTTGCACATTCTTTTTGCTCTTTTAGAATGCTATTGGGAGTAGTTACTGAAGTTGCAGTTAATTGGGAGCGTCTGAAATTTTAGTTGTGTTGCAACTTGTATCGACTCTTGAAGACTGAAACCATGAAATTGTGGCCACGGTTGCTGGTCACAATATCAAGGTTTTAAATTGTGATCATGTTCTCGTTGCAATGATGTCATAGGAAACATTGTATAAATACAGACGAGTTGCTGTCAGAATGTTGTTACGATGATTTCAAAAACCTGGACATTGTGGTTGAAATTGTGATCACAGATTGTTTTTTAAAACCTTGACTAAGAATTTGAAACATTGGTGATTAGTAGGTTGTGTCAGGGGTGAAACAATGCATTTTATGGTGAAGTGGATATAGAGATTTGAAGGATTGAATAAAAAAGATGAGGAATGCGTATCCGAGGGGAGAAAATTGGGTCTTTCTCCTTTATTATACTCTCTTTTTTGTTCCTGAATGCAGTGTAGGTTGTTTATGGCGATATTAGGGTGAAGTGCATATAGAGATTTTAAGGATTAAATAAAACAAAAAATGATGAGGAATGCATATACGAGGGGAGAAAATTGCGTCTTTCTCCTTTATATGTCCTTTGTGGTGATATCTTGTTGCTGTATGTTTTAAACAGTCTAATATTTGTTGATTTAACCTTGTGAATTTTTGAATGCTTTCTGGTTGAACTTTATATACATGTGATGGGTGCCCTGGTATTCATTAACACGGACTTACTATGGTTTGTGAATTTGTGATGATAGCAAAACAAGTGTGTGCAGCAGTTCTTTGTTTGATTGTATAACTTGTGTGTGGGATGCAGGTAATCCTAAGCGAGTATTGCAGTGGTTTTCCTGCTCTTCTTCTGGTGGTGGACTAGAGCAGGGGAAAGGTTTCAGGGCACTGTCCCAGTTCGCATTTAAAAATAGAGATATTTGTTGGGAGGAGCTGGAGTGGAAAGGAAAGCATGGGCAGTCACCAGCGGTGGTTGCTACTAAGCCCCATTATTTTCTGGATTTGGATATTCAGCAAACTGTAGAAAACTTTCTAGAACATGTGCCTGAGTTTTGGTCATCTGATGAGTTTGCCGAGTCAGTGAAGGATGGGGATGTTTTTTTCATTGATAGGTCATTCTTTGTGCAATATTTCATTGATTTAATGTATAAGGAGGATTGTAAAGACATATGGGATGTTGTAAATGAATTCCTTGTGCGGCAGCCATTCTCCTCTTTGTGTGGACGTCTTCTTATTGCTCTTGAAGATCAAGACTTGTTCTTCCTTGTGGAATCGCTTTGTAAATCTCTTGGCCCAAGAATGGAACTTCAACATTTCAATGACATCTCTAACTTGTTTGTGATTTTAGTTTTTAAATGTGGTGCTTATGGATCTATTGACCAGTTACTGCTGCTAAATGCTGTCACTGCACAGGGGAGGCAGCTTCTTCGCCTTTTACGTGATGAAGAGGCTTTGGAGCCTCAAGAAAAAATCAATGAAATTGTGTCAACGGTGTCTGCAATCTCAAGCAATCCTAATATCTTGGCAACAATCATTGAAAACAAATATAAGATGAAAACTATAGAAGTGATAAAGTATCTGGGACTTCTGTCATGGCTTCTTTACTATAGACTGTCACGAGAATGCCAGACCCCCGAGTCTTGGGAGTCTTTGTTTGTGAATAATCAAATTGGTTTTCGTAACTCTAATAAACATGCCTTGCCAGAAGAGGATGGACCATCAGAAGAAGATTTTTCTGGTGTTGATAGCAGTTCTTCAGTTAGAGTAAAAAGTAAAAGAAAAAAGAAGGCTAGAAAAAAGAGGAGGAACTATTATCGCGATGAAGGGGGTGATGATGATGAGCTGCTAGAATATGATTCTGCTAGCCAGAAGTTAGTTTCTCTGTCTAATACTAGAAGTTGGTTGCTTTCAACTGATGGGTACTCTTCAGGATTGAGCAGTGTAAGTTCCAAAATCCATATCTTTGAATAAACTTTTAGGCTTGTAAACATTAGTGGATTGAATCATATTTGCAACATTTGTGGTGAAAAAATCTTGGATTCTGATATTAATGATTCTGCCAATAGATGAGACAGAAAAAGCCGAGACTCTCTGTTACATTCAAATTAAAAATGTCCATGGTATTTGTTTTGGTTGTGAAAATCTGCTGAATATCTTGATTGAATTTTAGTCTTATTAGCACTGGCATTTCAAAATAGTAACTGTGTTGTGTTGTACATGTGTTTTACTTCTTCAACACTTTGAATACTCCTAGCTTCATTTTATAATTTTATTTTATTTTTGCTTTTGTCTTTTAAACTACTTTATCAATACAGATGGAAATATCACAGTAATTAGATAAATTATGGCTTATTACAGTGTCTATGATGACATTTTTGTTTTCAAAATGTCAATTCTCTTTTTCATTTTAAGCTTGGTGTTTTATATTAATTTTACACATCCTATAATAACCAGGTCTTAGAATTTTGGTAATTTACCCTATCTGTATGTTTGTTTTTTTTATTAGCAAAGAATTAATATTAATATATTAAACAAAGCACAAAGGTGTGTTCTAACCCATATACATATATATGCAACAGACGCATATGGTTTTAACTTTGATGGACATATTCTAGCCTCTCATGCAAGAGCATATCTGACTTCTGAACATGTAAAAGATTTTAATTAGAACATTGCACCTACTATACTAAACATAGGTGTACTTCCTACCCCTCAACATACAAAAACTTGTATATCACATGCAACTTTAAGCCAATTGATGTTAAAGAAAGAAGCTGAAATGTGTTAATTGGCAAGTGTTGTGCTTGCTGTTAAGCTACCATTTTTTGCCGTGGAATTTGAGTCAGGGCTTCCTCCCATAATAAGATTTCAGATTTATAGTTAAGGATATCTCTATGTTTGTGTAGTACCTTAATTATGACCCCTGTTTTGTTCATCAATGCTTTCTAGTTCATATGAATAGATCAATTTGTCTCTTTTTGACATACCTGATTTAATTAGCCTTGACTTATTTGCTATATATATTTTGGTTATTACTTTTAAAATAGTTGCTGTTTGATTCAAGTATTTTATCCATCTTTTTATTATCAGTGCTCAAATATCATATTTGAATTGAATATGCCCCTCTCCATCTAATTTGTGGTTCGTTGTGTAATATTTACTGTTCTAATTTTTGAATAATTTCACCTTTTATAGAACTATATGTAGGAAAATCTATTGTTCTTGATAAAGGTGAAATAAAGTGACACTACTGTCAAACTGATTTTTATAATGTCTTGTTTTTCTAGGCAGATTTACCTGAGTACCTTCATAGAGAGTGCTTGTCTAGGTGGATGACATGGCTTTTAGGAAAATGAGGTCTTGGTCTGCTACTTTGGATCCCTACCAAAGAAACGTGGCATCATCATCTCCAATCTGTTTCTTAGCAAGATGATTCATCCCTCGTCTTTATGTTAAAGCATGCTCCGGCTCTTGAATCTGTCGCTGGAACTTTGTACTCCATTTCGAAGATTGTTACCAAATATACTGAAGTTGCTGAGGATGGGAAATCTCTGAAACGTAACATGAAAAGCCGGCTTGAGAACTCCCTGAAAGGCATTATTAAACTTCAAGTTCATTGTGAAGATCTGGAATGGAAGCGATAAAAAGCTTTGCTAATTTACTAAACTGCTACCATCGTATATGATTGGCAACATGGGTAGTCATCCACATGCTCTGAATTTCTCTATCACATCAGTCTAGCGTCCAATGTTGCCAGGATCATTCAGATTGCTATGGAGGATGTGCCGAGGCTACTTACAATACTCAAGCTCCATGGCCAAATTTCTAGCGGCATATTATATCTATTTGTATTTTATATTGCGTTATTTTCTGATAAATAGACGTGGATGCATGCAGGTTATTGGAAGTTGAGTTCTTGTACTAATTTCTACTTTTCAAGTTAGGCAAGGAAAGAAACTCAAGGACACACATACTATAATGTTGTTAGACGCTATTTGCACAGTTAATATCTTCGATACCTACCTGATTTATATTTCCTTAAACCCATGATGTGTCACACAAGGTTGTTGAAAGAGAACGACTCAATTTTTTGGAGTATGTAATATTACAGCTCAAATGGTTTTCTATTCTATACATTATTCAACTCTTTCTGTTCTCACATTTTAGAAGGTTTCAGACTCGTTCATGTACAAAGTCTATTTCTTTTCAATATATGCCTCTTGAACTTCGGTCTAGTTTTATTGTTTACTAAAATGGAAATATATGCTAGGTTTGGGTTGATGATATATAGGCATGGAAACGGTACGGGAAGAAAGACGCCAACGTTTTCGACTGTGGGATTGGGTTTCTCGTCCTATTCTTGTCTTGTTTTATTATTTTTAAATATAATTTTAAAAAATTTAAATAAATTTAAAATTTTAAATATGACTATGATATATATATATATATAATAATAATATATTATTCTATTACAGTCATCTAAAAAATATATAATAAATTCATAGATTAAATGTAACATCTTATAAAATAATATACAATTTTATTACAATTATTCATCTAAATTATACTATTTTGCTTCGTAAATTGAATGATAATAGCGATAACAAGGGTGAGTTAATTATTATACTCAGTTATCATTTTCGTTATGACCAAATATAAGGTGTCTTCTAGAAGACAGACTCTATTATAAGGAAATTATTGATAAAATGCAGAAACAAGATCTAGAGGGGGTGAATAAATCTTTCAAAAAATTAGTTTATTAAAAATGCGAATTAACCTATTGATTTTTCGTTTCCAAATTCAGTTGAGCGAATTAAGATGCAAATTGTAAAATCTAGAAATCAATAAAGTGTTAAACAAAAAATAAAGAAGTGCACAGATGATATATACTCACTCTTTCACAAGAGCTACATCTTACCCAACCACAGTTAATCTTTCACTAAACAAAAAATTTGTTCTTACAAACACTTACAACCCTAGTAAGCCTAAGAATCACGAAGAATACAAATCTTGAACCCTACAAGACTTTTACCCAACCACTGCAGAATCCTATTGCAGTTTCTCTGGATAACACTAATCCAGAAACGCACACAAAATACAATTCAAGAAATGAGATCACCTGGTATGTTTACAAACAAAAATAATTTTTGAAAATTAACGAGTGATCTCTTATGCAAATTCTCAAACACCAAATTCAATGATCAAGATCCAATTCTTGAATAGCCGACAAAGGTCCTCTTGATAAGAAATGTTCTCTCTCAATTTGCATTTAAAAAAAATTCGTAAAAGTCTATTTTAATTTCGTAATTCAAACTATTTACATAAAGAGAGGTTTTCATAAAAACTAATAGTTTTAACCTATTAAAAACTTGACTTAATCTGTTAATTTTACTTAACAATAAAATTAGTGGCCAACAAATTTTTAATAAAATAAAACCTATCCAAAGTGTATATTGAAAAATAATCTCAACAGGTTAATAAACTTATCTTCAAAATATTCAGGATCTTAAACATTTTTAACACATAAAATTGATGCTTCAATTAATTAAAATTACAGCTGAAGTTAATTTTAATATTTCAGAAACATTTTAACATATTAATACGATCTTTTAATCTATTAAAAACATGCAGATGGTCAAGATAATTTCTAAGATAGTTGTCATCAGCAAATCCAAGACTATAAAATGATCATATAAATGGTTAAGTAAGAGATGCTTACAAGACAACTTAAAAATACAAAATTACAATCGCACAAGACCTTCACAGGCTATAATAAAGTTGACTTCATTAAATCTTCAAGGCTTTAACCAACAAAAAACTCCATTCTCATCAAATTCTATTAAGAAAAATAATACTAGAAATGTATGAGATTTGCTTAAAGGAGAAAAATGCATTAGTTATGAGTGGATCTTTAAGAAAAATTACCATCCCAATGGATTTGTAGAAAAATGTAAAGCAAGACTAGTAGTGATACCTTTGTCCTAGTTATTAAGATTTTCTCTATTCGAATGTTGTTAGCTCTAGCTTATATCCATAAGTTAGTTATTCACCAAATAAATGTTAAGACAACCTTTTCAAATGGTGAACTAGAGAAAGATATTTATATGACTCAACTTACAACAGAACAAAGTATGCGCATACTTTTAAAATTCTTATAAGGGCTAAAACATGTACCACAACAATGGTATGAAAAACTTGATGTTTTACTTTGTGATGGTTTCTCTACTAGCGATTATGATAAACGTGTATGTACTAAATCTAAAAAAGGCGAGTGTATCATTATATGCTTATATGTTGTTGAAATGTTAATTTTTGATACATGCAATTATATAGTTTCAAGAACAAAATTATTTTTGGATCTAAGTTTGAAATGAAAGACATGGGTGAAGCAAATGTAATTTTAGGAGTTAGAGTCATAAGGAATGGAGATAGTATATCACTATCTCAAGAACAAAGTATTGAGAAAATTCTTAGGAAGTTTGACTATTATGACTTCAAGCCAATAAGCATTCCTTATGGTGCTAACTAGCTTTTTTAGACTAGACATTGCTTATACATTAGGTAGATTGAACCCAATCTCATAACTATCAATGCATTGAAATTTCTAGTATGCAATAGCTAATAAAGCAGTGACTAAAGAATGTAACAATTTATTATGTTAAGTGAGAACAAAATCTAGTAGATCCTCTAACTAAGGAGAAACATGATTTTAGAAATATCAACGAGAATGAGACTCAAGGAAATTCTAAACAAACAAATGATGGAAATCCAACCTTTGTGATTGAAGATCCCATCAATAAAGTTCATATGAGGTAAAAACAAGTCACTTGTTAGTTTTGCTAGCACTAAATTGATTTAAATAAATATCTATCCTTTCCTATGGCGTGTCAAATTCATCATTGTGAGGATACACTTTGTAGTTAAATTCTATGTGGTATGAGAAATTTTAACTTCAGATAAAGTTTTAATGATTTTCATATCCCTTATGGGTGGTGTATGATTTGCGTTATACACTTGATGAAATCACCTATATGAATGTCAATTATGAGATATTGACAAGATCTTTAGTGTACTCATGAATACCGGAAACATGCATGGCCTAATAAGCAAAACATAACGATAACAACAAGTATTATTAGGTGTATTGTGATTTATTAACTGCTAACTCACACTAAGTGTTTTTTATTTATATTTCTTGTTATATTAACTACATTGTGTGTTAAGTTTCTCAATCCAAGATTGGTTCATGTAACTTGATATGCCATGTGTTACATCTTAACCCAATATCTTCTTCTTTCTATTCTTCTTTTGCTTTTTACAATATGTAGAGGATATTGTGGAATACTACTAGAAAAGGCAACAAGTCTCACATTGCATATTTTTTGCACTTTCAAAGGGTTTATGTACAAAAACTCTCCATGTACTTTCAAAGTGGATAGCAAAAGTTGTTGGTCTCGCTCACATGAAAGTGTGGGTCTCATTTAGCCTTTCTCTTCACGTTTCAATTCATTCTCTTGCTGAGTTTTCTTTGCGCATGCAATGCAACAAGGAGATCTAGGTCCTTTTTACAAATCTATATATTTTTTCTTTTTGCCTTTGGTTAATAAATACTTGAACTTCATCATTTTTGTGTGTTTTTGGCCTCGTGAATTTTGGGACCTTGCTTTACGAGATTTCCGACTTTCATATCTTGATTGTAGAACCGATATAATTTCGCAAGAGCATATATAGACTATCTTTGAATTGCAAATACTTTATACCTTAGTGGATATCCCACCAAGGTGTTTTGATGATCTTGTACCAACACTTCCTCGATACAAAGATGGAACACGTTCTCTTTTTTAAGCTTCATGTTGCTGTATTGGCTTAACATTTAATATCATTATTTGTTGAAACGGTAGAGTTTTTTTAACCATAATTGATGTCCTTAAACTTTAAATAATCATAGTCGATGGTGGGGCACTTTTCCGACCTCGTACAGCTGTTTCTTTGGGGGTCGAATCATAATCTATAAATGCATTTTTAATGATTCACATATCGATGCAACATATCTTCACATTGCCAACCATCCCAATTATATGATGGAAAGCAAGGGTGTTTCTTTTTTCCACGGCATTTCATTTCATCATTATGTTCTTTTCATGCGCATGACCACCCTTCACTATCCACGCATTATCACCTTCACGATGTTACCAACACATGTAAATATATATTTTACACAATTTTCTATATATTTTATCATTAAAATTAATACTTTTGTTAACATATCGTCTTATATATAAATAAATACGTCTTGCTTTATGTCTAAGTTTATAGTGAATAAAATAATAAAAAAGAAGTTCTTCTAACATATTATTCACTAATAAAATTATAAAAGTAAGTTTAAAAGACTTTATTACAATCCTAAAAGTAAATTTAATACCATAAGTTTTCAAAACTCTCTTAATCGTCCCTCAACGATAAATATTTTAACAATCTACTTTGTGTACGAAATTTCCGTATAAAAACTTAAAGAATATTAAATAAAGAATGAAGATTTGAGTATATTTTTACCGAAGTTGTTGATATTGAAGAGATTATGATTATACATAATATAATAGAAAGAAAAATATAAATAAAAACAAGGATTAAATATGTATTTAGTTTCTAAACTATTTGTTAAAATTATGTTTCATCTCAAGAATAAACTTTAAACCTATTTCATTCTTATACTTTATAAACAATGATATTCGATGATAAATAAAAATATCTTTAAAAAGAGAAAAATGGAAGGAAATTAAGATATAGATGATAATAAAGTAGAAAATTATTAAAAAAGAAAATAAAGAGATAAAAAAGAGTTCTGACATATAATCCAGGATCATTTACATGAGTTTATAAAACATATGGACAAAATAAGTCTCAGGATGAAAGATAATTTTGACAAATAATTGAAAGACTAAAAACATATTTAATCCTAAAAATAAAACATAAGTTTTTTCAATATTTCTTATATTCAACATTTACTAAATATATTAATTTAGTTCTCGTGATTATTTTGTTTGTTTTGAATTAACAATGTTAAATCTTCAACCAATTAACCCCAATTTTGTATTCTTACTACACGAGTCTTTCCAAATCTTATAGATTTTGAGTACTAAAATATAATTTTTTTATCTTCATTTAATAAAAAAAAGTCATTTTATCAATTTACTATCTATTTACAAATCGTGACCTATTTTAAATTATAAATAATACGATAAAACTTCTGCCAAGTAAATAATGAAGTTCTTGGAAAAATACAAAAAAATCTTTTTCTGTAAATAAATTCTTCCTGTACTTTTTCTTGACTTAATATTTCAAAAAAAGTGGGCACAGTACTCTTGTGCTTAGAAGCCAAACTTTTTTTGTTAAAAAAACGAAATATACATTTTATTTGAGAGAAACTCTTTTTTTTCAAATATATTATAATAATAAGAAAATTTCCTGTTTATCCATAAAAATGGGTCAAAAGTATTAAAATAAGAGAAATTAATGGAATGACTCATTACATTACAAAATTTTGCTTTAGCCAATAATTTTATGAGAGGAATAATATTAACTATTTTATGAAGTTTTTTTATGACAATTTTGTAAAATGTAATGAAAGATTTAGCTAATTTTAAACATGTAATATAATATATATTTGGAAATATCAAACTAAAATAATTATATGTTATCATAAATAATTGAAGAATAATAAAAGTTACATGTTAAGCATAAGATTGGAAAAAATTAAAGATATTAATTTCATTAGAAATGAATTGGAAAGATAGAGGAAAATTATTTAATAAAATATTTAAATATCACTACTCCAAAATAAAACCACGTGCCCAAAATCATCATCACAAATGTTTGCAAGTTGACTTTAGCAACTGAGCTAAGAATTTAGGCAAGTTGCATTTCCTTATCATGAGGTTTTCAAGAAAGTGGTTGTACGCGCAGTGCGCACGCGTTGTCATGCTACAAATTGGAGAGCCCTCCATAGCCACTTACTATCTTTCAAGCTAGCATAAACAAATATATTCTATTTCTTTCCTTCTTTACTACTATTTATTTATATTGGACTTTCTCTCTTTCTATTTTTTTTTCTATTCTCATCTTCTATCTCCAATAAACGTGTTGGGTCACCCAAGGAAACTTTTTACCTATTTTCTAAATTACCAGAAGAATTAAGTATACAAATATAAGGAAGACACATGAACGAAAGAATTAAAAAAATGAAAGAAATAAAAAAAAATTGTATAAATAATTTTGCAATTAATTATTAAGAAGTGAATTTTAAATCTAATAAACCAGCTTGTAAGGTAAACATGAATTGAAGTTTAAAGAAGAAAGAGGAGTCATCGACCTACACCAGATAGAAGATGATTTTTTCAATTACATCGTTTGAGTTCCTAGAATATGACGAGATTGGCGATGATATAACCAATAAATACGTTCCGTCTCATGTAAACATATTTTATTATTTAGGAGAAATTACATTTATTTGTTTTTTTGTCCAAATAATAACGGGATTTGTCATGACTTTTTATTATCATTCGATCGTTCCTGAAATTTTTTAATTTTTAAGTTTGCATCCGCTAAATTGACTTCAATTTAGTGAATGTAATTTAGTTTACTTGGATCTCCATTAATAAAATTATTATAAGATTTTGTTAATGATTATAAAATAAAAGAAATTATCCATTATCTTACCTTTAGACAGTGAGGACTTTTTTGTACTTTATGCCTTACTAATTAATGTTATATTATTTTAAAACTCTCCATGGAATCTCTTCATAAAGTGTTTATTTGCTCACACAGTGTGAAAGTGAGACCTGTATTTGATTTTCATGATATACAACAATATATATATTTATTTATTTAACCAGAAAAAATCATGAAAGCGTGAATAAAATAATAAAATTTATTAAAATAAATACAAAAATTGCATTTAAATAAAAAAAATCATATTGTAGTCTATAAAATTTAGATAAGATGAGTGTGTAAGGTTGTGTATAAGTTAGGATTTGAGTCTCCTCTCCCATATAAGCACTTTGACAAGAGAGTTTTGAGTGTCCTATAGCCTTCTAAAATGGAGAAATCAAGGTCTTCAGACCAAGTTGTTCTCTTCATCGACCAACATAATCCTAAACCATCCTCCATGGAAACCGAAAATCATCAAGAGAAACCCAGACACCCCTTAAAAGTCAGAACTCTTAACCGTCTCAACTTCTCAAAACCCAAATCTCGAATCCAAGAGTACAACTATGTTCCCCACAACAAATTTGCAGCCTCTGAAGAAGGTGACATTATCCAACCCACCTATAAGCTCACTTCCAATGACGACGACGACGACGAAGATGACTCCAAATGGGACAAGGAGGAGATGGAAGAGGATGGCTCAGAACATAACCCAAAGTTGCACCAGAAGAGGAAGTTCAGAATCAAGTGGAGGCTCATGATGGAGTGGGCTTTGTTTCTCAATATATTGGCATGCTTGGTGTGTTCTTTGACCATATCTTCCATAACCAACATGCACGTGTTGGGATTGGAGATTTGGAGGTGGTGTGTGATGGTAATGGTTACATTCAGTGGTCGTCTGGTTTCAGGTAATTATAAATGTTTTGACTTTAGGGTTTCAAAAACATTTCTACAAATTAACCTTAAGTGACGAAAAACTCATTTTAATTTTTCTTCTATTTGCTTAAAGTGTTTTAAAAAAAGTTTGTTCCATTATAACTATGATTTACTCGGTGTCATGTAGAAATTGATTGATGTTATGGTTATCTTTGACCATGCAACGATTTCTCCAAACGGGGTTGAGATTCACATTAATTTTTTGGTTTGGTGTCAGGGTGGCTAGTTGGTGTCATAGTTTTCTTCCTTGAACGAAACTTCATGCTCAGGGATAAAGTGTTGTACTTCATCTACGGGCTTAGAAAGAGCATAAGAAACTGTTTGTGGTTAGGCCTCGTGTTAATCTCCTATTGGAGCTTGGTATTCGACGATGTCCAAAAGAAGAACCACAAGTTTCTGAACAAGATGTTTCAGGCGTTGGTGGCAGTTCTGGTGGGCGCAACCATTTGGCTGGTGAAGATCGTGCTGGTGAAGATGCTGGCATCTTCGTTCCACGTGACCACATATTTTGACAGAATGAAGGAGAGTGTTTTCCATCACTACATTTTGGATACATTGTCAGGTCCACCGATGGAAGACGCTGAGGAGATATTGCATCAGCACCACCTGATGGGGTCCAAGTCCTTGCCTGCGAGGTTAAAGATGAAGGAAGCGAAGAACTTGCACAAGTCCAAGAGATTTGGATCGAGGAAGATCGACATGGAGAAGTTGAGAGAGCTCAGCATGGAGAGCCCTGCGTCTGCATGGAGTGTGAAGAGACTTGTTAACTATGTCAGATCTTCGGGCTTGTCTACCATTTCCAGGACTGTGGATGATTTTGGCAATGCTGAGTCTGAGATTAGCAGCGAGTGGGAAGCTAGAAACTGCGCTCAGAGGATTTTCAAGAATGTTGCCAAACCTGGTGCCAAGTAAGTGCATATTGTAATTTTAGTGTGTGTGTTGTTTTCCTTCTTTACAAATATTAGGTAGTACTTTTTTAGGATTAAAATGAAATAGAAAAAGAGTGAGTTGATACGAGATTTTCACATGCATGTCTAACTATTAACAAGATCTGTATATAATTCATATTTAACTAATGACACAAAATTTCAAAAGCCACTCAAAGTGGACAGCACTACTGATTAAGGTAATTTTATTGGTCCATCGAAAAGGCTTAACCCATACAAATAAACAAGTAAAATTGCACCACTGAGGGCATTGGAAGTGCAAATTTGGACCCAGAGGTGCCACAGCACCGTTTATTGTGGGTTTGGTCCCGTGCTCATTTATTGTTATATTTTGTTTTGTGGTTCATATTTAATGAGCTCTTCTTAAAATAGAAAAAAAATACTTAGACACTGCGCTTTTTAAGGTGCGTGGTGTTGCAAGCCGAGCCATTTTGGTGGTTCATTTAGGACTCAATGTCAGTGGTCCATTAGTTTTGTGTCTCACTGCTTCTATGATCGATCAATTTCCGCAATTTGTGCTCAGTGGCATGCGTCATCATGCAGCAAGAGAAAAAATACACTCAGCGAGTTCTTTTCTTTCTCTGAAATTTACTTCTTTTCGAAATAATTCACATAGAACAAAGGTTCGAAATTTTCTCATTCTTTTCTCTCTTCTGAATGCATAATCTGTTGGACAAATATTATTTCTCAAAATATTTTAACTCTACCAGACATTTCTTTATATATAAAACCTATAGACGATCGATCCTGGTCTTGAAAAGGAATGAAATGATGAGAAGCAATAAAAGATGAAAATATTAAATTTCTTGTTTCAATACGTTTTACTTTTTTTCTTATTTCTCTCTTGAAACGATACTTTTAAAGAGTGATGTAAAGATAACACTTATAATATATAGCAATAATTAAATTCCATCCTTTTTTCCTCTACCCTGGTCTCTCTGCATATAGTGGTGTGTCAGATCCATTATTTGCAGCAACACGACAAGAAGCTTCTGTTAAGATATTCCATTTTGGTGCAATATTCTAAATTTATAGTGCGCAAGCAAAGCACCATGGATGTATTGTCCCACCAAGACCAGGTGTTTTAGATAGCTTGGTTGGTCCATTTTCTTAATAAGCACTTATCCACATTCTCTATAACATCATCAATCAACAATAAACTATAAAGTTAGATATAATTAAATATTTTGGTGGACCAGGGTTGCTAATTGCCTCATTTATCCTGTGTTTTGAGTCAACTAATTAACATAAATAATAGTGCTGCTAGTTGACTCTTTTTCTTCCACAGTCTTGAATAAGCTATTAACTTTGGATCTCCATAGGATGACAACAACAAGGAGAGGTATGGATGAGTTTAACTATAAAAAAAATAAAAATTATAATAAAAAATTTAATATCAAAATGATAAACATTTTATTTTTTCTATACTAACAAATATTAATTAAAAAAATTATAGTAGTATAAATCTCAAATTAAATTATTATCAGATAAGTTAAATAATTATAGAAAAAATAAAAAATATTTATGTTTAAAAATAAATTACAAATTTAAACATAAAAAATAATATAAGTTTTATATATTGTTTATTAAATTAAATATATTTTGGTAATTACAAACCTGAATAAATAGAAGAAATGTTAGAAAAAATATGAAAACAAAAGTCAAAATAAGAATGAAGTGGGTATATATATCTAATTTAAAAAATTAAATATTATTTATATTTATACTCATATTTTAGTAACTAAGATAATTTTTTCTTAAAATCGAAAGAGATTCCAACAATATTCAAGTTATGATTTCATTTTTTATTCCTACCCAAGTATATCAATGAATGAAATTGGGATATATTAACAGTGCATTAAAATATGGTAATTTGTAAATTATTGAAGGTATATTGAAGAGGAGGATCTGATGAGATTTTTGAAGAGGGTAGAGATACATACCATATTTCCACTCTTTGAAGGTGCTCTTGAAACAGGACAGATCAGCAGGTCTTCATTCAGAAATTGGGTGGTAAGTTTTTCTCATTCTTTCTCCTTTTTAAAAACTATTATTTTAAATTTGAAGTTTAAGATAAGAATTTTAAAAAATAAAATAGAAGTTTTCTTGGAAATTTTTATTTCTTTTTGTTTTAAAATCTTTTTAAACTAAAAGTTATTTGGTAAAAGAAGCTAATTTTTAATATATTTAAAACTAATTGCTTCACTCTGTATGGAAGAATGATAGCAAAATACACAAATGTATATTAAATATATACATTTAAAAAAGTAATTTTAAATGAAAAAAATTAATTTTAAATATGATTTACAAATTTTTTAAATACAACATTAATAAAAAATTAACTATTAATCACTAAAGATAAAAAAATTATATTAGAACTCAATGTATGTCAAATTTATTTTAGAGAATTTAATACATATCTTGTTGCATTAATATTTCAAAACATTAACCACAAATTAAAAACTTTAAAATATATCCCGATATCTAAATTATATTTAAAGAAAAAATAATTATTTTCAAATACTAAAAATTTATTCAAATTCATTCTCATTTATTGCAATGAAATTATTTTATTTCATATAGTAAGAATTAGAATAATTTAAAATATTTATCTTTTTAAAGCAAATAATGTAAAGATAAATTACATGTTTTAACAACCTAAATTTTTTGAGAATATTTAATGGAGAATTCAATGAAACACTCAAGTTAGTAACTCAATGAAAAATTAAAATAATTTCATTTAAATTGAGTTGAGATTCAAAAAGAAAACTGTATCAATAAGTTCCATATATATTGAAAAAAAAATATCCCTATTAATTTAATTAAAAACTCAATTTTTGAAATTTTATTCTATAAAGTAAGTTACTTACGAGAAGTGTGACCTAACTTTTTCTTTATAGAGAAAATATATAGGTTAAAAGAATAAATGGGTTAGACACACTCTTAACATTTTGTCATCAGTTACGCACCTTAATTTACATGAAACTAGTCTGCAAGTAACAAAAATAAAGAAGTGTGGGTGTGGATATTTGTTATTAGTATAAAAAGATTATAAGTGTGTGAAAAATATTTGATCAGATTCGAGCATATTATGAACGAAAAGCCCTAGCACAATCACTGAATGATACCAAAACAGCAGTGCAACAGCTTCACAAAATAGCTAGTGCAGTGGTTAGCGTGATAATAATCATTGTGATGCTTTTGGTGATGGAGGTGGCCACACTCAAGATAATATTATTCTGCATCACACAAACAGTTCTCATAGGTGTTGCCTTCCAAGGTACCTGCAAGACTGTGTTGGAGGCCATCATCTTTGTCTTTGTCATGCACCCTTTTGATATTGGAGACCGTTGCGTCATTGATGGAGTTCATGTAATTTCACAGGCTTTGTAAACCACTTGTTTTGTGATATATGTAAACAGATTTACTTCGTTTGCATGTCAACTTAATTATGTGCTTACATGCATGCACTGACAGATGATCGTGGAAGAGATGAATATCTTGACAACAGTGTTTCTTCGATATGACAATGAGAAAATATACTACCCTAATGCAGTTTTGCTCTCTAAGCCAATAAGCAATTTCTATAGGAGTCCAGAGATGGGGGATTCGGTTGATTTCACCATCGATGTTTCAACTTCCATGGAGACCATCCTTGCCCTCAAGAAATCAATACAAATGTAAGTTCTTTAACCACTTTTTCTATTCTTGACAGACTTCACCATAGAGTTGCAGATTAATTTATCACTTAACATTGAGCACTTTTTCTTTTCATTTTATTAATATTTGACCTGAGTGATTATGAGTTTAGGTACATTGAGAGCAAACCCAAGTATTGGAATCCAAAACACAGTTTGGTAGCAAAAGGAATTGATAATGTGGACAAGCTAAAGTTTGCCTTATGTGTGCAACATACGATCAACCATCAGAACTACGGTGAGAGAAATGTTAGGATAACTGAGCTTCTCTTGGAACTGAAGAGAATCTTTGAGATCCATGGTGTCAAGTACCATCTTCTTCCTCAGGAGATCCAGATCACCCATATGAATATTGAACATGGCAAAGTTCTGTTTCAATCATGAACAGTTTTCCATCTCTTTGCATTTCCCAGAAATAACTACCCCCAACAATATGACTTGGTTAATTACTTTCAAAATATATTGCTTTCAAACACCAATTCTACTGTATGCTCTAAGTTGCACTGTGTTGTAGAGTGAATTTGTGGTAGTGTGCACTATTAATTTATGAATAAAATACCATATTTTTTTTTAATGTTTTAAAATTGAAACTCAGTTATAAAAGTGGGTATGAGGAAGAGATACCCTAATACACGAACAGCAGAATTTTAAAATTCCCAGTCTGACACTCTCCTATAATCCTTTGAAACGAAAGGTTTTAAGAAAAAAAAAACATTAATTAAAGTGTTGGAGAGAGGGTTTACAGTGGTACGTATATAATTTTTCTTTTTTTTAATATTTAAAATTGAAATTCAGTTATAAAAGTGGATATGAGGAAGGGATAATGCGCACGTGTATTATCCCTATTTCTTTATGGTCCTGTTATATTTCTGTTTTGTATTTAGACATTAATTAATGAAAAAAATCAACATACCTCTCTGAACCACCATCCACCAGCTACATGCAATTTTTATTTTAAAAAAACAGTTTTACTTTGTTGTGGTAAGTTGAAAAAGGGTACCTCTCGTCATGGGATTAATACCTTATTTCACTAAGATTACCCGCTAGGAAAATTACCAACCCAAATTATTCAAAGATTATATTTGACTTGTCTGTGCAAGTTGTTTTCTTCTCTTTTACAAGAATAATTCAGTTAGAATATTAACTAGATTATGGGTAGATCTTTCGGTGTAGACAAGAGCTTTATAATAACAAACTTTGAATAAGAAAAGGAGAAAAAAAAATTTAGATAATTGTTATCTTAGCTAAGGTTAATGCACCAATTTGATGCTTTCATTGAACCTATTATAGAGATGTCTAATCCAATCTGATTTGTTCTTATGAATCAAATTTAAAAATTTTAATATTTCAGTCTGATGTACATTTTAAAATAAAATTTTTTTGCTAAGTCTAATCCTATGTCAAGTCTACGACTCTATAGGTTATTTTGATTTAATTAAAAATTAAAAAGATTATAATTGTGTTCATAAAAAAAATTATATTAAATAATTCTTGAAAAGTCTAAAATTTTAATATTTAACAACTAGATGTATTATATAACATCATACATTTTAATTTTATATTGTTTTTTTTTTCAACAATAATATATATATATATATATATATGTATATATGTATATTAAGGGTGTTTAAAATTGAACCAATTCAAAGAAAACATCAAACACCGATTTAAATCGAACCGCAAAAAAATCAAAAGCCTTTTGGATTGATTTGAATTTTTTTCTATGAATTACGTAGTTCAATTTGGTTTGCAGTTTGAATTTTTGAAACCGATTCAAACCAAACCGAACCACAATATACAATATACATTCACATATATGTTTATTATTATATTAATAATAACAATAATAACAATAATAGTAAGTTATACATTTTAATCTAAATCTCTTTGCGTAATTGTTTTGTCTGCTTCACAAATTTGATTTGTGAGTTTCTTGATTCCTCTTCATCATCGATAATGTATAAGCTACTTTTGAGGGTGGTGCCATCAACTCCACTCTCTCGCTTGACTTCATCATTGTGTCCACTCTTGTTTCACTCTTTCATTACCATTGATTTTAGCACACCAGAAATCCTTAGAGTAAGAGTGTCTATAATTATGACAAGAGGAGAATATTTTGGCAGAGAGTGAATAAAAATTGAATAAAGCTGGATTGCAACAAGGTCAAATGCATAAAAAAAGTGAATTAACTAGTCAAAGTAGAGATAGAAGCTAGTTGTTAGACAAAATGAGAGCAACCTAGTTTCTTAGATTTTAATTGGTTTATAGATCTAGATGAATGTTGTTACTATTGAATATATTTAATATATTTTAAGTAACATATTATATATTGTCATATTTTAATTTAAAAGATGAAAAGAATGAGGAAATATTTAATAATAAATTAAAAATTAAAAACTACATAAACCAACCTAAACCAAACCACACAAATTGGTTTAGTTTGGTTCATATTTTTTTCTATCAAACAAAATCACATATATTTTTTATGCTTGGTTCGGATGTATTTTTAGCAAAAAATTGAGTCAAATCACACTGTGAACATCCCATATATATATATATATATGTATATATAGTACACAAAAATTGAAAAGTTTGTCCAAAACTGCTCCTAACTGAACATGCAAACTAAAAAGTTTAAAACATCATCCAAAGGAAAGGGAACAACATATACCCTACCCAAAACAAGGGAAACAAAAAAAAACATTATATCTAACCTATAAGAATAGTGCAACCTAGTGTTGGATTCAAACATGTCTTTCTCTACCACACCACCCAACCTTATAAGTACATATACTCTCTTCCCTCGCAACTTTGTTAAACAAAGTCAAGGATTAAATCACCACCACCATAACAACATAAGGCAATTGATTTTATCACCAGCTTGTACCACTCACATATATGAGAATGAATATATTGAATAATTTCCTCTTCACACATCTCATTTGCCTCCATAACACATTTATTCTTTACCCTCCACACACACACACACACCAAATAATCGTTGCCTATAAAATATTTCTTGGTCTAATATTACTTGAAAAAATTCTATTAATGTCTTCCACATACATAACATAAAATGTGTAACTAAAATAAAATAAAGATTAAGAACAAGTTAAGGCAAAATATTTTTTTTTCATCCCAATTTTCACTAATACAAAAGAGGGCTTTTACGTCATGGGTTTTATGTCTGACCATGGGAGATTCGACGCAACTAAAAAAGCGGTGACATTTTTTTAAATTAATTGAATTACTTTACGTTAGAGCCCCTACGGTTTGACCTAAAACTTAATCAACCCTGTCCCATACCCCTTTTCTTCTTTGCACGTGACGAAAATCTCGATTTTCTCTTTTCGGTCTTCATTCTTGGAGGCGAAAAGGTGTTCCAGGGTGCTCTAGTTGTGGTTTGAAGTGGGTGCTTCTATCCTAGTGGGTCATTTGCTGTGGGGAGCAATTATTTCCGATTGCATTGGTGTTTTAGGGCTATATTGTAGGATTAAAGTTGATGCTCTATATCCATATTTTGTTCCTGATATAGATTGTCTGTGATTGTTTTTGAGGATCTCAATCATGGTAATGCATGAATTGTCTCCATTGAATTGTTGTTTGTGAATGTTGATTGTATAGGATTATTTTTGTTTTTTATTTTGAAATTAGTTTTCTAAATTATATTATTATTTTATTTTTTAAAATTAGTTTTTTAAATTAAAAAATTATATTTTGTGTACCATGTGAATATTGAAATGTATTAGAATATGTTTGGTTGATGTACTTGATTTTGTTGTAGTAATTTAATTGATGCTTATATTTATTTTGATGAACACATTGAGCAAACCGTTAGTCCTTGTTTGAGATTTAGTATAAATAATTAAACATTAGTTATTTCCGTTAAATCTTGAATTGTCCAACTAGACAGTTTGAGAAAATTATTTTCATAATTTATTAATACATACACATTTTAGTCTAATATTACATTTGGTATAATTTCGGTTAAGATAATTTTGTGTTATTCTCCGGGTGCCTATGATTGTGGTGTGTTCTTTGTCACCCCTTTCATTTTGTGTACTTTGGAGACCAATTGAGAATGCTGCCGAAATTTTTTCAAATGTAAGATAGTAGACTTGGTTTGTATGTGTTAGTGAATTATGTGAAATGTTTTCCTGAATAGGTAAGGTTTCACTTTCAATTACAAAAGTGAGAATCACATTGTATGGTTGATGATGATGAAGTTTGTAACCTGTGTAGTTATGGACAAAAAAATTGGATGAATGAACGTCGCATTAGAGAAGAGTATGAAAAGGGAGTTGATGAATTCTTACAATTTGCTCGCTAAAATGGAAAACCTGTCAGCAGAGCATATTACTATCCATGTGTTCATCGCGTGAATCAGCTACGTCAACAAGTTGATGAGATACGTGACTACTTGTTTGTGTTTGGTATTTTCGAGAGTTATACAGTATGAAAATGACAAGGAGAAATATTAGACATGTCAACTATGTCTACAAACATAACATTTTGAAGAAATGATAGATGATAATTTAGAGGAGATGATACGTCATGTTGGGAAAGAAAATTTTGGAAGAGCACATGTGTATGATTCTTTGAAGTCTGATTTCGAGCAATAGTTGTACCCATGATGCAGTAGCTTTACAAGATTATCAACAACTTTAAGATTGCTTAGTTTAAAAGCAAGAAATGGAAGGACTGATAAAATTTTCAAAAAATTGTTGGAGTTATTTAAGGAAATTCTTCAAGAACATAACATGTTATCTAATCGTAACTATGAAGCAAAAAAGATATTATGTCCAATGAGTTTGGAGTATCGGAAGATACATATGCCCTAATGACTACATATTGTACAAAAATAATTTTGCTACATTAAAGGCGTGTCCAAATGTGGGTTGTTGTGGTTCAAAAGGAAAGCTAATGTAAATAGTGATGAGGAAGAAACAAAGGGTCCCCCTGCTAAGGCATTATGATACTTGCCAATAATCTAAGGTTTAAAAGATTGTTTACTTGTAAAAAGGATGCAAAAAAACCTGACATGGTATGCAGATGGTAGAAAATGTGACAAACTTCATTCTCCACAATTGAAGAATATTGATGAAACATTTTTAGAATTTGGTGTGGAGTCAAGAAACTTGAGAATTGGACTAGCTATAGATGACATGAATACTTATGGGAACTTAAGTAGTAAACACAATTTATGGCTAGTTTTGTTGCTCATTAATTTGTCTCCTTGGTTGTCTTTGATGATTTTAGGACCACGACAACCAAGAAATGACATAGATGTGTATCTCAGTCCTTTGATTGATGACTTGAAGATCATATTTTTGTTTACGTATCTAACATTACAATGGTTATCTTTAATGAATAGTTCATTGTCTCAGGCACATGAAAAAAATAAGTGTGGAGCAACAAAGATTAGAACTGTATGTATTTATGGAGCAACAAATAAACGAACGGGTTTTTTATAGTGCGGGTTTATACATGGACTTAAACGGGCGAACATGCTCGTATACCCAACTTTAGTGATTAAGGATGACAATCAAACCCACACCCGTGGGACCGAACTATACCTGTCTCGAGTTTGATGGAGAAAAACCGAGTTGACCAGGTTCAGATTCGGATTTTCCCTATTCTAAGAAATCGGGTTTGGGGTTGGGGATGAGTAATATAATCCTCACCTCGTCCCCGTACAATCCTCGCCCTGTCTTTAAATTCAAAACTAAACCCTAAAATTAATCATTCTTACATAGTGTTTCTTTTTTTTTTCACACATAAAGGGCTACACTGTTTTTTTTCTGTAACTCTATTCTTAGTTTCTGTTCCACACTCTTCTCTTTTCTTTCACCCTTCACTTACTCATTCAACTTTCTTAATTTCTTCAACTAGTTCAATATACTCTTCTCTTTATTCCATCCTCCACACATTTACTTTTCTCACCCCCTTCAATCAATTTGGTAAATGCATAATTATTTACTTCTTTTTCAATGATATATTGTATTTTGAATTATGTAGGTGAATGAATGGAGAGCGATATTATTTCTAATTTAGAATATGATTATTAGATTATTTGATTTTTTTTTTTTGAAATTTTTTTCTTTTATATAGTGTGTTTTGAAAGATTAATTGTTGGAAATTATTTATTTATTAGTGTTTTTAAATATGTATTTGATAGTCATTTTGAAGGATGGTTAGACTTTATATTATGTGTTTTTGTACTGGAAGGTAGTTTTTCAACTCATCTAACCCGACTTCAGCGAGTAATTTACAATATTAATTATATAATCTCGTAATTGGAAAAAGTTTTGATAATTAGATATTCAAGTCATGCAATTATAGAAATGTATGATAATTATATAGCGTTATTTGGAAATAAATACATGCAATTATAGAAATGTATGATAATTGCATAATGTTATCTGGAAATCAAGCATATCAATCAAATAAATAATCCTAAACCTACTAATTTAGTTAAATATTAGTAAATAAAAAGAATTTCAGATAATCAGAAGATAAATAAAATAAAATAAAATATATGATAATATATAAAATGGACTAATATTAGAAATAATCGATAATCAAAGAGAATATTCAGAAAAGACTCAAGAATGATAAATTATAAATAAGACTATCGAGGTTAGACAGGGGGAGACAATTTTCTAGTGTTCTGGTTTAAGGGTCGTTATATCTCTTGACTAGAACAATTTTGAAGGTCAATAAATTAAACTTGATATGTATAAAACAAAAAAACATTTAGACACTTTTTGACATGCCAATAATAAATTAAAATATACTTCATCAGTAAATAAATTTAAAATTTGTGACATTAAAAATATTAATTTATGTATAAAAAAATAATATATAAAAAAGATATTTAAAATTAAAATATTTACTTTCTATAAATTGATCCTTAATAGTCTATTTTTGTAACACACACATATATACACATATATATATATATTATAGCCATGCTTAAAGTTTTAAATTTATTTAAAAATATTTTTTAGAATTTATATTTTAAAAAAATATTCTTTTAAAATTTTATTTAAAAAAAATGGGACGAGAATAAGGCAGGTCAATAAGATGGGCGTGAGAACTAAATTTCTCTCTCCAATAAAGATGGGGAGAGAAATATGGATAATTAAGTAAGTCGATGATGGGAGACGCGGAGACAAAACCCCTTCTACTCCATCCCATTATCATGCCTACTAGTGATATACCAACATTATATTGTTAAATGTTTTAAATGTAGGTTATAATGAGATTACTTAAACTACCTTATTATGGATATATATTTATTAATTGAAAAGAGTGTAAATATATATTATAGGGATACGTATTATTAAATCCTATTTAAAATTTATATTCCCATATATATTATACACACTTTATATATATGTTAGTAAATGTGAGATTTATTATAATAAGCCACTAAAATTATTTTTATTATTAAATCCTTCTTCATCTATTTAAGAAAAACATTACTAAAATAATATTAACATGATAAAGGATATAACTAGAGCTGTCAAAATGGGCAGCCCGGCCTGATCCTGCAGGCCAAGTTCAGAAAATCTGATAGTCTAGCCTGACCTATATTTTAAAATGGGCCATAAATTTTAGCATAGCCTGACCCTATGTTAGGCCAACGGACCATTCTTAGCCTAATGAAAAATTGAAAAAATATTACAATATATCTACAATATAATTTTTTATCAACAATATATATATATATATATATATATATATATAATATTTACATAAATGTCTCTGTAAAACTGTTTACATTTGAACAACTTGTAAAACAAACTTAGAACACATACTAAGTACTTCCAAAATAGTCAAGCATAATATAATATTTTTGTCAACAGTAAATAATATATAAATAGACAATATATTTATATGAAAGTTTGTGCAAAATTAAGAACAGTGCAGTAGAGGAAATGAAAGAACTACTGTAATGGATTCTCTCCCTCAAGCGAGAAAGGAAGAGAAGAGATGAAGAAGAGAACAAAGACTCTGAGACACTGAGATTTCTTTCTTTGGTATGACAACATAACAATTAAGAACAAAAATCTAATATAAAAAATAAACGGACTAGCCCATTAGCGTACGAGCCAGCCTAGCCTTAGCCCATATGGGCATCGGGCCTAATGGGTTAGGCTAAAAAATGCCTATTGTTATCTAGGCCACAATTTTTTAAGCCTAGCATGACCTAAATGATAGGCTATACGGGCCAGCCCATCGGGCCAGACCTATTTTGACAGCTCTAGATATAATCACAAATTTGAGATTGAAAAAATTTGGTTGTTATTTCAACTACCAAAAATAAGTTCTTATAATTTTTCTACTATTTTAGATTTTTATTGATGTTATTATTATTATATGATTTTGTTATTATTATTATTTATATTTTATAAGTTTTATTATATTATATAATTAATTATATTATAATTAAAATGTAAATATTAATAAATTAATAATAATTAATTATATAAAAAATTAGTAAATAAATAACGTAAAAATCATATAAAAATAATAAAATATGTACTATAAATCGATTATGTTATATCCTAAATATTTTATTATACTTATGTGTTACAAGTTTAGTATGTAATCAATTATAAATATTTTATCGTAAATTTTGAAATTTATTATGACTTTAATACTCAAAGATGACTACCATCCATGACTTACCTTCTCATAAGGTAAAATCAATTTTCATACTATTGTGCATCCACATAAATCATCTACAAGTACTAAAAATCATATTTATTCTTTTCATGTTAAGATGCCATCAAATTATTTTATTTTTAATTAATACAAATATAATTATAGGAGTTAATAGAATTATGATGATTATACATTCTAATTGTAATTAAAACCTATATAATAGTGTGAGGTTACATAAAATAAAAAAAAAGTTGACGAATACTTTAAAAATCATAAAAATATAAAAGAATTGCATTTCTTAAATTCAACACCCATATAACCTATTATTAGGCTAGTATGTGTGAGGTAGTTTCAATTGTAAGAATAAAAAGTGAAAATAATTCTATTTTAACACATTAAGATTGTCTTTCACGTTTTGCAAACTATATATATATATGTTTCAAATTATTGTTTTGTCCTTGTACCTAATTTAGTGTTTTAAGATTTTGTCTATAATAATAAGTTTGTAAAATTTAACAAAAAATTATTTGAAATAAAGATAAAAAGTATCTTCAATAATAAATAATACTAAATCTTATATGATTTCTTTAATTTAAGTAAGGTATAAAAATAAATTATAAGATATGGTAAAAGTTTATTTAAAAAATTGGAGTGTACTTTACTCTAGAGAAATTTTGAGTTTGGTGGGAGAGAAGAAAAAGAAAAATAAGAGAGGGTAGGAATTATAGGAAATATTGACTTTATTGGCATTGGGTTGGATTTGGTGAGAGAGAGAGAGAGAGAGAGAGAGAGAGAGAGAGAGGGAAACTCTGGATTCCACCTCTTCCCGTCCTTCGTGACGGTCCTCTTCCTTCGACCTCTTCAGGTTTTTCCTTTTCTCTTCTTTTACTCTTCATGCTTTGCAGATCCAACCCCAGCTTAATTGTATTCATTCCTGTTTCCATTTGTTATTATCATTGCAACTTTCTTGAACATTCTTGAAATTTTACGAGAGAGAAAAGTTAATATACCCCCCCTCTCCTATTGACTGAGAATGGTTGTTGTTTCATGGTGTGGGATTGATTAAACATTCTTGTGGGATTTTGTAGAGGAGGCTGATTGTGGTTCTCTTGATGTATTTTGTGGATTAATTAGGGTTTCGATTCGAGATTGGATTCTGTTGTCTTCTTATCGATATTAATGGTTTTCAACTTCGATACTCTTTAGGGAATTTAATGGACGCATTGTTTTCTAGATGGATTGGCTCGTCTTGAATTTTCTGGACTATTGCGTTTGGCTTGATTCGAATGCGTTGGTAGGATTTTGCCAAGAATGTGATTGGTTTTTATGATATGTTTAGCGTTTGTTATGATTAGATCCCTCATCCTTGTGATGCTTTTTTCTTGGGTTAAAGATCGGATGGGTTTGTCTTTGAGACGCAATTGAAAGCTTAATTCCGAGTCGTATATGAAAAGTTTTCTTGATGCTCTGGAATTTCCTGGATGATATATCTGTTTTGTAGGTAAATTGACATGTGATGCTTGGTGTGTAGATGTTTGGATTAATACGGATGTTTGGAAATGGTTTTGAATTTTATATATTTTACATGCTGTCTGTAATCATAATTCGATTTGGGACATGCAGAGTAGTTATTATGTCTGTTCTCTCCATTGTCACTGATTTGATTGTATTTTTGTACAGAGCTTTTGTCTTTAGTTTTTAGTTGATATACTGGTTCAATTGTCTGGTAACTTTTCTACCACATTGAAATTTGTGTTGGATTTCAATTTTTAACTTTTAGCAACAAATTAGAATTAGAAAGTAAAAATGAAATGTATTTTAATTGGCATTGATGCTGCACACTTTAATTTTGATTTTCTTATAGCATCGGAGTATATCACATTCGCTGTCATTTCTGATTTTGTTGAGATTTCTATCTTCGTAGAACATTTGCATTATACCCTGTACATTATTAATCTAATAAGATGTTTTCTCGTGTTCTCTAATTGCAGGGTGATCTTGATTTGAATCTTAAGGTTCCTGATACATTTTTTAAGACATGGAAAGAATTTGTTTCTTTCCAAGTTACTTCCAGTATTGGTTGCTTGTATTCCAAGAAGTGCTTGATCGCCAATTCCTTGTCCATGGAGATTTTATTCTTGTTTCCTTTGTCAATTGCACCTAGTTTTTTTGTTCTACATTAATGATCAGCACAGTGTACTCAATGCTTGTTTCTTCTGAGGCCAGTGCTGCATCTTTAGGGAACACATACAAGTAAGAACTTATTTGTCTTTGGCTGAAACCTATAAAAAAGTTGTTTCTGAATAAGTGTTCCTTTGACAGTGCATTCCTGACCCAACATTCTGTTGAAACATCTGAAAGTTCCACTTCTGGGGTAAGAGATTCATCGGGGAGCAGTTGTTTATCACCACCTTCACCTGTTTTAAACCTACTGAAGTTTAACTGAACCTTTTCTTTGTTTTACAGGGCTGAAGTATATAGATTGATGTGTGAATTTTGGATGCTTCCTGCTTCTCAAGTATTAGATAAGCAATTGTGTTGAAGCAGTGTAGACAGAACTTATTTACTGTCATTGTGTTGTTGTTTCTAATGGATATTGGTGGTGACAAAATATTATCTACCTAACAATTCTGAAACTATGTAGATTAGATGAAGTGGCCGGCTATTATTGAAGTCCTCAATTCTTGGGTGGGTCTTGATGAGTTTTACTGAAGATTAATGTTGCTTCGATCAATCATTTTTAGTTGAACCTGGGAATTGATAGTATGTTCTCCAGGACTTGCTTGATTCTACCGCATGCATCCTGCTACAACTACAAAGCTGCGGGTCTATTAATCAATAAGGCTATGCTGCCCTTGCATAAGAAATTTTATGTTTTCTATTTCATTGCCACGACAGCGAATTGACAGTCAAATTTGCTGGACCATCTAATATCTGTCAACATTGTCTACCCTTTTATTGGCATTGTTTGCTAGAGATAAATGCCATCTATCTTTAGTTTGTTTGCCATTTCTTTTTGAATAAGAGCTGCTTTGGGTTTTGTGGGAAAATGGAGAGGTGAATATTTTGTTTCTGAAGCCAAAAGTTGTTATTCCCTCTTTTTTACTGTTTAATATCTTCAGTATTTTTCTCCTTTCCCTGAACACAGGTACAAGTTAATTAAGGAAGTTGGTGATGGGACATTTGGGAGTGTTTGGAGAGCCATTAATAAGCAAAGTGGTGAAGTTGTAAGTATTTTGAGGAGAATGATATATGAAGTTGCACTTTGTATGTTTCAGCTAATTTGTCATTAAATTCCAGGTTGCAATAAAGAAAATGAAGAAGAAATATTACTCGTGGGAGGAGTGTGTAAACCTGAGAGAAGTCAAGGTATCACATCCCTTTTGATCTTTCATTAGCTTTATTCTCCATATATTTATTCTCTAGTTTCTTATTACAGTCATTGCGAAAAATGAATCATCCAAATATTGTTAAGCTGAAGGAAGTTATTCGAGAATGCGACACCCTGTGCCTTGTTTTTGAGTACATGGTGAGTGGCTGGATTTTGTGGCACATTGGTGGCTGATGTAAAACCTAATACTAATTGTTTTACGTCAATATTGGGTAATGTAGGAATACAACCTGTACCAACTTATGAAAAACAGGGAAAAGCTGTTTTCTGAAAATGATATTAGAAATTGGTGTTTTCAAGTTTTCCAAGGTTTAGCTTACATGCATCAGCGTGGATACTTTCATCGTGATCTGAAGCCAGGTACACGATTGTCATATTAAACCATTGTGTTAGTATGTGGTATGATGAAATAATTGGGTTCCATTTATATTATACAGCTTGGGGTGGATTTAATGTTAGAATTTTATTCTCTTATTGCTAATTTTCCATTTTTTTATCTATTTTAAAAATATTTTTCAAATGCAGCATGCTGGATGATTGAATTGAATATCATGACAAAATTAAGATTTACATATATCTGTTACTCTGCTGCAAAATTTTGCTCTTTTGACTTGAGGTATACTCCTTTTCACAGAGAACTTGCTCGTCACTAAAAATGTCATCAAGATTGCTGATTTTGGCCTAGTCCGAGAGACCAGTTCACAACCACCCTACACTGAGTATGTCTCCACACGGTGGTATGTTTTTTTCAACTCAATATGTTATTATTATTGCAAATATGTAATGCACTCTTTAGTATGCATTTAATTTAATATATATTATGAACTCTGATTAGGTATCGTGCTCCTGAAGTGCTACTTCAGTCCCATTTATATGGATCTAAAGTTGGTAAGTATGTGATACTGAATAATTGTCATTTATGGTGACTTATGTTTTACAAAATATTATTTTCTAGAGTCTAGACAATGCATTACTTAAGTCTCAAGAACCATACATTTATCCATTTCCTTTCATCTTGTAGATATGTGGGCAATGGGTGCTATTATGGCTGAGTTGTTCACTCTACGTCCTCTATTCCCTGGTACCAGGTGTTAAACTCTCTCTCCACTTATGCATCTTCTCATATTAGGATATTTTTAGTTGGGATAAAGCTAATAAGTCCTTATTAGGGAATTCACAAATCTGTGATACTTGGCTCCACTCTGAACAAGTTACCATGTCCAAGTACATGACTGAGTAATTTTTTGCATGACATGATATCTATAATTCCATATCAGCGGCATACTTCTCTACTGCATCAAGTTAAGTGACTGGGCTTTGAAGTAACATGTTCCATTATGGCTGTACTTGCAGTGAAGCAGATGAGATCTACAAAATATGCAGTGTAATAGGTAGTCCAACAACTGAATCTTGGGAAGATGGACTAAAGCTTGCCAGGGATATCAACTATCAGTTTCCACAGGTTCTTTTCCTACTTTTGCTGTTTATGTTTTTATGTTTTATTTTGGGAGTGCGTACTAATTATTATGTACTGTGACATGTGAAGCAATTGAAAATGCGCTATTTTGTTTGTTTAAAGTTTTGTGCAGGGTAATTTCAGAGTCTTATATTTGGTGTGCTGGATAATTTCATAGTGTTATATTTCTTCCTTTTATCCCCTTAAACTATTGTATTTTGATATTATGTATATTAAGAGGGGTATTTTCTTCCCTAAATAGTTCCTTATGTTTAAATTCTGCAGCTTGCTAGTGTACATCTCTCTAATCTGATCCCATCCAGAAGTGATGATGCAATTAGCCTTGTTACAGTGAGTATAGTTTTACTTTTATTACTCAGTAGTTTAGTCTTGGCCCCCTTTTTTCAACTAATGGAGTACTATGCATTCATTATTCTGTTTGAATTGTATTTTTGTAGTCACTTTGTTCATGGGATCCCTGCAAGAGACCAACAGCATCGGAGGCTCTTCAGCATCCTTTCTTTCAGGTTGTCTTTTAACCAATCCATACTTTGGACATGTTTTGTACAAAAATTCTTCTATCTTTTAAGCACATGACTTGACTATATGTTAACTTCTGTGAATAGGCTTTTCATGTTTTTGCTTTTTGAATTGTTTAGAGTTGCTTTTACATCCCTCCATCGCTTCGCACAAGAGCTGTGACCAGAACTCCTCCATCTGGTTTGTAGTTTAATTTAGATTGTTTTCCAAGGAATGGCTTATGCTTCAATTGGAAGGGATACCAAACTCCTTGTTGTCTATTTTGGTTGCAGCTGGGACCAGGGGTTCACTGGACAAGCAGGGCCTCAAGAGATACTCTAGTGCTATGCCTAATACAAAAAACGCAAACAATTTTTCTTCCCCAAAATTACATGCTTCTATGGCTTCAGGTGATATAATTGGTTTCAGCCATATTTAGGTTTAATATATGCTGCATATTTGATATTCTGGCATCTGTAGATCTGAGTCGTATTATTATTCATTATGGTTAGAAATATTTGTTGGTGTTTAAGCTGGGAAATCTCCATCAGATATTACTACACTGTTTAACTTGCTACTTTATATCTCAATAATGGAAACAGTAATAACCATCAATAGCTTTTTTTCTAGAATGGATAAGATATAGTTCTAACGTAAATTACTTTTATAGATGAATTATCTAATCTAAATCTTCAATGGTCTGGCCTATTGGCTTTTTTGGTCTCCCTCCCTCCATCTCTAATTTTTAGACTATTCTATGTTCTATCATACTCCTTGGTGGAGATTATGTGCTTGCTTTCCGATGTTACTCCTAATCTGGTCTAGTGTTGTGTGCCCAGTCATCTAGCTTAATTTTTTTTTAAAGTGACCTTTTCTGAATTTTTTCCTTAAACTTGGGTGGTACTTTTCTATTACACAGCACCGTGAGGCATTATTCCATTTTTTTTCATTTTCTTTAAATTCCAATGCCTCCTATTTCCCTATCATTTTTTGCGTTAGACTCAAGATATTTGTACTCTGATGTGTGGTATGGTATGATCTCCAGTTCTCACTTAAGTTTAAATCAAATGTACCACCAACTAAACTTACATTCAACATATTCAAACAAAAGTCATACTCTTTTGAATATCTAGTTTCGTATTATTTCTTCTTTCCAGTCTGGAAGCAATGAACGTATATATCTGGAAGCAATGTTCTTGAAAATAGAGAAAATAGGCCCTTTTTTAAGTGGCATGCTCTGTTTCAAATGTTTAATGTCCACAAAACAGGATACTCATTTATTTCTGAACATTACAGGTGTGCAACGGAAGCTGGATTTGGCAACCGAGGTGAGTTGTTCTGTCTTTGTACTTTTGTCCTTTCCCATTTTACTTACTAACTCATGCCCCACCCACCCATGCGGTCTTTTTACTCATTGAGTCTCCTGTTTCAGCCCATGCTTTTACTCGTTGAATATCTGGTGCCAACCCATGCCTTTTACTTGTTCTGGTGCCAACCCATGCCTTTTACTTGTTCTGGTGCCAACCCATGCCTTTTACTTGTTCTGGTGCTAACCCATGCCTTACTTTTACTCTGTATGTGGTGCCAGGCATTAAGATAGTTCAAGATCTAACACAAATCTGACTCCTCTTTCGCCTTATAGAGTTTCTCCTTTTTTGTGTTACTATGTTGGACTCATATGTTCACCCATAAATTATTTGTTTTGTCAGATTTTGTTCTGCTAAATTGTTTTTGTTTCTTCTGAAGGATGGAATAAAGAACAAGAAGTCACTGAAAACTGCTCAACAATCAAAGTATCGATTACCAGGAAAAGACAACCCGAGTAAGTCTCTTAGTCGTCCTCTGATAACCACTTTCATTTAAGCTCGTTACTTAAAAGTTGATTTTCATTCATAATAATGTGTTTGGCAGGTTCTATAAACAAGGGGAGGACCGGACGCGGGGTTTCCGAAAGCGCTGAGAAGTTGGCCAACATGTCGATCGGTACGCGAAGACAGTCCATGGGACAAAGCCGTCCACCGCCTCCAATGAAGGCTGGAGTGAATTGGATTTCTGAATCTGGAAACTTGGTACTCAGGTCCGGACAACAAATTCCAACTGAGAGAAGTTTGACAAGAAAAGTTGCCGGCTGAGACGATTTTTGGAGAATCCTTGATAGATCCATATTTCAAATCTTCCAATCATGAATGATATATTATGGGTTTGCACCTGCCCTGTTGAGTTTGGTGATGATTTTTGTTACTATTACCGGTTTTTTTTTTGTTTGTTTGCCATACCATCAGTTGTGTGAATGTGTTAGTCTTATAAAAAGGTTCATTTGGAATTTGTGTTCACTGAATATACCAAAATCTTTATATATATATATATATATATATATATATATATATTATTTTAAAGATGAGGTTTTTCAAAATTATAAACCTCTATTTTTATTGTTTTCTTGATAAATATATTTTATTTCACCTCTAAATATTTTAGATGTGTTTGCTTGCTTATTCTCATCTATAGTACAATTCCTGTGAGAATAGCACTTTTTCTGAAGAGATCATATGTTTTAAAGGATAAAATAGTTATTATTGTATTTACGTTGAGATTAAGCAACTTAATAATTTATTTAATAATTCATTAATTTTAGTTCTTTTAGGAATATGAATATGTTGGCAGGCTTAGTGATGAAGGGCCATCTTTGTTAGGCGAAAGTGACATAATTTGTTGAAACCAAAAGTTGTAAAAACGATAATAATTGTCATTAAGCGAGTAACGAAGATGACCAAATTAAGCTTTGTAATCTTCTTAAGAAATGAAGTTGTTAGGTAGTCAATACCTTGGTTTCACTTCAATAACTACAGATATCACCAAATTAGCAAGTAAAGGTCAAATTACAGATATCACCAAATTAAGTAATGTTCCCCGTAAGTTTAGAAGGATGGTCGAACCAAATTTTGAAGTTACCATTGTCTGTCTCCGTCCTTGCCAAAAACTCCAATTCCTCTTGGACAAGTAGAGGGACCATGTATAGCTCATAAAATGTACCATGATTTTGAATTCCCCTCTACAGTACCTCTAACCTCTTCTTCCATCTATATAAACCCTATTGTCACTCCCTGTCTCGCCCAACACTAGATTGATGCTTCAATTTTCAACTAAATCTCACAGATAAATTCATTCAAATTATATATCGTTTACACAATTTAATAAATATCTACTGGATATTATGGTGTGTATTCTTCCATCTTCTCATCTTTTTTGTGTGCCTATGACCCCTATAGGTTGTAAACATGATATATAGACCTAAGAATATTATTTTTAACTTCTATGCTAATTGTATGATTATCTAGAGTTAAGAACTTGAAATATTTGAGTGTTACATTTGTTTAGCAACCATCCTTTACTTCTTCCGTTAACAATTTCACCAAAATCCTTCCTTTACTCAACATATTCCTACTTAAAAATTATGGATTTGACACTTGTTTTTATTTATTACAATAATCAAATTACAACTTATAAAGGAATCAAATTTAAATTTGGTACCCTAAAATCATTTAGGATAGAGAAATCACACTTGATGTCCTTCGAAGAACATTTATGATGACATTATAGTTGGAAGTATTCGATGGGTGACTTGAATTCATTAAAGATAGCCAATATCCATAGGGTAAGCCAATGTTCAATAGACAAATGTTTTATTTCTTTACTCAATGTGCTAGCTCTAGGCCCATTCAGTTATACACAATGCCAGTTAGACCAAATGACAAAATTATAGCATATTTATGCCAACAAAAATTCATAAATGATTAATGACATGTTGATACACCATAAATTTGACTATGACAAGAGGTAATAAAAAAATTATAAATAGATAATAAATGTTGCCTAAAAGAGAAGCATCCATATAAAAGTATGGAAGAAGGAAAGAATAAAAAAGCAATATTTACAAAAAAGATGTTAAAAATAGAATCATTAAAAGAAGTAACATGGAAGCATCAAATGAAAGGAGATCTATTATGAGATGAAATCATTGAGAGGAATTGATTGAAGAGATTATGTAGGAAAATTTCTTTGTCAAATTATATGTAATAAAAAGATGTTACATCAAATTATCAAGATATTTTGAGTTATAAACTACATTTGTATTTATATTGTCATTGATAGAAGATTGCAGTAGAATAATCTTTTGGTACAATGATCTTCTTCAACTAAATCATTAGATTCCTTAAGAGGGCTTGATATTTCTCTTGTGATGGGGATATAAAGAGACGTATGTATGATTTGACATATTGGAAATCATGACCACCCTTATGATTTTAAATCTGTTAGGGTTTCATTAACCCCTAACAGGCCAAATCTAGTCTTTACTTATTTGAGCTCATATGATTTTTACTATTGGTAATTTAAAAGACTCATTAAAATTATATCACTTTTACTTGAACCAAAACAAAAAATGTAAATAACTAATATAAATGCTACAAATAATATATATATAGCCTACCTTAGCTATTAGAAATAAAATTTATAATAATCTTCCACTTGGGCTTTATATTCATTTAAATATTTATATTATAAAATTCTTTAAGCACGTCGTATGCTATTTACTTTTAGACTTCTCTTACACAATCTGGTCTATCTTATACAATAACAGAAAACCTCTATAGTTTTTATGACGACCCAATGTGACTATACCATAATGATCACCACAATAACATATGTACCCAATAACATAGATCAAATATGTATAAGTGACATAAAAATTACATGTAATGTGATCTTAGCCATATCTATTTTCAACTTATTCAAAAAAATATTCTTTATAGACATCAAAACAAAATGCAACATATATACATATATAACAAGCTCATACTAGAATTATGAACATCAATTTTATTTCTGCATAAAATTCCAATAATAAAGAAGACATAAAACATAAATGAGACTCCCATTAAATTAAGGTGCTATAAGGAATTATACCCATGTGAGCAGTGTGCTCATTGAAAACTTTAGGTGCCAAATTCTTAATAATTGGATCATCTTCTATTAAACCAACGTCGTCCTTATGTTCTTGGAGAAACATAATATAATCATATGGAATTGCACTTATCCTATCTCCAGTGGATCTTCTTAATAACACTTATTGAGGTTGTTGAGTTTACTCTATGGGTATTTGAAGGAGAACTTCAACATTTTCTTATGTCAAAACAATGTTAGTAATAACTCCATCATTGTAATATATTACTTGGGTAGGTACTGAAATAGTAATAGGCATAAGGACTTGATAATTGTCAATGACAGGTTCTTCCTCAAAGACAACATTCCTTATGATTTCACCCTCAAGGAATCTTGCATTCCCTGTCTCAAAGAAGGAACCTTTAATGTTGTGAATTTTAGCAATAGAGTCCCGAAAAACTTTTGGAACAGATCTCTTCATAATCATCAAATACATCCAGTTTGAGTATTCCCACTTTTCAACCTTATCCATCTCTAGATTTTTTGGAGTTGGGGTGAGTTTCTCATCCCAAAGTGCGAGATCAAGATTCATGTAGCCAAGAATTATCTTAATTGATTCCTTCCAATTTGTCCCACTTAGCCATTGAGTATGAAGATATAATTAACTTCAGCATACAAATTAACAACTCTAGCAACTAAAAGAGATATGTCATGATAGGCCCATTACAAGATACTGAGCACAACATTAAATTTTAGTCTTTGGAGATAAAAATTAATTTGTAATTGGTACTCTTAATGAAAAAAAATAGATATTGATAATTAATTTTGTCAATAATAATCTTTCTTTTGACCAATTATTATTCACATGAGTATAATTTTTTAATCATCACAGAAATTTTATTATTTGGCCAAATTGTGTATTTCTTTAGGATGAACACAAAAACGTTTAAATAATCTTATATAGTTGATACTCTTAATGCAATAATCAAATATTGACAATTAACTTTGTCAAATAATAGCTTATCTTTGGAGTGACTATTATTGACATGAGTATAACTTTACAATCATCACATGAATGTTATTATTTGACCAAATTGTTTCTTCCTTTGGAATGGACACGAATGCATAAGTAATCTCATATAAATATCAATGTAATTTTAATTAAATCAATTTTTATAATAGAGTTTACTTTGAAAATATATTACACAAACTAATTTAATTAAAAAAAATTATTAGACAAATTAATTAAAAAAATTACGCTTAATACATCACATAATTCAAAAATCAAAGAATTACGTTTTCATGTATATGACTATACAGTAATTGTGTGCATACGCACAAACTCAAATTTGAATAATCTGATAACAATGTTGGCTTTGATGCCATTTGTACGAATTTTTTTTATCAAATTACATGCAATAAAGAAAAACATTGCATCAAATTATTGAGATATTTTGAGTTTTAAAATATACATGTATTCATATTGACATTAACCGAAGATTGCAGTAGAATCTTCTTTTGGTACAATGGTCTTTTTCAGCCAAATCACTGAATTACTTAACAGAACTTGATGTTTCTCTTGTGATGACAAAACATAAAGATGTATGTCGATTTGGTATATTGGGGACCATGACTACCCTTATTATTTTGAGTTTGTTAAGGTTTCCATTAACCTCTTACAGGTTAAATCTGGTTTCCACTTATTTAAGCTTATATCGCTATTACCATTGACAATCTAAAAAACTCACTAAAATTATATCACTTTTATTTGAGTCAAAACAAAAAAAAATACAAATAGCTAATATAAATGCTACAAATAACACATATTAGAAATAAATTTTTTAACATATTATAGTTGTGAAAGGTGTAATCGAGAAAAATATATTGAAAAGAAACTACAACTACAAATGATTATTTTTAATGGTTTTGTCTTATTAGTTCATAATAAAAACGGTTAGAAAGTGTGGACCGTTCTAAAAGAAGTGAAAAGTTATTATGTAATTTTTCTTTATTTATTATCTTAATTTATTTGACTTAATTGTGAAATAATAAAAAATATAAATAGGATGTTTTTTATTATAAATAGAGGTTACTCATTAACATTCTAAGAAATGTGGCAAAGAAGATAATGGTTAATCTATTGAAATTTATGGCATTTTAAGTCACCTCTCTTATTTATTTCTTTTGTCAATTTCTCTTCTATCTTTGATAATTTAATTTTATTCTTTTAAATTTTTTGCAAATTTACATTTTTATTATTTAAATTTTTTGCAAATTTATATATAAAAAAATTTACTTTTTCAGTCATTTAAGTCATTCACATTTGGAATTGATTATTTTTCAAGAAAATTTCTCTTTTAAGCATCTAGAATTTTCCAGTCATTTATTTTTAGTGTACACATTATTTTATATTAATGGCTGAATCTTGAATAGAAAGATTAAATATATTATTTAGAATTTCATTGTTCTTTATTATTATGATATTTATGCATATTGAAAAATTAATATTTACTAATATAAACAAAAAGAATTCTCAATTAAAAGTTGATTTGGCTATTCACTTAACAATTATCGAACCAAATCAACCACAAACACTTCCATAAAGAAATCTAGACCATCAACTACTTACAATGACCCCAGTTAATTACTAGCTTGACTCAGCCATAACAACCATAAAGAAATCTAGCTGAGTGAGTTTGTGTGTGATTTAAATTATTTTATTCATTTACGGTGTAAATACTTAGTTTAGTAATTGAAAGATTATGGTATTAACTAAAGTAGATACAATAGTTAAATGTTAGTATGGTGTGTTTCTAATTCATAAGCTATTCTTGGTTCAGGCGTGGGATATATTGGAATAGACTTAAATATTCACTAAATAATATTTATCTTCTTACATCTAAGTTATTCCATTATTGTTAAACTTTAAAGAACTTCTCATGTGAGTAATAACACTTACTCATCCACATTGGTGTTTCCTCCAATTTGTGTCTCCAAACCACCATATGAACACTTGCAGGAGAGAAAAGAAGGAAAATATGTTTATCTTATGATATTAAATCACTGCAATAAGTTGCATTTATCCTTATTAGAACATTTATTTATATTTTGCTTTATATTTATTTACTTTTTTAATAAAAAATTTAAATATTTGTACAAAATATTTAAAAACATGTAATAGTTCGAAAACAAAAAAGATGTAAAGAAAAGTGACAATTCTATAAGAAAGAAAAACAAAAACCAAGATCCAAGTAAACACTACTAGTTGAATCTTTCTTCCATTTTTTTAATCTTTCTTCCATTTTTTTTTCAACTTTATAATGTGAGTATCTTTGAAGAGATGATTACTTGTCACTTTCACTCTTATGTGGTTGTTTGATTTTTTTTGTTTGTTATGACATTCAAAAAGTCATCCTCTTCCTTTTGAGATATGCTCTTTCAAAATCACTTTAGATACCACACTTTAACTAGAAAAACTTATGAATATTCCTTCCTTCACCTCCTCTATAAGTTTTCTAGAGAAAATGATTGTATTAATGTAGGTATTAATCTTGCGCATGAGAAGAGGGATTGCTCAATATAATGATAATTTTTTGAGTTTACATTAGTTTTGTTTGATAAAACTCTAAAGTTAATAGAAGAAGTTAAATAAAAGATAATGGATTATTTAAAGACTTATATCATACACTTAAGTCTTATTTCATTGTGCTTAAAATTAAAGATGTAAAAATAAGAAATGTGTTTATGTGATATTTAACTATTGTGTAGTGTTTTGTTAAGAGTCCTATTAGTGGAAGGACTTAGATGCAAATTGATATATTATTCAAGGATTTACGTAAACATTTTTTTCAAAGATCTCTGAGCCAATGTCTCAATATGAGAAAAATCAGGAAAAAATATAAGAAGGAAGGATTGAATTGTATTTTAAAAACTTTTTGCAAATTTTTGCAATTCGTTTGAAAAAGCAAAGTTCGTAAAGGTTTGATCTTATAGATGATAAAGGTCTATAAGTATAAAAAAAAATTTCGCAAATAAGAATTTTTAAACGAAACTTCCCTCTTTGGTTAAAAGCAGATAATGAAATACAATTGAGAGAACTTAAAGAAAAGAGGATTGCTCCAAGATTTTATACTAAAACTCAGACTACGTCCAGTTCTTCAATCAACCGAGATTGAGTTCTACTAGCAGACTACCGCCGTAACTTATAAGTATTCTTTTGGCTCGTACCTACTTCTGGTTAACTCGTTCAAGTATTCTTTCTCACAAAGCCACTCCTGGCTTCAACAAGTATTATTTAACATCAAGCCACTTCTGGCTTCAACAAGTATTCTTTAACACAAAGTCACTTCTGGCTTCAACAAGGATATAAAAAGAAGTTTGTGATTAAATCACAAGGCTCAAGCTATACTAGAAGATTTACATCTTATAAACCAACAAAAGATTTGGTACTTCTTCTAGAGGTAGCTAAGAAAACACTAGCAATGTTTTTCTAAAGCTGGTTTGAAGAAAAGAAAGAACTTAGAAAAAAATTTCTTGCAATAACACAGTTTCTCATCTTGTGTTCTATGCGTTATGTATATGTATCTTTTTCTTCAAGATGCAAACATTCCCTTTAATAGAGAATGAGCAACTAGTCATTAGAGATTTGTTCTAATATCTTTAGCTTTAGGTTGATCTTTAGCAAACTTCTTATTGCGTGGATGAGGGCTTTATGTTCATGCATTAAATGCGGTTCTTCATGCAATAAATGCATGCCATGCATGCCCCCATACTTTACACAAATCTTGATAACTTATAGCACTCACCCTTCATTGAACAGTGAGTTTTGCCTCTTTCGATTAAAGAAATGTCTCCATACGTGATAGGTGTACTTTGAGAGAAAACAAGGCTTTGGGCGCGACAAAAATTTGGTGAGAAAACAATTTTTACTTTTTGTAAGGAAGGCATTAATGTGACATGAGAACTTCACTTGTATTTGTTTATCACACTGCTAAGAAGAATGTCTCTATAAGCTTCATAAAAGCAAAATTATCAAAGATATCATTTGATGATTCTTTTAGGTATCATCTGACAAATGAGACATTATCTGATTGTAAAAGCGCAAGTTATTCCTTCGTCGACTTAATATATAATTGTTTTCTTGTATTATTCAAAATAATGGAGTATTTGGACTTTTCCTTAACACAATCTTTCAGGAACCAAATTGGGTATTTACTTTTATTTTATATTTTGTGTTGTTACAAGTTACATTGTACTTGTTTCATACTTAATGCATTCCAAAAAAGAGGATACAATATATTTTTTGTTCTTGTAATTTGAGTTTCAAAAATAATTATTTGAAAATAGGATTAACATGTTTAACTTGTCTTTCATTTGGCCTTGATGTCTATATAAAGACATGAGTACTTTCATGTACTTCAACTTGGATTATACTTTGAATTTACTTGGAGAATTTTTGTATAAGGTGGGCATATCACTAGTAACTTTTTTTTACCTATTTACTTATCATTGGTAGCACTTCAAGTGTCACTATTTATCATTTGTGATGCTTTTTATCTTATCATAAATGTTTGAAGTAACGTTATTACTAGGGATGGTAAGAGGGAAGGGTGAAAATAAGTTTCCCTTTTTCATCCTTATTTTCAAAGTAAAAGTTCATCCTCGTCTTTATGCCCATGACAAATGAAATTTTTGTCTCATCCCCATCAGATACGGATATATCTCTATTAGGTATAGATATATCTATTAGAAATAACGACACTGTAAAAACCAAGAGGAGGTGAATTGGATTTTTAAAAGATTTTTTCCCTTTTCAAAATAATTTCCAGATTTTAAAAAAACTTTTAAGAAACAGGATTCAGATTTTCCTTAACCTTTGATAAGAGCAGTTGGAATAACAATTGTTAATATGATCTGCAATAGAAAAATGAGTAACGAGAGATAGGGTAAGAGAGATTGAACACAGAGATTTATACTGGTTCAGATTTAGCCAATCCTACGTCTAGTTCCCAACCACCACAAACACGTGATGATAACCCCACTATCTTTAAAAGCAATTACAAACACTAATCAGTGACACAATGTAAAAACAATTAAAGATAAACAGAAATACCTCCTTAGACACACTAAGGATGATCTCCACCTCTCTTGACACACAAGAGATGAACACCTCCCTTTAGAACAGATCCAAGGGATGAATTACATAAATCAGTAAACAGTAAAGAAAACATCTGATGAGTGCTGGATATGAAAGCTTAAGCACAATGCAATCACCACTTCCAAGAACTTAGGTCAACCTTGAGAGAGCAAGAAAGCGGTTTTGAAAATTTTTAGCGCAAGTGTTGGAATAAATGGCTGAGTTTAAGAGGGGGGTGAATTAAACTCTTAAAAGATTTTCGAAATCGAAGGCCAATTTCTGAAAAACAGATTTGAAATGAAGAGGAAAATCAATTCTTTAAAGATTCTTGAAATGCTTTTACCAATGTATCATATATCCAATTCAATTAGCAATTCAAATTTCAATTACAGAATTTAAAGAAGTAGGGAAAGAAGATCAACACAAGAGATTTATACTGGTTCACCTTTCAACAAAGGCTACATCCAGTTTCCTAAACACCCAAATCAAAGCAATTCACTAACTTTTAGTTTTTACATGAACCCTACATGAAAAACTAAAACCAGAACAATACACTTGATCTTGAACCCTACAAGATCTGTATACCCTTGTAAAACCCTATTACAAGAACACCTTAATCACCCTGATTAAGAGAAGCAAACTCAGTACAAGATTACACAAGAATTTGGAACAAATTCACCTGAAACAATTTCAGAAACTGAAAACAGAGCACGAAAACAGAGTATGAATTTCTATGAAAGATTCTCAATTCAATTTGATCTTGGACTCTTTGATTGATTTCACAAATTGATTTAGAACACTTGAAAAGCCTTCTTGAACAATGGATTTCTCTGTAATTGATTCGTCACTTAGTTCTTTAAATTTCAAAGTATTTATAACAGAACTGTTCCAGAGGTTTAAAGTTGTTTCTGATAAAATCAATCAGTTGAAACGCGATTTAGCTAGTTGTTTTCATTAAAATAAATTTTCCAGAGAACATCCCAATTCTGAAAACTAAAAACAATCAGTTGAAAACGCGATTTAACTAGTTTTTCCAGAGAGCTTGAATTTCTTAATAATAGCTCCAAAATTTCAACTGATTAAATTCAGAAAAATAGCTAGCTAAAATTAATCAAAACAAAGCTTTAAAACACCAATTGGTTAAAATGTTTAAGAATGACTTAGCCATCAAACTAAGAACATTTTAACTAATTGAAACCACATTTTTAACAAGTTGAAAAACAGTTAAGACTTTTGAAAACATTTCAAAATCTTTTAAAACATTTCAAACCATTTTATAACTCAAGATTAAGTCTAAGATTAATTGAAATGCATCTTACCCCACATCCTAAGACACTCTAATCCTAAGATAAAATCTTCATTCTTCAAGCACCATCATCTTCATCATCAAAGTGGTTGAAGACATCAAATCTACTTGAAACCAAGTCTTCAAGTCCAACAGCAAGAACACTATAATTTCGTGTTTGATCATATGTGTTTTAACCTAAGATGTTGTCTTTCATTTTATAATTTGAAATCAGCTCAAAGTTTCCATTCTTAAGTTGATTCAGCATTGAATTCGCAAAAACGTTGTATTTAATCGATTATATAAATGATGTAATCGATTATATCAGAGTAAAATTGGAAAACATATTTTTCCTGATATAATCGATTAGATTAAGGCCATAATCGATTATATGAAACCCAGAAGCAACATAATCGATTATATGAAATCCAGAAGCAACATAATCGATTATCAAAAACACTTAATCGATTATTTTGTTCTTTAAACTCTTTTAATTCAAATTTTAAGTGATATAATTGATTCTATTTCGATTCCTAATCGATTAAAAGCGTAGAAAAAGGTTTTTACGAAAATAGGACTTGCTCTCAAGTTTGAAATGGTCTTCAATGAGATTTATGACTTGCTCTTTTTGAGAGAATCTTCAACAATCTTCTTTTTTGAAAGCATTTATTCTCCTTGAATAAATATATATATATATTACCTTTATTTCCAAGATGCAACCTTCCTTTGTGAGATAAAATCAAGTCTTTAATATTCCAAGAAATCTTTATATCTTCATCATCAAAACTCCAATCTTCATAATTTAATTGAGATTAATTCTTCACCAAAACTTCTGAGTAACTTTTTACTCATGCTTGAAATAAGTCAACAATATCTCCATCGAGTATGAGTAATTTTTCATCAAGTAACATGTATAATTGTACTTGTCCCTTATTATTTCAAATATTAATTAAATAACTTTTTGCAGAAAAATAAAAATCACGGAAGCATGATATTATAAAGGATTCAATATCAAAATGATACACATATTCTTTTCTCCCTAATAACAAATATCAATAAAAAATTGTAATTACACAAATCTCAAATTAGAGTATCATCAAATAACTATTAAATAAAAATTAAATAATTATAGAAAAAAGTAAAAACTAATCAAATGTATACTTTAGAAACAAATTATGAAACTAAGAACCAAATAAAAGTTAATATAAGTTTTTTTTAGGTTACTTAATAAATTAAATGTGTTTTAGTAATTTAAAACAATTACGGGTATGAAAATAGAGACAATATATTAGAACGGGTATGAAAATGGGGACGAAACGGATATGTATATACTCATTTTGTCTCCATACCTAATTTGAAATATTGAATATTAGTCATACACATACCTATATACAATCAATGTGGACATTCCTCATCAATATTAGAATAAATTTAAATAATATCTACGAAAATGTGTTCATTTGTCATCTTAATTATCACTACTTATCCTTTGTGATATTCTTATAAGTGATAGATTATTATTTTTTATAAAATTTTATGAATTTAAAAGTGATACAATATTTTTCTAACTTTTAGTATTTTATTTATATTATTGTCTTATAATATTTTATTTTTATAACTTCCTCGTAACAATTCAAGATCACATGAATAATTAAAAAAGTAAAACTTGAAATAACCACTTCCAAATCTATTTACCTCCTAGCTTTTCCATATTTTTAATTTATTTTAATCTTTTAACATTTAAAGTTAAAAGAATCAAAATGGATTAAAGAGTGGACGTGTAAGAATTAAAACAAGTAATATAATAATAATAATAATAATAATAATAATAATAGTAATAATAATAATAATAATGAAAAAAACCTATCCTAAGTTCAAAACGAAAACTTTCATTTTGATCAAAATGAATTAAAAAGGGTACGTCTAAAAATTAAAACAAGTAATATAATAATAATAATAATAATAATAGTAATAATAATGATTACCATAATAAAATTTAATATAATTTAAAATCTAAATTTTCATTTTTTTTATTTTATAAGATAAAATAGACTTTTTTGTTTTAAATTTTTAGATTTATTTATTTTTTAATCAAATTTTAATTTTAGTTAAACATTAAAAAGAGTAACATCATAACTCATGTAATAACATGTGACATATATAATAGAAGACATGTGACATAAAAATAAAAAGAAAAAGAAAAAAAAAATATGTATCTCTCATTACATATATCATGTATTACTCATCTAATGCTATCAAAATCAATCTAATATAGATGACACCACATTTATTGATATGTATCCAAATTTATGATTTAATTAAAAAAAATATTACAAAATGGTCAAAAAAAAAAAAAAAAAAACCTATTATACCATTTTACAATCCACAGGAGGTGTCATATGTATGGAGAGACTAGAATTCAAATCATCACATGTTTCCATTTTGTACTGTGAACTAGTATAAAATGAGGATTATACAGTAAATTAGCAAAAACAAGGGTGGAAATGAGAGTGAGGATTTATACAGTTAATCAAGATAAGTTATGTACCGATGTATTTCTATACGGACTTTCATACAAGAACGCAAATTTAAACGTCCATGTAAATTAAAATTAAAATCAAAGTTAACTATATATAATTGAAAAGATCAATTTCATTTCCCTATGAATATTTATAGAGAAATTTATTTAAACAAAGCCAAATGTTTGTCTTAATTTCTTTAATCTCACGTTAAAAGGCAACCATTTGGTAAGCAGCTACAAGACAGTTCCAGTTGGGAGATAAAAAATAAACAAATGATAAATTAACGTAACAGCAACTGTGATGAGAAAAAAAGTATCCCTTAAAATGAAATGAAAAGAGAAAGCAAGGCAGGAAAATTAGGAGGATAAAAAATATGTGATATGTAATAAAGATTAGAACTCCCAATCCAATGGCGACTGATCCTTGGCAAAAATGGAGTCACCACAAAACTAAATCCCTGATTTGCACTATCCTGTGACAGTGTCTATTTAACACCAGAGACCATAACCGATGGTGGGAAGTCCAGTTTTCCGTATAGGACTGACTCCACTCCTTAATCTGGAGTCATACCGTTACAATCTCTAGGAGACAAAATTGGGGATTCCACTAGTTTAGGACATCCACTTTTTGTTAGGAATACACTTCAAAGGTATTGAGCTTGTATTCTCTCTCTGTTTTCTTCCCACCATGTTTTTGCATTCACCTCTCCAAATCTTTCACGGCTGCAAACATCAGTTCAAAAACATTGTTAAATTCAAAACCAAATAACCATAAAATCTTTTAAAGGGTCTTCGGTACACCCTTTAAAATGGGTGATATGGACATACGCCCAACTGACCATTAAAGTTGACAATACTAACGAAATAGGTATATATTTGTGCTTGTGACAGCACAACGGGAACAAATCTTGATTATATAATGATGCATAGATGCTAAGGATTGTTTTACTTAAATATATATCTTGATCATCACTATTTTGACATTTAGTTACGATTAGTTCTTTTCAACAATATCATTTGTGTGAATATTATTTCATAATAATACATGCTCATAGGATCATTCCCCGAAAAGAACAGGAACATGTTTTCGGAGATGCATTATACTATATAGTACCTGAATCTGACACGTCGAAGCTCCCTTGTCCCATCAGCTAACTGCCGGATTGTAATGTAAACTCCAGGCTCGTCTTGTTCTACCCATTCTGCCTCCATTTCACTGGCATTGCTGATAGAAGGCTCATCTCTAGAGGCAGTGGTATCCCTTGCTGGTTCCATAGATGGCCCTGCATGGAAGTGGCCACCACCACCACCATGATCCAACGGTTCAGAGGGGTAATATCCTCTGCTCCCAGAAGGTTTATAGTGACTCCTGGGGGTCCAATCCTTGTTTGAGGCCAGGGGACTTTCCTGTGCAGATGTCAATCTAGAGTAGGAAGAATCTCTTGGCTGTTCAAACGAATTATGCACATTAATCTCGAATCCAATATTAGTTTTTGAAAATTGAATAGAGTTGTCTTCTTACTTAATTCATAGGAAACATATTATCGAGAAAACATATTATCGAGAGATTAGTGTGAAAGGAGTTAATCTTATATGCACAACACGAAATATTTTTAGTTACATATAAGCTTGACCATCCATTACAATTGTATAGGCAAAATTAGTCTTATAAAAGCGTGCTCTCACATGATACGATATAATGGATGAGGAAGATAATGCAAAACATAATCTTGATGAAAGGAAATGTAGATTATTACCTCGTCCTCAGACCTTGGAGGAGTGTTGAGTGCCTGTCGATTAAATCTCTGCACGTTATAAAGTTCCATGATTCTGTCGTAGTTCTCACCCCACCATCTTTGCGCTTGCCATTTATTAAACATCTCTCGGCTTCAAATTCAAATGCTAAGTATTGTCAGTCTTTGCTCCTACAGGATAATTTAAGTTCTCAACAACTAAAAAATCCCACACATTTTGTGTAATATTTATATTAAGGCCTAAGGTGCGCATTCTTTTCAGAATGTAAATTCCATATTTCAGCTAATCTTTTGATCCAACAAGTGCAGAGCCAAGCAAACAAAGCATTGTTAGGCGAGCGCAAAGCGCAATTGGGGACCAATTTATTTAGTGTTTAATTGGTTCATTAATTATTACTTTAGGGACAAGCACAATGATCATTTACAAGAAAATCAACATTTTTGCAATAGCTTGTAACTGAAATCACTTGTCAATTATTGCTGTAGTCGTTACTATACCTGAAGCGAATTCTTTTAAGATCGTTTCCCCCATTAGGAAGAGACACAAAGGTAATGTGAACCCCTGGTTCCACCTGTGCCATCCATTCCTTAGGTTCATCCTCGTCCTCTAAGACTACATCACAAACTGATGCTGAGTCACGTCCTCTAGGGGTGCGGTCACCACCGAATGCCCCAGCAAATCGTGGGTCTGATCTACCACCAGGGTAGTGAGAGGTTGTGAAGTCCCAAGCGGGGGTTGAACTTGAGCTTGCACCCCCAATATAAGGGTATGGAACCCCTTCTGAGATGCTATCGAAGTCTGGATATGGTCTATGTCCTTTCTTGTAGCTACTGGACCCTGTGCAGGGCTTGCATTGTTTGTAAGCACCTGAAAACTTTAGTGCCATATCCTTTATCTGCATGTAAAGAATATAACCAACACCAATGCATTAGAGGCTTCTATTATTTAATTTCAAATAATAGAAAATAAATAAATAAATATAAGAGTCTTTTTCTACTACAAGGATAAATTATTCAGGATGAGTGAATTTGCAAGAAAAGATATTACAATTTATCCTAATAACAATCTTTCTCACCGATTTATATACAATGCAACTTAAGTTGAAAACTTTGATTGGTAAGCTATTTACACGCGAGCGAGACACGAGTTATCAGAAAATTGTAATGGAAATAATACAATAAAACATTTCATGACAACTAGAAAAATACAATTATATCATGCTTCCTTTTATTTAAATCTAAACGGCATACTTAAAAGGAGTACCCCCCTCTCCCCAAGTAACTTTCCTTTTAATGTTCATATATAACATCTACTGTTCTATTCTTTTGTAAACTGGGATTGTCGAATATTTAATAATATATTCTGCGTCTAAGTGGATTTCGGTCACTGACTGACACAATTAGTACTCTCAAGTGGGGAGTGGGTACAGTTTAAAATTCCATTTTTATATCTCAACAATGTGTTAAGGCTTCCAAAACACCTGAGTGGCATCTTGCTTTATCCGCCTACTTATTGCTTTGATACTTTCCTTTTATCTTGAATATGGTATGATTGTCTAAAATATGATGCACTAGATGAAAAAGAGAAAAGTATAGACGGAGAACTAGTTGTCTACTAGCTAGAAGAAGCAAATACAAATTGTCCATGATTAAAGAAACTATTTTTTATTGGAATTGGACCAAAGGAAACAAAAGAGGGAGGAAAAGCCATAATTAAAGATCTAAATAATTTAAAGATAAGCACATTGAATATTGGCAGACGATAGCAGAAGTGTGTTCGTCAAATGGCACACAAGGAAGGACTGATGGAAACCATTTGTGCAAGTCCTGATGTATAAGTTAAAAGTAAATTTGGATGAAACTGAATGGAGGCTAAGGTTTCAGTCTTCGGTCATTTTCAAAGAAAAACCTTTACAGCTGGACTTCTGGAGAATGTGTTTAGGTTGAGGATACAAGTGGATGACAAAATCCTAGCATACATGCTACCATGAACTATGTTACCACTAATGGAAAGCATTTCCTAATTGAAGAAAATTCAGTTGATATTTAACCAGTTTTTTTCTCATCAATTTTTTAACTTAATTTAGAAATAGTTGGTTCAAAATATTGGGATAGGCATAGAAATTCGAGAAGTGCTTCACACACTATTCTGTTAATTAGAACAATATTGTCTAGTTGAGTGTCCAGCTTAAATTGCATTTACATTGACTTGCAAAGAAGAATAAACAACATTAAAATGAAGGTTACTCACTCACATAAGTAGACATTAAGAAAGAGAATCATGTCGATTGGTCTAAAAGCAAATGCTAAGGTATATATATCAAATATACTTTTCTACCATAAAAACAATCAATAGTCGGCTATATCACTTATCTATTTTTGCTTTTTTTCTGCGTTGGTAATAATAGAAAACTTTTGAAAAACATTGGATCGACAAGAATTCAAGGATGGGCCACACTAGGGATAGGAATATGGCAGACCCTTGCTGTGATAGGAATCTTTTCTCATCATCAACTCAAATGCTGAATATGAAACATGTTCCCACTATTGCTGTTCTCATTACACATTTAGAATAATTGACCGAGACATTTGCTTTTCAAGGAAAACCATGTTAATATTTTGGAGAATAAAAGCAAAAATTAATTGATACTATTCGTAGTTAATAAAGATTATATGAAAATATAAATTAGTTTCCGCATCTAAAATCTGATGATATTATTCTTTATTATTTTCTACATTAAAAAATAAGTTATATATAGAGTACTAGAAAGTAACGAGACACACCGGAATCGTGTAAATATGTTGATCCGTTTATGTTAGCATGGTTATTATAAATCTTAAACTGCAGAGCACCTTGCTGCTCCCCTCATGTTCAATTATAAGTGGATAATCAAGGGTTGATTGGTTAATCATGAACCCATGTTGCACCTCCACAGGTTAGCAAAATGACAACACCACATGCCCACAAGCTCTTAAATAAACGAATAAAATAGACCAAATAGTATATGATAGGGAGCATACCACCAACATCAAAAGGTTCCAAATCAGAACAGAACAAAACAAAACTGCGTCATCCAAAACCATGCGTGTCTTAACTTATTGCCACTCGGTTCAAATTTTATTCAAAATAATCCTCTTCTTATTAAATTAAGAAATAAAGAAATTATATTAAATTTATTAATAAGAATAGAATCAATAAAAATACTATTAAAATAAAATGTTTAATTTCGATATACTATTAAAAGGTAATAATTTCAATATTGTTAAAATCAGTAAACTTCGCACAGATCGATAATAACGTATTATTGAAAAATTGCATTGGACCGTTACTTTAAATTGAAAATTGGATTTATGAAATTACGTAACATGACTTTTAGCTTTGACGGTAACTTGTTAAAATCAACAAATGCAAGACTGAAATAATTACACACCTGCACTATTTATTCTAAAATAGAACTGAAATTTATCAAAAAATCATATAAATTGTTGCTAAAATAGTGGTGGCCCCCCGTCATATCTGAGCGTACATAAACGAGGTGAAGATTTTATTTGTTTTTCACCAAGATTGAAAAGCAAAGATTGTGGGTGAATCAAGAGAGAGGGAGAGAGAAAGAATGTGTGTATGAGAGAGATGAAGAACCTGTGTGGTCAGGCTTTTGACAGCTTCTTTGGTACTCGGCGTGCCACTCTCACGGACTCCTCCTTCTTCGTCCCTCTCATCCGTCGTTTGCTTCGTACACGCTATGCACGTAAACATCTTTGTTTTACTCTTTTTAATTATACCCTCGTTTTATCCTGCACAACAAATCAAAAACATAGTTAGATAAATATCAAAGAACCAAACAATTTTTTGATAATAATAATAATAATTGTTTTGGATGGACTGGGATGGAGGGCGACGTGGAATAGGAATGAAGGACATAATTGGTTACGCGTTTGAGGCAATCACTTTCATTGAATGAAACAGTGACAGAGCGACGCCAGCCAACGGAAGCACCAGATTGAATGAAGAATGCCAGCAACACCACAGATGAGAATGCGAAATAGAAGAAAAAGAAAAGGGAACTTAAATTTTGCAGTATTGCTGGTCTAAGAAATGATATCTTTCGTGGGGAAACAGAAGGGAGGAAAAGAGAAAAAGGAAAAGTGGTCTTGAGAAGGAGGCTCGGGATCAGAGCAAGATCGAAAGCGATCTCAAAATCTCAAAAGAAGAAAATTGGGTCAATAATTAAAAGTAGAGAAAGGAAGCAAAATGGGGCAAGGAATGGCCAGGGTACTACTACACTACTACTATCTGCTTTGCTTTACCGCACACAAATTCACAATTTTAAAAAAAGAACCTCCAAGCCGAAGATTCTGACACCCCTTAAAAAGAACCAAATAAACCCCATTGATAATAAAAACATTTTCTCACGCCTCAAATAAAGAGAAATTGATAAATAAATATAAAAATAAGTACTAGCACAATGAGATATAATAAAAAACTAAGTAACATACTATATAATATATTCTTTCGATTCTCGCTTTATCTTTTGTGCAAATCACATCAATCCCCGTTCTCCGAGGCACACCCGAAAACCAAAAGCGGCTGACTGACTGACTGACCTAGAGAGAGGGAGGGTACGTGTTTTTGGGATTGCGGAAAAAACAGAATGGGTTTGAATGAGGAATCAATGTTTGTCGGAGGGTGCGAAGAGAGGTAACTGGACAGTGAAAGAGAATGAAGAAGAAAAGGGAATTGAAATTGTTAGTGCATTGATTGAGATTTTATAATTCTAGCTTTACTGCAAAAGCAGAATTAATTAAAAAGAGTGAGTCATTACTATTCGAAAACGACTTAGCAAGCAAACGCTCAACCGCTTCTCCTTCTTTTGTCTCACCTCTCGCCGATGCACCATCTTCATATGTCGAACGCTCTCTATGGCTTTCTTTAATCAAATTCAAATCAAAATCAAAATCAAAATCCCTCTCTCTTACTACTATCTATCAATCAAATTAAATGCGCTGCGTTTGGGATCTGAAACGCATTTTAATGCAATGTATATACCTATTAATTACTACTATCTACTTTAATTTCCCTCGCCGCACAACTAATAGATCAAAACTTACCTTACATACACGAACGGTGGATTGAATAGGTTTGGATATGATATGATGTGATGTGATTCTCACTCTTTTTCTTCTTCGTTTAGCTTTCCATTTTTGAGCTCCGAAGCGAACTAAGAAGCGAGAACGATGAAGCGGTGATGAGCGATGAGTGGCGTTGTTGATATTTTGGAGAGAAAACGAGATACGAGAATCTGGAATCGGTGACCGAAAATTTAGAAGATGGCGAAGGTTGAGGGTGTTGTATTTATACGGAGGGGGAAGGGTGACAGCGTTAGTTTTGACGGAAAATGTTTGGCGTGAGAATGGAAGGCGTTAAGAGGAATTTTGTTTTTGTCTTTTTACAGCGGAAACGATGGTCGATGGCGTAGAAGACACTGGGACCCACATGTTCATGCTGATGCAATGCAACACTGAAGGATCTTTAACGTGCGTACGTAGCATCACACGTGGCGAAGCGTGATTGGGTGTGATGTAATGGAGGTGTTGAATGGGTGGGATTAGTATGACAGAGTTGGGAACCATCCCATCAGGCCTTTCATGTCCTTCGTTACCACTTAATAATCATATGGTAAGATCATAACTCATAACTCATAACTTTTCGCAAATCAAAATTATCAAACATCGCTACTATATTTTGAAAATAAGGTTTAAGGTTTGAGCTAAACCATACCTTAAATTACATTATCCCAAAACTTTATTTCTTTTTTTTGGAAAATTTAAATGTGTGCTACTTTAATTTATTTTAATGCAAAGATTTTTTTTTCTAGCAATTTGGACACTCATAAATGAGTCTTTTAAATGTTTTGGTTAAATGCTTTTTCTTGTAAATAGAAAAAGATGTATGAAATAAAGTAAAAAACTATTTGAATTTATTAATATAAAGAATATTCAAAAAATAATATATTTTCGACTCATTTCAAAATTTAAAAAATATATTTTTAACTGTTACCTTATGTATGGATTGGTTCCTAAATAATAAATGGACCTTATATATATTCCTCATTAAAATCTTCATATGATGGGACTGTGAAAATTTATTTGTTTTCAGACAAGTTTTTTAATATTATCGCTTATTCATCAAAGACCTCAAGCTCATGAATATTGAATTATTTTCAATAACAAATTTGATATTTACTCATTTTTAGAAAATTTAGTTACATTTAATTTTTAACTGCTTTTGTTTTAAAAGTGGTTTTCTAGTATTTTGTTTGAATAACAAAATTAAAATATATCAAAATTATATGTTTTTAAATGAAAATAGAGTATTTTAGTTATCATCCTGTGTAGAACAAATATTTTAAAAATAGATTTTAAAGTAAATCAGTAATAACATTTATATAAAGTACTATGATGTTATTTATAATTTATTTTAAAATTTATTTATTTAAAATTATTTTTTTTGTCTAAATTTTTAATTAAATAACTATATTTTTTATTGATGATTTTCTACCATACTAAAAACACGAGAAGCTTGTAAAGAGTAGAATATATCTACCCAATTATAATTTTAAATGGGTAAGCAGTTTGGAATCTTTTTTGTTTTGAATTATTTCCTCTTTCTTCTGCTTTGGTTGAAAGTTTAAGAGGAAACTTTGTTTGTTTGATGTATAGTTGGAGCTTACCTAGAGTTGATTAAAGTGGAAAATAATCTTAGAGTGTTGTGCTTCAATTCAGGTAAGAGGATTTAACATTTACACATGAATCGGTTGATGGTGACAAAACGATGAGTTGAAACTGCGATAATGGTTTATGGTTTAAGATGTTGTTGGTATCTAGAGGATAGTATAAGCTAGTATAAATGTTATTATGCATTGTTAAGAGCCTATAAAGATAAGAGATCACTATGGAAGTGTAAAAAACATAGGGATTATAGTTGGAAAAGCTGAACAAGCAACTCTCGACCTATGTATTACTCAAGTGATGGTAAGATAGTGAGTGATCATTACTTCCACCGCCTTTGGTTGGTCAAGTGATGGGATTGTCACTTAAGTGATAGTGGTAACTTAAGGGAGAGAGACATCAGGGCTATTCTCTCTACTAGAGCTGTGTTGCTGAGGCGATGTGTTAGTCACTTACGCAACGTATTAATCGCTTAGCGAGAGAGGATAGCTCTTGACCTTGATGTCGCTCAAACAAAAGATTGGTTGCTCAAGCAATGAAGGAGGTTTAAGAAGGGGTTACTCTCGCTCTCGATATCACTTAGGCGACAAGTAGTCGCTTGAGCAATGAGTGAGAGGCCTAGACCCAAGTGCTCTTGGCTTTGATATCACCCAAGCAGTGGTTGTCGCTGAAGTGATATGAAGGTGGGTTGTTATATATGATTATGTTGTCCAAGTGAGGATAATGCTCAAGCGATATGTATCTAATGGTGTGAAAAATCATGGGTGTTAAATGTTGTTTTATGATGTGATGATGATGATGGTGAATATATATAATAATAATAATATATATATATATATATAATATTATATATATTGTTGCTAAAATGCATGATTTTGATGATATGCATGTTGTTAGCTTATCAAGGGCGATAAGTTGATGATTTTGATCATAGTGGAACATGTAATGATGGTATATTCACTTGTGAGGGTTTGAAGCCCTTGATAAGTGGATGATGTGGTCATTGATGGGTGGTGGTACATACCCAAGGTGAAATTGTATGATAGGTAATAGTGGTATACATTGACATCTCATGAATAAGAGGTATTTTGACTTCATTGATTATATAGTCGTAAAGATTGAACATCATATGGTGAGAAATGGAAGGACGCTTACATCAGGCTCTTGAAGTACATGTACACTTAACTTTAGATAGTAAGTGTTTTATGCTATCCTAACCTTAGATAATCTTGGCTTGGTTCAAATTGGAGCTTAGGTGTTAGCCTCAATGGGGTGTACTCACCACAATTAGAGTCTTTTGTAATAATGTCTTACATTTGATCATAACGAAATTGGTAACTGAATATGTTTGTGTTAATTGTTGAGATGATTTTCATGTTTAGTGTGACTGCATGCTTAATGATGTTAAATAATAAAATGTATAATGTTTATGGTGTATTATGTTAACTTACCCTACTGTTTGTGTGGGTGACATTACTATGATCAGTTATGCAGGAGTGACTAAAAGTGAGCGGAAAGATGTAAATTGTGGTGTAGTGGTGGTGGTGGTAGGAGTGGTGATAGGGTGTCATGGGAAAGTGGTGGTGGTGGTGGTGGTGAGGCTGATAGGTGTGGCGGTGGTGGTGGTGGTGGGGTTGATAGGTCTAGTGGTGGTGGGGTGTTGTGGGTAGGTTGGTCGTGATGAGGTGGTGTGGCACCAAAGAGGCACCATGAAGCATTTGATATGCAACCACATGACATCATATGATGCAGCCACGTAGACATCAGTGGAACTCGATTAAATAAGTGAGAAACCTTTTAATGTTGTTTGCCTTTGTCGATTTTTGACACTATTTTTCGTAAATTTAAGAACAAGGTAAGTCTAAAGTTTTCAGGAAAGAAAATCAATTTTAACCAATACTTTAGAAACTCAAAACATATTTAATCCAAATATATATTTATTTAAATACATGTATAATATATATATATATATATATAAATATATAAATATACAAGTACGTAAATATACAAGTATATATAAATATATAAGTATATAAATATATAAATACATAAATTCATAAATACATAAATATATAAATATATAAATATATAAATATATAAATACATAAATATATTGTTATATATTATTCTAATTATATTAAAAGTTATCAATAGATTATTTTGACGAAGTTATCAATAATTATAAATTACTAATATTTTTTTTAATAATATGTAATTTTCTTGTAATGTTTATAAAAGCAGGAAAACTATTACAAGAATACTTTTCTTAATTTTATGTTATTTACGCATTGACTATTATAATACAAATAAGTCTATCACAAAATAATAATAACAAACAACCGTTAAGTAATAGATTTGTCGAGTTTTATACTACATTTTAATTAAGCTCATTTATATATATAACCTAAGTATGTCATACACATCTTAAAAATATTATAATTCAACAACATATATATTTTAAATTCACATAACTAAATATATATCAAGAATTAGCAAACTAATTATTAAATTCACTCAATAAAGTTGCAATCACATACAATTATAATATTAAAAATGGTAAGAAGCTAGAGCAAATAACTATTTTAAACAGAAAATTCCAAGAACATACAAAATACGTTACAATTTTACAATGTATTAAGTATGAAAAGTAACCTTTTAAGGTAATTCCAACACAGGGTTTGAGCTTAAAACCAGACTCGTTATCCAACCACAACACTAGATGAATCTAAATGAAAAAAATTCATATTCAAAATTGAAACAATTTCAAAATATACAAAAATCATATTGAACTCACATTTTAGGGTTATGATAATACATGTTGAACTCCACAGCAACCACTAGCTACTACGCCTCTTCCCGATGACCTTCTCGGTACCAATCCCCTTTAAGCTTCTAGCTTCATATATTGGGACTCAATTTGAAAGATTGGGAGAAATTAGGTCTTCTCACTTTACTCACCAATGCAAAAGATGGAGTGTTAAGAGGATTTATTACGAGGGTTTTGGATAATCGAACTACAAACATGTGAATAAAGGCACGATGAATCTCAATAAATGGGGAAGAGGAAGACTTCACATTTCTAGGCTCGTAGAAAAAAAATTAAGAAATAAGAAATATGGCGTTAGGAAAATGAATTTGTTGACATTTACTTAAGTTTTAGACGTGTGTGAAATAATTTATTCCATTATCTTTCTTACATAAACTTCATTAGCATCAGTCAAGCCCAATTTACTAGTTATTATTTTTGTTATTATTTCAAGTGTATGCTAAATCGATACTCATTTTAATAAAAAAATTATTTTATGTGGGCTAAGCCTACACTATTTTTATTGTATTTTATTTAAATATAAATTCTTTGTATTCTGTTTTGTGTAGATTTGATTAATTTTAACTTATAATTATCTAATTTTAAATATAAAACTAGTGTCCATTTAAGTGCCTCTCACTTTGATGCAAAGTTAGGTTTCATTGGTTTAAAATATGTTAGCATCAACCTCTACTGCTTAACTCACTCTGATCTATGTACTTTTTTTAGTGCCGCATTAGAGTTGCCTAGACTAACTTTTATGGTATCTCTATTTTTATAAAAAAACTACTTTTTTAAGTTAATATAGTTTCTCTAATAGTGTTAGTTTGACTACTGACATATAAATTAATATATTTACTTTTACTATTTTTTTATTCTACTTCGCTCACTGGACAACCATATAATTATAAATGTACACTATTTTTTCAGTTAATTATTAACATTTTCGTAGGGTGACGTGATGGAGTATCAAGCAATATGAGAATATCAGTGGGAGTTCTCACCTTAGACTTCAATGAAAGAAAAAAAAGTACCCTCAAAACACTAAGGTGTTTAGGGTTTTTCAAGTTTAGTGTTCATCACGTGTTCTCCTTCTTATTATTTTTAGGGTTGTTTAGCATGTATTGTGTTAGTTTTAGGTTTCGTTATTACATCATAATTTTCTTTACTTTGTTTAGCATTTTTACTGCATTTTTGCGTATTTGTGGTTATGAAACATTTGGTAGAAAAGGGATGTGATAGAGAATAATGAGAAACGAAAGTTGAAGAGGGGGAAAATCCAACAACCAAATGCCTTTTTCTAACTTTTAATATATCTCGATTAATAGTATAAAAAAGTGGTAAAGAGAGTTTTATACTAAGAAAAACAACAACTGTAGGCCTCATGTCGTTAAACTCAGCTTCAAATTACAAAGTGATGATAGACACTTTCACCAAACATATACTCCATCAATATCTATAACATTGTATGTGTTATATACGATACTTACGTCTCATTTGTTTTTCCTTTTCTGATTCTGTGTGTTAAATAGGTAAGTAAGTGGTGTGAGAGGTAAATTTTCAAGTCTTTGGAAGAGAAGTTAAGGGTTCATAGTGACATAACCGATCTGCATCAATCGAAATCCAGAAGTTGATTTTGATTTGAGAAGGCATTTTGCATGAAAAGGGTAGGTATATATGGTAGAGAGAGGAAGGTGAAGAGTGGGTCAAGATGCTACCAGCAATTCCGGCAAGAATGGAAAAAGGGTTTGATGGAGGATGGCATGGAGAGGCAGGGTGCAGTGTGAAGCAGGTGCAGTGAGTTATGGTGCGTGCGAAAGGGAAACATGGTGGGTTCAACATGCTAAGTTTGTTGTCGAACAGAGAGATGATTAGGTGTGAGATATGGGTTTGGTTTATGGTGGAGGATTGAACGTGCATGCATGGGTGTGCCACAATTGCTGCTTCTGTCTCACTCACTCTCACTCACCCTTCGACAATTAGCAGCATAGTGCGTTCAATAAGGGGCTTTAGGCGAACCCCATTATTGCGTGTTTGTGCCCAAGAGTACACCAAATGGTGGGTCAAGGAGAATGCAAGTTTGGCAACACAAGATTTTGCAATGGTAGTTGGATCCATGGGGGTTGCATCCTTCCACACTCCAGTACTACTTCTGCAAGGACCATCATAACTGTTCAATACTTTTGATCATAAGCAAAAAAATAAGTATTAAAGAGAACTAATCTTAATTAATAACTTTTTTTAGACTTGAAATAATACTCTCAAAGTTAAGTGTTTGATATTCTCAAAGAAAATACCTTCAAAGTGGTGAATATAATGATAGGTTGAAGTGGAAACTACTCCTACTCTTATTAACATTGATCAATAGTATTAAGACTTGGATGGTGATACAGGGACACCACATTTATCAACATCATTATTTTACACAAATCATTCTTCAAAACAAAATTTAAATTTTTTAAATTAAATTAAATTCAATACAATAAGGTGTTGTTGGTGTGCATTTTACATTTTCAGTGTTACCGAATCATTTTTCTTAAAATTTTATACTATCTCTAACAAGAAACTCAAATAGTATTATAAAACTAAATAGGCATTGATGGTTTTTATAACTTGTTTACTAATTAGATGTCTTTGATAAAGAAGATGATTTCAGTGTGTTTGACAAATAGTTCCATTTTATAATGAATATATTATTAATTTTATGAATGTAAAATATTAGTTTAAATTTATATCAATATGCACAGAGTCTTTATTCAAACAATGATTCAATCTCTTTCTATCTTATTTTTCTTAGTTTACACAAGAACTCTTTTTATTTCTAAATCGAAAATTTGAACTGGTGGTGAAAAATGAAATCCTTCTTGTAGGACTACACTAGATACATAATGCATCATTTGTTCTGCAAGGCACTTTAACACTTAATCGGATATGCATTTATGAGTTTGATTATATATATCTTAAATTAGTTTAAATTAACTAATTGGTAATGGTGAATAGATCATTTGTTTCTTAAAAATGTAGATAAGATTTTGATTCTTGTGTTATGTATATAAAAAAAAATATAGCTCGAGAGAAATCCATCTCTTGAATGATATGGGAGTAAACACATATTCTGATTTATTATTTTTAACTTTTAATAATATTAATATAGTTTTAAGTTTTAAACTTATTTTTTATTTTCTTTTCATTCATTTCGATCTTCATATTATCTAGTTATCATCTTTAATTATTATATAAATTTTATTTTGTTTTGGACAAAAATTAATTAAATGCGTAAAATATAATCAAATAATCATTGAAGTAGGAATTTTTTTTTAAATTACTATAATTGTAAATATTTATATAGGTAATCAGTGAGTGAAGATAAAAGTTTGAAAAAATATAATAATTATTTTTACATAAACTAATAACCTAAACTAAATCATGTGTTAATTAGATTTGTCAAAATTATTTTTTTAATTTCAAACAAAAAAATATTCTAATAAAAAATTTAGTTAAGATGATTTTAATTTAATTCTAAACCTAAAAGATAAGAAACCATTAACACCCTAATGCATTTTTTGCCCAATAAGTAGCTCTCCAGAAGCTGCACATGTCTATTTTTTGATTTATTTTGAAATCAACACGGTAATGCAGAATATTTACTTTTTTTAATGATTAATTTTTGTTACCAATATTCCTTTTAGAAATAAAATTTTTCAGAAATATGATTGATAATTTTTCTCCCTTTTAATCATGTTTCATACATTCATTTGAATTTAAAATCTTGTTAAAGAAAATTGAAGTCAATTTTCCTCAAACCAACTCTCTACAAATGTATATGTCATCTCATCCAGGTTGTGTCTAAAAATTATAAGATTTAAGATGAAACTTATTCAAATTTTATTTTAATATTTTTTTATTTTTTTATTAATTATAAAGTTCTTAATCAAAATTTTGCAATTAAATATTTTTAAAACTTAACTCTTAATTATAAAAATATCAGATTCATTTAATATATTATTGAAATAAATATTACACAAATTTTTAGTAATTTTAATTTTTCAAACAACATAAACAGTTATACTATCAATATTACTTTCAAACAGTGCATGTTTGAAATAGAATATAACCTTTTTATATAAATGAATATTTATGGTAGAGTTAGAATCCATTTTTGTATATAATATCTTGGAAAAAAGAAGAAGAAGATTAATATAATATTTTTTTCAGTTCCTCATCTCTAATTTTTAATTTTAAGGATTCAAATAAAAATTGATTTCATATTTTAGATCATTCAAACTTGTTTTCATATGAAAGAATCTTTTATAATAGGTTGGTCGATATAATTATTAGATTTTAATCTAAAGATAGATTAAATTATCTATGAATATATAGGTGAAGTTAACTCAAATTATTATTATTATTAGGTGGGACGAGTGTTGTTTTTCTCTCAGAGCAAATTCAATGTTGATGGTATAAAATGAATGAGTTAGCCATAAAAGAAAGCATTTCAAGAGTGGGAAAAGTGGGTGCACTGTTTGGAAATAGTCAGCAGAAAATAAGACTTGCTATGGTGCCTGTTACATTCCACCAAACTTTGCTTTCCTTGCTCAGTCCATTGTTTCTACGTGCCTATTCATTACTAAAACAATGGAAAAAGGCAACAAAAGTAACAAGATCCATAGCGTTACGTTACTGAACCGTATATGTAGACATGGTCCAATCAGGTTATGCACGAGTGAAATACTTACAACAAGATATACCAGTTACGCAAAAAAATGTGAGAGTTCTGAAAACCAAGACAAAGTTGTAGTGACCAATTAAAAGCAGAAATGGAATTGAAGTAAAATGTTCACAAAAGTTTTCTCAAAGAAGAAAAAGTGGGTTGTATGATGTACATGTATGCTGTTGGGGTATAGTATTTTGTTACTGCGTGTTCATTGTTTTGTCTGACTGAAGCAGTACAGTGTAACTCAAATCCAGTATTTAAAGTAGTTTGCAGAGTGACCGTGTATGAGCAGTGTGAAGAGGATTGAGAAGGAACAAGTGATGATGTGCTTTAACTTTAACCCATTCTACTGTTTTTGGTTCTTGGCTTTATTCCCTGGACTAACCTCTCTTTAAGCAAAGAATGCTTGGAATGGAGGGACAACAAAACCACACTATAAAAACTATAACACAATCTCTCTTTCTCTCTCTACACTGCCAGCAATGCAACTCTCTCTCTCTCTCTCTCTTTTCCTATCTGAAAATGGGGGTTCCACGTGTCACAATCTGGGGTCATGCTTTACCTAAAGATATGTTCTCACTAGATCTTGTTAAGTAAGAAAAGCATAGTCAAGGTCCAAAGCCATTCCTTCTCAACTTGGGGTTTTTCGTTTTCAAGAGAATTCAAAAAATATCCGACACTTTAATCACATCTTTGTTATTTTTTTTTCCACTTCTCTTTATCTTCAATCTATGTATAAAAGAGAAAACACAGATGTTATCAAACAAAAGCCTATACTCAGTCTAAGCAAACACAAAATTATTCCTCTTATCATTATTATTTGCTAACAAAAGGATCAAGATTTCTTTTCGTAAGACCCTTCCATGTTTTCCCATACCAATTTTGTTTTCTTATGCTTCTTCTGTTGTCTCTCAGTTACAAATTCCATTTGGCACATGCCTTTCCAAAAATGTTATCATTGTTGTATTTTTTTAACCACCACTCATCCTTACAATCCATACCTTCAGATTCAGCTTATGAAATTCAAAAATCTGCAGAAAAAGGTAAAATTGAAAAAAACATGAAAGCATGGCGTAGATTAGACCACTTTTAACGTTAGGAATGTTCTGTTTTTTCTCAAGTGAATAAGCAAGCATAAGGCAATTATCATACATATAATATATAATAATGTGCTTTGAAAAGTGATCATAAAGCTCCCCATTCAGCAATCCTCTCCCAAGGTAGATCTCCATAATCTCAATCCCCAAGTGTTTCTTTCCCTGTTTCCAATGTTTGGGGTTTGATTACTTTGGTTATTAGGTTGTTCTCTTTTGATTTCTTGCTCCAGAATAAAACCATTATTTACCCATGTTAAAAGAAGAGACACAAGTGGGCTGTCTTGTGCAAACACTGTTTATCATAACTTTTTTGGTTCATACATACATAACATTAGTTCATTTCTTACTCACCTTGGTGCATGATTCAAATATATTTATGGAATTAATTCTTACCCAATTGTGGTAGTGGCCCCTTGAAAAGTAACCTCAACAAAGCAAGTAAAGTCTTGTAGGGGGTTTGCTTGTGATTAAGGGAACACTCCAATTGATAATTAACGGCTAAAACTTCAATTACAAATATCAAATTCGAATCTGATTTGGGGAGATATGAGAATAAGATTAAAAAGGGAAGATGAATAGTGCACAATGTATGTATGATTAAGGTTGTGATGCGTTTGAGCCAAAAATAAAAAGAAAAGGTTTTCTTAGATGGGGTGGATCTAGCTTTCAGAAAAACTGTTTCTTGATTTATCTCACATGTAGGGAAAGGGGTTGAAGAGGGAAGTAAATGAAATCCAAATAAGGGTAAAGTGAATATTCAGCTTCATTTGTGATGATGATGACGATGATGGGAATGTGAGGAAAGGTTGAAAATGGATCTCAGAAAAAAAAAAAAAAGAAGAAAGAAAAATGTGTGCCTCAATTGTTCTTTGAACAAAGAGGAAAACATTACATAAGCCACTTTATCTTGTTTGTTCCATTGGTTCTCTTTCCAGGAACAAGATTTGAATTGTTCATGTACCATTCTCTTTAAAGAGATGAAACGGAATTGCTGCAAAATCGTACATACAGGGAAATCGATTTTGCAAAGGCTATGTTCAAATGCCGAATATTGTGTTTATGTACTTGTAATTTTGTTTTATTTTTGGGTACCCAACTTTAGTAACAGGGAAGGGGAAAAGGGAAAAATATTAGACGATGAAGAGCCTATGAAACTTAAAGACATTAGGCATAAAATTGCACGTGTTAACCTCTCCCCTGTTTGCTCATTGGCTACCAATCCCTTCATAAATTCCAGTTCTTATACAAAAGCTAACTTTTAGTGCAATTTTATTAAGATCCTAATTTTGTTTCATTAGGTCCATTTCCAAGATTAATTTTGGCAACAACATTGTATTGAACGAAGAAGATTCAGTCTAAAAATTGTAGAGTCTTAGGTGTTACTTATTGGGTCATATTAGGAGTGTTGCATGGAGAGAGGCTATTTTGATTGAAAGCTTTCTGGGAAATTCATCAACATATTAATGGTTCATTTACGTTAATCTATTTTTCAATCAATGAATAAAGAAAAGGGAGCTAAAGCCGAAGGCTAAGGGTTTGTTTTGATCATCTGGGTCCACTATTTTTTTTTAATTTTCACCAATAAAGTTCAGATGAATGAACTTGGGCCTTGATAATCCATATGTGTCAATTCCTTTTGGAGAATTTCTTTTTACACCCCACTCTTTCCTTCTGCACTCTTGTAGATATGAAATTTTCTATTTTGTTTAAACTTTTCATATTGTGTAATCTTTATATTTTATGTCAAAAAAAAATTTTGAATTATGTAATCTAAAAAACATTTTTTATATGAACAAACTTTCAAATTACACAGTTCAAAACTTTTATACAAGAAAGATTAATCACACTTCGAACATTATCCTCACCTCCATAAAGGGGTGCAGAAGGAAATCATGGGTGCAAAAAACAAAGTCCCTTCCTTTTCTCCAAAATCATGTATGATATTGATCTCACAGCCTGGCCCATAATCACATTAGTACGGAAGTTTTCAAGCCTATTCTAGGGTCTAAAGGGAGGATTAGTGGTCTATTTTTGGAAAAATAAATATAGAAAAATTTAATAAAATAAAAGAAAAAGAAATAAAAATTAGGAGTTGATTTTTTTTACTATTTTTTATGTGTGAGGTGAACAAGAATTCTTCCTAAATCCAGATTGACTCAAAAGGATTGTCAAAAAACATGACCAATTATGAAAATGATTCATTTTAAGCAATTGTTTCTAACACCTTAATTTCCTTAAAAGTTTATAACGATTTAAATCAATTGAATTGAATTATATGTCTAAGTGAACTTAGTCAAGTTAAACTACTTCACAGATTATAATCCATTTTAATTCAAACAATTTAGTTTTTAAAAATTTAACTAATACAAAGTTGTTTTTCTTTTGCATCTTCTAGCTTCTCTGATCAGTAGCATTCAGACTCTTGCTGGATTAGGTTAAGTTATATCTTTTTTCAGCATATTCTCTCTCAGCTAAATGCCTAAGCTCATTGGCTAACAAAGAATGAAGTTCATGCTCAAACTTCTTTCTTTGCTTTTTAAGTTTGAGAAATCTTATGCTAACTGCATTGATTTCTCATGCTACACTGTAGTGTTTCAACTTTTTCATTAATATAAAACTTAAACTGCACTTATAATTTTAACAAAATTTTTACAGTAATGCCTAATATAGTTTAATAATAGTAAAAGTATAATATTATAAATAAATATATGAAGTTAATTAATAAAACGTATCTATTATTTAAAATAAATAACCACTAATGTAATTAATAAATGAAGGGAACTCCTGCAAATACATGTCATTTAGATCCATTTATTATGTTTTAAAGTGTGTTAGAAAGTAAATTTTAAGAAATTATATTCAAAACGTGCTATAAATTATTTTTACATGAGATAATTTTAATTTATAAAGAAGTTAATTTTTTTTTCTGTTTTTAGAAGTTCTTTCAGATAAAATTAATGCTAATTTTATTTGCTTGAGTTATTTTAATAAATAAGTTTTTTATTTTAAAATTTGATTAAAATGATATAAAATTAGATTGGACCAAAATTTTCTTATCATTTAAAATATAATTCTGGTTACCTTGATTTAGGAAGGTATTCATTAAAAATAAAGTTCTTTAGTATATTTTCATAGAAGATAGAAGGAGTAAGGATAAGAAGGAAATAGCTACATTCTAATAGTGTGGACATTGGTAGAACTAAAGCATGAAGAAAATACATTTTTGGTGATGCCCACCGTGGTGATGAATGAAAGATGAAGAAATAAGTGTTAGGAAGTGGCTAATGACTTAAAACAATGTGGTTGCAAAGCAATAAATTCAAGCATCTCCATGAAACGCTTCACTGTCTAGGCATTAATGATGATAGTGCTATGAATTTCATTTCAAGGTTATAGAATGTAATTTGCAAAACATTACTTAGTATTGTTTCCACATGATTCAACCCTCATATAAGCTCAAGTATAGTTAAGATTATTAGGGTCACATTACTTAGAATTTGAGCAAATCATTATTTAATTCCAAAAAATATTAATATGAATTGAGTTATTTTTTTCATTTTTATATTAAACTCAGTTTAATGTAATTCAATTTTTATAAATTGGATTGAGTTATATATATGATAAAAAATTTAAAAATTAGTTTTTTATTAAAAATTTAGAATTTTTACGTATCACTTAAAATAGAGATCGAGTTAGAGAAGAGAATATAAAATAGTTTATACAAAGAAGAACATACATTGCACTAATATTTAAGTTTGTTTATCTAGTGTTAACATTAAGATGTGGTAAAAACAAACTAAAGACAAATCACAGAGACAAAAATGTTAAGATTAGTATAAAAAAGAAGACAAATTACCATAAGAGTGTTTATGTTTATTTTATTATGTTAGAATTGAGATGCAATGAAAGTGAATATTAAAATAGAGAAGATACATTACCGCCACAAAAGAAAGTTTTAAATTTATCTAAAATTACTTTAATGGTTAGTAACTGTGACATAATTACAAAAGTATGTCTCTTTTTTACCTAATCATCAATGAAACTAGGTTGGTAGTTGGAATCATTACTGACATTTATAATGGTGCATATTGTGCATTCAAAACTTTGTCAAAGACTATCATTGCTATGCACAAGTCAGGAATCTTGCATGCATTGAATAGTGCATTTATGCAAGAGAACAAAGAACAAATCTTAGCAGGAATCTCTTGTTAAAAGGATAAGGATATTTCTGTAAGTTCATACGTAACATTTGACTTTTCACCCCTTTCTTCTTAGATCAACGAGGACTTCTTTCTCCTCTTCTTCTACACATTTGTACCTGCTCTTTCATCTAAAGGAACAATATTCTCCAGAAAAAGAACATAAACTTAATATTTGATCTTATTTTGTATGAAAATGACAACATTTTATTTGAAAAGGATGACAATTAGGTTTTAGATTTCTTTCTAAATGTGTTAATTATATTTATTGAAATTTTGACTATATTGTTTTGATTTCTACACAATTTTTTCATAAAAAAACCTTTTGAGGAAATATTTTTAAATTGTTATTTTATTAAATATAAACTATTTATATATTTATACTTATTTATTTGGGTTATTAGTATTTACATGTTAATTTTTTATTGCATATCTTTTAGCTTTATTTCAATTAAATATAACCGTGTGCAAAGTAATTTAAAAACAAGGCACCAGAAAAAAGAACGAAAAAATTACTTTTACAACTAACATTGATAACCGAAAAATATAATATTAATATTAAATTGTATGATTTAATTAAAATAAAAATTGAATAGTTGAATACAAAAATTAATAAAAATGGTTGTTCTAGAAGTATAAATTTTGAGGGTTGTTATTACCCCTAGAAAAAACCTTATTACCAGCTTTTTACCATGACTATCGTTTGTTTTCCTTCTTATCAGTATTCATAGCCAAAATTCCCGTGTATGTCCCGGTGCCAAATTCACGCATAAGATAAGAAAACCCCTTACTGTGTTCTGTGTTCACTTCACTGATTCACACCAGAATTTAGGTAATGTAATGTAATGACTGCTACTTTCTTATCCTGTTTGTGTTTGTTTTCTTTGAGTTTTTTTCTTGGCCAACTGTCAAATTTGGATTCGCCCAATAATCCAGAATCTTCTCTGGTTTTTTTTTTCTCCTAACTTTCAGGTTTCCTCTTCTGTTTCGCTTTCGCTTTGGTTTCGCCATTAACACTTAGAAACTCGTGTTCAGCGCATTAGCCTAGTTAGTTAATCGTACTGTTTGGTTACTCTTTACCCTCCTAAAGTGTTCATTAATCTGTTTGGATTGTTTGCGGTTGTAGGGATGGTGGATGAATGAAAGAATAGCAAATCTCATTTTGTAGGCTTCACTGATTTTGCTTTTTTATTTTTAAATCTTGAGATTTCTTTATAGGATATATGTATGTATGAGCAGCCATGAAACGTGCCATCTCTTATTAGTGTTTGTTATGGTAACCAGGGAGTGATAGTAGATATATATGATAGTTGTCCACCAAAGATTAAGTTTGACTAATTGGGTTTGATGAGGATGTTTATGATTGGTATTGAGATTGGAAACCACTATGGATTACCGTCCTAGAATTAACTATGAATTACGAGTTTATGATCCTTCTTTAAGTGTGTAGAACAATTATGTTATGATGCTTCTTGCGTCCTGTGCACACTTCTAGGTGGACTAATAAAGATCTTTTCTACAATTGGCATTATCCACAACCAGTTCTACACATTCCCTAATTACTGGTTCTCTCTTACTATTTGTCAACCTATTCAAAATGTGTTCTATACTAAGAATTTTGGCGGTGACACAAAATGGAGAGGTTGTTGTTACTGCACAGATGTCAAAAATGCAAGTTCTAGTTTGTTGGGTAGTTTAGAAACACAATGCTGATGATTGTAATACAGTTTTAATGACGTTTTGTTAGGTGACTATGGATAATTCGCTGTGTCAAATGTCTAATGTTTCTTTCCTCCATTCATTTATGAATTTTTATATTATGGTTTGCCAGATGACTGCAGGTTTAGCGATTCAACAAACTTTTTATTTTTTGAAATATTTCTTATTTATCGATGTTCTCAGGTCCTAATGATTATAAAAGGATTGTTTAGAAGGTACGAAAGATGGAACCCTGTTCATCCAACTTATGGAGCCTTTTGGGGAATGGGTGTGGGCGTTGGTTGTGGTGTTGGATGGGGTCCTGGGTTTGGCCCTGAAGTGATAGGCTATGTTGGAGCTGGATGTGGCGTTGGATTCAATGTGGGGATCACTTTTGCTGGTGTTGGAGTTGGCCTCCCTGCTAACTATATCTTTGAAGCTCCTTATAATGGTAAATCTCTGTAATTAATTGAAGCCATTAATTGCTACCTTAGAATATCACTCATAAAACGTAGGTCAGTTTTCGTATGCATTTTGGGGTCGCCAGTACTGTCTTTCGCAAACAGTGGATACAAAGTTCATTGTGCAGTGAGAATTTTGTACACCCAAGTCTTCATTCCTAAACTCATGCAGATTAGATACAACTTATTTTGATCTAGATATTATTCCAGGGGTTAGCTGGATTGGAAATTTACCTCGTATCTCTGACTTGCAAAGAGAAGCCAGTGGAAAATTCTTTGGATTTAGACAAAGGCATTTATCAATAAAGGGAATTGACCTCTTTGACATGAAGAACAATTTGTCTTTGATTACTTCTTCTGCTTGTAGAAGTATGCAAGCATTGCATAACCAGTTGTTCTGCTCTCATAAAGGTATTTTTTGTTTTTGGAAAGTAAATATAATCTCTCGTCTTTTACCTAATCTTTATCTGGTATGAATTTTTTCCTCTTATTTTTCGCCTTTTTATCTTGTCAAGTTTGTTGCTTTATGTTTCTTTTTGTTATGCTTATCTTTGTTTCATAGTAAAATTTCTTCCTCTTGTTTTCATGCTTTTAGTGCATTCCTCCACCTGTTTGCTAGCTAGATTGAGTTGCAGATTTCAATTTCATACAACAAATTTATGGTTTGACTCAGAATGCTCAAATTCCTGAACCATCCGTCTCAAACATAATGTGGTTAACGCATTATTTAGTTTAGGAATATTAGAAATTCCTTTAAATTCTACCTTAATGTCTTCAAGTAATTAAGTCCATCCTGTATATAATATGAACTTTTTTTGGTGTGTTAGAAAGGATGTCTTTGACCTTGAATGAGGAAGGAGATACTAACCAAAAAGGTACAGGCAAAGCTTCCTGGCTGTGATTCAATTCTAGGTTGAAGCTGTCCCAAAGGAACTTTAGCTCAGCTACCTCCTCAAATTTTTCCAACATGTTAGTGATGAGCCAAATTTTAAGTAATGGGTCAATCAAAACACAGGCAGTTTGCTAGTAGTAATGAGAAACTAACAAAACTCATCCACGACTCTTAAATTCATGTCGTGTAATTTTATATGGCAATGTTAGGAAATGTTTTCATCAGACAAAATGCCTTTTATCCAATGTTTTTCTTATTTAATGAGCTTGAACCCAAGCTAGAGAGAAGGTCGAAACCATAATCATGAGAAATGCCTCTACTTTGGTACTTTGTTTTCTCATGATGACTGTGCCAAATATGAAATATATATTAACAACTTAGAGACAGCCAGTAGAGGTTTCCCATCTCTAAACTCATGTCTTATGTAAGCTGATTATTATCATTATCTTAAACTGATCCTGCATCTGATTTCAATTTTTAGTTTTTCTTTTTGGCCCATTCTGATATCATCCCAAAGATTTTCATTCCTCTGGACATGTGAGCTTAAGGGTGTTGAGAATGGCATCTGAAAGTTTGGTTTCTTTAAGATGAATTCTTCGTGCTGAAACAGTTTAAGTTGGAGAATGAGAAGTTCATGATGTAGCAGATGTCTTAAAGCACCTAATTTGAGAGAAAGTAGTTCATTATGTGCATATGGCAAATCGGAAGATCCTTGCACTACGCTCATTCAATGCGTAATTTCATTACTTGTTGCAGAATGTGAACTTGATGTTTGCATCTCTTATTTTGCAGGAAAAGATTGTTGACTTCCACCACTCTCAGTTTTGTGCTTACATTTTTTAAAGACTCTCATTTTGTATTTTGTTGTCTCGGAACCGAACATCTTGTTTTCACTGTAAATTGATGAGATATAACATTTTGTTCTACTCTATGCCTAGTTCCATAGGCAGATACCTTTTTTTTTCTTCTTCACAAAATTGCACTTAAAAGTTAAAAGCATATATATATATAACGGTAAGAAATAGGATTTTTCTAACCTCCCACACAACCAAAGAGAAACAAAAACATACATTTTCCTTGAATGTAGCACTAGTATTGTACCCTGGTATGCCGGGGATTTTATTTAGGTTTAATAGACATTTTGGTCCTATTATTTTATGAGAATTTGCAATGTTTTTCTATGTTTATTTTTTTTTTCAACTGAGTCTCAAATTTTATTTTTTTTCTTAATTGAGTCTCAAATTTTATTTTTTTCTCAATTCAGTCTTAAAATTTTATTAAATCTGTCAATGTGATTCTTTTTGTCAAAAATCTACAGATTGTAATATTCATATATATGTTTATATTTGTATCCTTTTGTCATTATTCACGTGTCACGAGTTAACTTAAATATGTTACGTCTCATATTGTTAACACCGTTAACATTAATCTAACAGAAGAAATCATATTGAAGAATTTAATAAAATTTAGGACTTAATTAAAAAATTGAAAAAAAAAGTAAATGTGAAAAAACATTACAAATTCTCATAAAATATTGGGATCAAAATACCTATTAAACCTTTTATTTATTTGTAAACTATGAAAAAAAATTATCGTCATATAAATAATTTAAACTTTTAAATTAAAAATATTTAAATCACATTGTAACTATATATAATAAAGTGAAAAAAATGATATAACATAAAAATGTCTCAGTTACAAATTTGGATAATAAAGACTTAGGTTTAAATTAAACTAAAACTTTATTGACTATATATACTTTGTTTAGGATTTTTTTTACTTTAAAATATTTAAAGTGTCATCAACAGATTAAAAAATGTTAATTAGAAATAAATAATTTAATAAAAGTGATACATCAAAATTTTAAAAAAGTCAGTTATAGTTTAATAAAGTAAATTAAAAATGTTAAGTCTATGCGTAAACTCGGGTAATTTTCTAAATTTTCCCCATTTTGTATATAGGATAAATTAATATTTATTAATTAATAAATATAATATTTTATTTTCAATTTTGTAAATAATTATTATACTTGTAAAATACTTAAATAAAAAATTGTATAGCTATGTTTTATTATTCATTATATAGCTATTCATAAAACGTAATATTTTAAATAATTAAATTTTAGATTATCAAAAAATTAATTAAAATATAAATAAATATTACATATATAAATAATTTTAAAAACTCAAATAAATGTATCCAAATATGTTTAATTATAATTATTACATAAATATAAATTTTATCATTTATTATATGATTATCTATAAAATTAATTACTATTTTAAAGAATTAAAATGTATATTAATAAAAAATAAATTTTAGATTATTGAAAAATTATTTAAAATATAAATAAATATTACAAACGTTAATAATTTTAATAAACTCATAACATTATATAAATTTTTTTATATTTAATTATAAAATAATTAAATAAAAGATTTATATTTAATAAAAAGTAGGTAAGATTTTTATAAAAAATCATTTTATCTAGAATGTCATTTATCAATAAATAAGATTTTTATACTCTCTTTTATATTAAATAAATATTAGATACATATTAATAAAAAATATTAATCATCTATTAAAAATATTAAATATATCTGTTACCTAATTAATTTAAACAGTTCATCTAAAATAAAAAAAGTTAGTAGTAAGTAATTTCACTTACCTTTATTTATATATATATATATATATATATATATTTAAAATGAATATTTATTTCTCCTCAAATAATAGTTTTATTGTATACATTTTGTTTTCAACTAGATAAATACATGGTTTTTATACGAAATGGTGTATTTTTTTCTAAATTTACTAAAATAAGTGAATTTTAAAATAATTATATAAATAAGTAAGTCATATTTAGGAATACCATTTTATAAGTAAAGTCATATTCTGAAATACAACTTCACGTAATAAAGTCACATTCTGGAAATATGATTTCTATGGTATTAAAAGCAAACTTTAAAATTGTATTCTCAGTCGTATTTATTGACGTAATTTCTTTTAAATTTATTCATTTTGATAAATTTGAAAAAAAAATTACACTAATTTCATAAAAAAGCCTAAATACCTCGTGACATGTGCAATTTATATTTTTCAATTCTTTATATCATTATAACTTTAAATGAATTTGAATATTATATTTTAATTTTACATGAATATATGTAATATATATATATATAACTATATATAAATAATTATATTATGGAATTACAATATACTTACAAAATCTTTCAAACTAATATAATTTCCATTACATAAATATATATTTTATTTTAAAATTAAATTAATTTTTTATAATAAAATATCTAAAGTTTAGCTTCTATAAAAGTACAACTCTTTTTTAAAAAATTTGATAACTCTTTTTTAGAAAATTTGAATTTAATCAAATTTTCTTTTTCTTCTTGATTGAATACGCAATTGAACTTTATGATCATGTGTTAATAGTGGTTGTATTTTTTATAATAGAAAGAATGTTCCTTAATAACATGAAACCGTCAAATACAAGTTTCTATAAAGATTATAATCTCATCAACAATAGAGATTAAGTATTAAGATTATCATTGGTGAAGATCAAATAATGAAGACTATCAATGATGGAGATTGAATGGAAGTTATGGCAGTTATTTGAAAGTTATGATAGTTATTAGGAAGTTATCTCAATTATTAGGAAGTTGTGAGTAGTTAGGATTTATGTTTTATAAGTACTAGGTTTGTATTTTGTAATAAGGGTTGAAACTTGTAATCACTCAAACAAATCTTAAGTCATAAGTGACACTCACAGATAAACATGTCACTACAATGTTCTCAACCATTTACATTCAAGTACTTTATCTTTTTCAAGTCGTTTACATTCAACAATGAATAATGGGTTAGCATTTTAAGTTTCATGTAAAGTAATGTGTT